>ML777127.1:477144-588717 GCA_009831015.1 Picea engelmannii
ATATATATATATATATATATATATATATATATATATATATATATATATATATATATATATATATATATATATATCTTGTCTTATGCATTAAATGTATTGTAAAAGGAGGTTTCCCCCTCAAAAGTGGATTGTTATTCATTGGCATTTTATCATTACCAAGGCATTGGTTCATAACATTTGGTATCACAACATCAATCCTAGTGTTTTTCTTCTTCAATCAATACATATTCACATTTTATCTATAATTGTTTTTGGGGAAGTTTCAGATAGCAAAATATAGAGTAGACTAAGGAAAGACAGTGCAGAATAGGTGGTCAAAATTTCAAGTTTTGTTTTGTTATATTTTCATAGATATCTTTTGTGAAAGTTAGGGTTTGTAACTAGTCCTGAAATTAGTTTCAAACGAGTCATATTTTTATTTTCGCTATAACAATTTTTCGATGAAGTTTCAGACTCTTAAATTTTTAGAATTCTCAAGAGACATAGTGAATTTCCTGAGGAAAAATTTTCATACTTTGAATTATTACAATTTATGAGATAAATCTCATGGAATTTGGGATTTTTTAACTAATCCTGAAATTAGTCTTAAACAAGTCATTTTGGTATTTTTGCTATTATTCTTTCTCAGTGAAGCCTCAGACTATGAAAATTTCAAGAGTTTAAGAATTCATATCATAGTATTACAAGCCAATATTTTGGACTCATAAGGGTTCAAATTTCAAATATATATCAAGAAAAAGGTCAACCATCCAAACAATCTCTAAATTAGGGTTTGAAAGGTACATAACTTACAATTGGCATAACTTTTAAATGGAAGATCAAATGAAAAAGGAAATGCATGAAAATAAGGAAGAAACAAAAAAATCCATGAAAAATGAAAAAGAAGATGGATGAAAATAATGAAGAAATATAAAAATCCATGAAGTCCATAGAAACCATTCTCTTACAAAGGATCCCTGAAAGGGATATGGAGATACAAGTAAATCATGAAAATAAGAACAATGGTTTTGAGACTCAATCATATATGGTGAGTATTTAATCACATTTGGAGAGCACAAATATCGAATTTTAGAATCATGATCATTCATCACTCCAAGATCCACATGATCGGGTCTTCAAGTCAGCACCAAGGAACTACTTCATTCGAAAGATTGATATGATAAAAGTTGAAAGTAAAAATATGGCTACTAGAAAAGTGGTCACTAACAACTATAGGGGAAATCATGTTCCCTCTCCTTACCTCACTCAACTAAAAAGGTTGACACCTCAACAAATGGATGAAAGAAGAGAAAAGGGACTATGTTTCAATTGGGACAGAAAGTACAATAAGGAGCATAAATGCAATGAGAATAAAGTATTCTACATAGACAATGGACAGGAAGCAAATCAAGAATTGGAACCATCACAAGATCTAGAGCTAGAAGAGGCTACTCCAAGAATATTGTGTCATGCATTGGTTGACATCAATACTCCACAAACCCTCAAGATAGAAGGATATATAAAAAAGAAAAAGGTAACAATGTTTATCGATTTTTGTAGTACCCATAACTTCATCAATTAAAAATTAGCAAACGTTCTCAGTTGATTTGGATTTCCAACACCAAAGTTTTAAGTAATGATTGGAGAGGAGGTATAAAAAATTGTTCAGGGAAGTTCCATAGTGTTAAGCTCAATATGGGGAAGTATTTATTGGATAGTCCCATGATCTAAATCCAAATGGGTGGTTTTGATGGTGTATTAGGGATCCAATGGTTACAATCAATGGGAACATTGTCCCTTAATTTTCAAGTTATTTTCATGAGATTTTCCTTAGAAGGCAAGGAAATTGAGCTTAGAGGTATCCAAGCAAAACCCTCTAAAGTGATAAGCACTAACAGTGTGACAAAATTACTAAAAAAGGGACAAAATGGTGTAATTGCACAATTGTGATCACTAAATGTTCAAACATCTATATCCTATACTCAAGTGAATCTCCAAAAAGTTATTAACAAGCATTCCAAGGTATTTTGAGAGATGCCTAAGGGTCCTCCACCTGCTCGAGATCATTCCCATTCTATTCATTTGCAACTAGGAATTGTACATCTAGTCTTCCATGTTTCTTATTTAAAGATGATAATCAATGACAAGATCCCAATCCAAACTATTTTACCAGAGATTAATGGAGAAGGGAAAATCATACTAGAACAAAAAAAAATCCTTGAAACGAGGATTAAGTAGCTACAAAATAGATAAATTATTGAGTACCTTATCAAATGGAAGAACCTATCAGTGGAAGAGGCGACATGGGAATATGAGTTTTGCATGCATATTGATCCATATTTATGAGCGGAACAAAATAAATAACAGGATGATTATAATAACATAGATATATGGATAACAACAACAGATATCCAGTGAACAATAACTTCTATTGAATATATAAAATAGGTTGAAACTGTAAAACTGCAATACTGAAAACAACTTGCTCGAATGGTGGTAGCTATCTCTGAGAAGAGATGTGGTTGGTACGTGCATCCGTCTGAGTAGAATGATTACAATGAGGCTCCAGAGGCATTTTTAACATTACTCATGAATGCCAAAAGCCTATACATCCAAAAACTTAACCCTAGAAGATGAAACACCAAAATTTATGTGGGCCCCTATGGGTAATTTGGTACCTCAACTTCCCAGAGTTGTAACTTTTGCATACGACCTCCATTTTAGGCGCATGAAAGCACGTTGGAAAGGTCTTTTCGATAAATACACATTATGTCGTCAAACTTTGACTTTGTCTGCAGATTGATTGTGGCAAGCCAAAAAAAACATTGTTTAGGGCCCCAAAACGACCCTGGAAGTACATAAAGATGTAATGACATGAAAACATCCAAAATAAGCCACTTGGATTAGGTGGGAGGCCACCAATATCTACTTGGAATCTATGTAGGCATTCAGACAACCTCGGAAGTGTAGAACCCACAATTACAAAGAATTACAGAAGAACGTGTTGAACTAAAAATTATCAAGAGGAGCCAGTTGAAATAGGTGGGTGACCACCAATATCAACCTAGATCACATACACACCCGCGATTAGTAAAGTGTTGAGGACAACACTTGTTTGAAGGGAAGGGGCATGTTAATCCCTAGACAAAGCCCCATGTTAAGCATAAAACCCCTTATTAAGCCCTAGATATTGAGTTATTATGTTTCTAGTGTTATATTAGTAGATCGGCTAGAACCTTTCATTGTACCCTTTCATTATAATTGTACGCTTTGTCTCATAAATATATATATATAAACACCAAGGAGACCTAGTCTTAGGATAATCTTTCTTGTCTCGTGCATTGAATGTATTGTAAACGGAGGTTTCCCCCTCAAAATGGATTGTTATTCATTGACTTTTCATCATTATCAAGGTGTTGGTTCGTAACAAAGGGTTGATTTTATACCCACTTGAGACCCTCTAGGCTCTCTTTAACAGTCTATCCCTAGGCCCCTTGAGATATGGGTATAATGAGAAGTAGAACGAGGCCTTAAGTGGTAATGTACCCTCCCTCATTTCATAGGATAGGTAACCCCTATCCTATGAGGAGTCCCCAACCTACCACATAATTAGAGTTCTGAGAAAGGTTGATTGTGTAATCCTCTTCCTTCACGAAACCCAAATCAAAACTGAAACAGATAGTAATATTAACATCAAAGGATCCAATTTGCTTGGAGTCATGGTATAATGAATCACACCCCAACCTTTTAACTTCCATAGAACCATTTTCTGAAGGAGAAGAATTTCTTTTACGAAACTTACATGGAGGGGGAGCACTCCTTTTCCAAATAATAACAATCTTTTGAAGTTGTGATGGAGAGAAATCAAATAATCACGATGTAGCAATAATGTCTTCAAGAGAAGATCCCCTTGAATGAGCCTCAAGTACAAGTGGGATGGAAATATTCCCAACCAGCAGGTTCTGACTGGCCATACAATGTGCCTCCTCCACATTCACTAAATCATTGTTTAAATCAACATACTTCACAACAAAACTTTCCTCGGCCTCCAAGGGAGAGAAGGATGTCTCATGTTGAGTCAATGGTCTCTACAACCCAAAGGACTACCTCCCTCATTCAACCAAACCTTCT
Source organism: Picea engelmannii (assembly GCA_009831015.1). NCBI lineage: Eukaryota > Viridiplantae > Streptophyta > Pinopsida > Pinales > Pinaceae > Picea > Picea engelmannii. The sequence continues at coordinate 481,255 of ML777127.1, forward strand.
TCTAAAACTTTTTGGTGCAATATTTGAGGATATGACCATGTTGGTGACATCGATCATAACATAATGGGAAGTTTATGTAATCCAAAATTTGAGTATGTTGCTTCTCACCCACCACTAGATCCATTTTCTTAAAGAGCCCTTGGATTACATCAATCTCAACCAGAATGCATGATATCGACTTAGCATTGATACTCTTGTAGTTATCATCTTCTAGAATAAGCTTACCCAAGGTATCCCCTATATCTTTAAAGGAAATTTCTGACCACGGTTCCATCGACATACTCGAAAATTTTACCCACACCGAAGTAGTGTTTGTGAACTCATCCTTTGCATCAAACAAAGGATGTTGCAACTTGAGTGACATATAAGCCCTGTTAAGAAACCAGTTTCCTTCCAAAAATATTAGGGAATCATCCTTGGAGTGAATGATAAATCCGACCCACCCTTCAACAATTAAATGAATGGTCGACTCATAGCCCAACCAAGGCACCCACTCTAGTTGGAGCCAATCATTCAGACGACCCACTGCTACTCTTCGTGTTGAATTATTGTAAATGCAAAGAGTATTCTATTTATTATTGAGTCATTATTAATTATATCAATCCCCTTTTATGGATTGATCACGTCGGGCATTGTAAATGACCATATCCCCTTTTGTAGATTGGTCAAACCCTAATTATATTTTGTTAATTAAGAAGACAGCTCCCAGACCTAATTAAAGTGGTTTTAACCACTAAGAAGAGAAGTCGGCCCTGCCCAATGAAGAGACACCTTTCCAGCACCTGCTATCTAGTATAAATAAAGGAGGCTAGCGCCTCATTTGTTCACTCACTTATTCACTCATCAAGTGCACAATAATGGAGAGATGTAGTTGGGAGAAGAACGGAGAGAGAGGCACATTCCTCAATGTTGGATATTCTCTAGTGTTTGGTTTATTATCTTGTCATTGTATTGTCATTGTATTGACAATCTATATTAAGGAAGTTTTAGTTGGGTTTTCTCCCCCATGAGGGTTTCCTAAGATAAATGTTGTGTACCTTGTGATTGTGTTTCTTTCAGTGATCCTTCTTATGCTATTATTGTCTAGTAAATTGAAAAGAACTTAATATCAGCTCTAAATTTAACATGGAAACAGAACTTGACTGAATAGAGAACCTTTCATTGGGTAACCAAAAACGTCACTGTCGTCGTACAAGAAAATTATGGCTTTTTATTGAAAGAGAATTTCATCCTAAAAACTATCTAGGGAAGTGTGCCCTATCCTAGCAAACTCATTGGAACCTTGAGCACACCTTTTCAGTGGCCAGAGCCTCCAAAAAGTGAAATCCTAGTTTTTGGCTGGTATCAGAAAACGAGAAACCAGAACCAGTACCAGAAGTATCAGTCCAGAATGGCGCAGGTCAAGTTTTAAGAGGTAAAACTTGAAAATTTTGAAATCATACTGCTCTAGCCTACTCTCCTCAGCCCAACGCATCTAGTCCCTAGATCAGAATTCCAAAATTTGAAAGTTGAAAAATTAGGGTTTCATCATAAAACACTAAGTTGATGTTGCAATTGCCGTACCAGTTGCAATTACAGTTGCAGGACCAGTTGCAGTTATAGTGGTAGTATCAGTTGCAGTTGCAATGCCAGTTCTTTCATGTCAATGGCAACACCAATGATAGTGTCAGCACTAGCTGCAGTACCAGTTGCAGTGAAAGTTTTTGTGAAGTGTTGAGACTGTTGTGTTATTGTCCTAGTGCACCTTACCCTAACAAAATATTGTCAGAGGTATGTACTTACATGTGTTTAAAATGCATTATTATTCTAAAGGGTACTTATGGGAGAAGGGATATTTAGTCATAGATCCAGAAGGATCTCAGATCCAACACATTTAGAGAATTAATGCACCCCGGGTTTGATCATCTTGATATGCATCTATTTGTTATGACGTTATTTTGACCTTATGAACATCTAGGTTGTATATTGAAGTTATTACCATCATAATAACCCTTGGTAAAAATTAAATACAAGGTATTAGATTGATATTAGAGTGTATTCTCTAACTTAGACTTCTATCAACATAGCATATTGTCTTAGTACATAGAACATGTTGAAGAAACAACTTGTCATACTGAGTGAAGGAGACTTGAAAGAAAAGCAATACACTCGTTCTTGGGGACAAAGACTCCAGGTTCTAGGTTTGATCAATTAAGTTGATAAGATTCAAAGTTGCATATGACAAGTTTGATAACTACCACATTACAAGTAAACACTATAGTTGAGGTAACAGTGTTTGAAAAGTATTATACTTGGTAGCATGTGATCATATTGAGATAAATGCTTATTGTAATCATTTACCAGATACAACTAACATCTCCTCTAGGAGAACCTTCTTGTGTTGGTTCCAGATTACAATGGAGGAATGTTTGATCACAACACTAGAAGAGTGTTGATCTCATTTCATATTGTATTTCTTACTTTTGATCTTTGTTTCAGGAAGGTCACAAGTGATATCTCTAAAGGAGCTATTGTGACAATTATTCGTGATATTGTTTTATTACTATTATCAAAAGAGTATTATTATTGCTTGTTGTTTTGTTGACCTTATTTCAAGTCACATGTGATAACCCTGAGGAAGCTATAGTAAAGGTTGCAGAAGGAAACAAATTAGATGAGACATGAAGCAGACTATGTACATGACCATATACACTCATGTACCAAAGAATATGAATAAGAATCTATTTTTGAGATACATAATATCTCATATGGAGATTGATTGTAAGGAGCAACAGGCTCCAAAGATGACTGAACATTAGAACAATAACTCACAGTCGACTTGTTCAAAGGATAATGAATCCACCTTGACAGGAAGCATAATTCGTTTGAATTCTGACTCAACTTTTCATATTTAGACTTGGCATTCAACACCAAGTATATCCTGTAAGAGATGATGAAGTCCTTGCAAACTTAGAAGAAATCAAGAACAAAGTGAGTCTGATCTCAGAAAGGTTCAGATGAAGATAGATCTTCCAGGACTGGGAGACATATGCCATGAGAGACTAGATCGTGGCTTCAGTGACAGAGAAGGAGATATGAAATCTCCTGGAAAGATTCCCTTGTTTCAGTGACAGTGAAGGAAGCCAGTCAGAAAGACTGAGATATGTATTTTTTCATGAGACTAGAAGGGAAGTTAGTGTTGACTTCCAAGATTGATCTAACAGATCAATCATGTTGCAGATGTAAAAAGACTGAATTGTGTCCGGAGGATTCTCCCAGCCAGAGGGAGAATACTATGACGAGACACTTACTCCAGTAATTGAAGAAATAGTTCTAGTATTCATGAAGACAACCAAAACAACCATAATTCATATAAAGTATGAGATGCAAGGGGAGAAATCCCCATATTTAAAATTGAGTGGTAGTTGGTGCAGTACATTAGTCGGGCCATGGAGACATGACCACAATAACAGATAGAGTTACCTTCATGAAAGACGAAAATCTGTTTTCTATTGAGCCACTCTTAGTTTCAAATGAAGTTGTTGTCGTAATAGAGTAGAGGAGCTACTCTTAGAGTTCAGCAGTTGCAGTGATTCTCAGCTTCAGAGAAGTTGCAGGTGTAGAATCCCAATTCCAGAGGAACAATTGGAGAGAGAGTAGAGGACATACTCTCGGGTAGTGAGATAGATAGTGCTTTACAGAAAGCACACAGAGCTAGTACATGATTTGAGCAAATTAAGTTGTAGATGAGAAAGTGTACCAGGTTGGTACAATGTGATGTGAAAATTGGATTTGAAGTTGAAGACAGAAAGACTCATGTCTGCAGGTTAAAGGAAGATATGTACGTGTTGAAGCAAACTCCTAGAGCTTGGTATAACATAATTGGTAGTTTCCTGATGAGCTTGGGCTTTACCAAGAGTAAAGTTGATTCTAACCTTTACTTCAAGGTTATGAATGATGATCCAGTGATGTTGCTACTATATGTAGATGATTTATTCTTGACAAATGAAGAAAATCTCATCACAGATTACAAGAAGAATATCGCTACAGAGTTTGAGATGAAAGACCTAATGTATTATTTCTTAGGCTTTGAGATTTGGCAGAGCCTAGAAAAGATCTTCCTTAACCAAGGGAAGTATGCAATTGAAATACTAAAGAGGTTTGATATGTTGGAATGTAAATCCATGAACACACCCATGGAAACTAAGTTGAAGCTCCTGGTCAATACTTCGTCAAAATTGGTTGATGCTATGTTGTACAGACAAATCATTGGATCATTGATGTATATGAAAAACACTAGGCTAGATATATTTTTTGTTGTGAACACCTTGAGTCAGTATCCGGTAGAGTCCAGACGTGTTCACCTTGTTTCCGCAAAACATGTGATGATATACCTTAAGGGCACGTTGAAATTTGGTCTTTGTTATGATGGAGAGCATGACTTCAAACTGATTGGTTATGCATATTCAGATTGGGTTGGAAGTGTTTCTGATAAAAATAACACTTTAGGATGTTGTTTTAGTCTGGGGTCAGCCATGACTTCATGGAAGATTAGGAAGCAATCCAATATTTCTCTCAACACGACATAAGCGGAATACATTGTTGCATGTTCTGCCAGTTGTGAATCCATATGGCTTCGGAAGTTGTTGGCAGGTCTATTCGATCAAGAGATGGAAGCAACCGTGATTCTATGTGATAACCAGAGTTGAATAAATATGACAGAGAACACCATGAAATATGGTATCACCACATTCGTGATATGGTGCAGAGAGAAGTTGTAAATCTCCAATATGTTGGCACAGATGAGCAGTTTGCAGATGTGTTGACTAGGCCTTCGTTTCATGTAAAGTTTGAGCACTTTCGAGACAAGCTTGGTATAGTACGAAAGGACCTCCATCGAAAGGGGGAATGATGTTGATGATACTATGGTATCCTGACCAATAGCGGGTAGCTCATTTAGGATTTTATATCCTAGGGGACTAATCATCCCTGGATAGATCCCGAAGGTCCGATAAGGACGGTCTGTCAGAGTACATGTGCATGTATGTGCTAGTTATGGTCAGTAGTGGTAGCTTCGTTAGGATTTTTATAATCCTAGGGAATCTTATGATTTCTAGGAAAATCCTAAAGGTCAGGTAAGGACGTGTTGTCAGAGTACCATGTGGTAACTCTGTTAGGATTTTCTATCATAGGGAATCTTATGATTCTTGGGCATCTCCTTAGGGAATGTCAGAGTACCACAAAATGTTGCAACACTTGCCTCATTATGTTGCCCCATGATAATGATCATGTTGTTTCTCTAGCCTTTGTGATGTGATGATGTTGTTGCTCCAGCCTTCATGTTGTGATGATGTTGTTGCTCCAGCCTTCATGTTGTGATGATGTTGTTGCTCCAACCTTCATGTTGTGATGATGTTGTTGTTATAACCTTGTGATGTGATGATGATGTTATCTCAACCTCATGTTGATGATGTTGGTATCTCAACCTCGTGTTGGTGATGTTGATGATGTTGTTGTCTCAGCCTCGTGTTGTTGATGTTGGAGTACCAACCTCGTGTTGGTGATGTTGTTATTCTAGCTTATGTTGACGATGATGATGATGATACTTCAGCTTCATGTTGAAGATGATGATGATGATACTACTTCAGCTTCATGTTGAAGATGATGATGATGCTACTTCAACTTCATGTTGAAGATGATGATGATGTTGCTACTTCAACTTCGTGTTGAATATATTGATGATGATGTATCAGTCTTTCACTGATTGATGATGTTGTACTAATCGATGTTGATGCAGATAATGATGATGCTACTCCAACTCCATGCTGTGAATGATGATGAGAAAAATCTTCTGATGATTTATAGATATTCCAGTTAGTGTTCCAGATGTTGTTGAAGTTGCTTCTCTCTCTCTCTCTCTCTCTCTCTCTCTCTCTCTCTCTCTCTCTCTCTCTCTCTCTCTCTCTCTCTCTCCTGATGATGTTGTAGAATACCCTTCTTGTTAAGGGGGAGTGTTGAATTATTATAACTGCAAAGAGTATTCTATTTATTATTGAGTCATTATTAATTAGATCAATCCCCTTTTGTGGATTGATCATGTCAGGCATTGTAAATGACCAAATCCCCTTTTGTGGATTGGTCAAACCCTAATTATATTTTTCTAATTAAGAATTCGGCCCCCAGGCCTATTAAAGTGGTTTTAACCACTAAGAAGAGAAGTTGGCCCTGCCTAGTGAAGAGACACCTTTCCAACGCCTGCTAGCTAGTATAAATAAAGGAGGCTAGCACCTCATTTGTTCACTCACTTATTCACTCATCAAGTGCACAAGTTTGGAGAGTTGCATTTGGGAGAAGAAGGAAGAGAGAGGCACATTGCTCAGTGTTGGATATTCTCTAGTGTTTGGTTTATTATATTGGCATTGTATTGGCAATCTATATTATGGAATTTTTTGTTGGGTTTTCTCCCTCGTGAAGGTTTCCCAAGATAAATGTTGTGTACCTTGTGATTATGTTTCTTTCAATGATCTTGCTTATGTTATTATTGTCTAGTAAATTGAAAAGAACTGAATAGCATCTCTAAATTTAACACTTCGACCAAGAAACTTATCAACGATCATCTTACCTACTAGCAACCCAATCTGTTCCACTCGAAGAACTTCCCCCACCACTAATGGGATACCTACACACCATGACTTAATCACTCTCTACTTCCTCTTCCTATAACTCGCCATTGACTATGTACAGTCACCACCATTCAACTCCTCCACCAATGCCCTAGAACCTACAAACCCTACTCCTGAAACCCCTTCCTTCGACTCTAAATCATGACAATATGTTGCAGGAATAGTCTCATGAATGGTAGTTTTGGAGCGAAATATAAGAAACTGGTCAGTTTTGTTACTCCCCTCCACAGTTGGAATGTGTATTGGTTGAATGCTAGCACTGGTACTCTTGTGTGAGTCCACCAACAAGGATTCTATCAAACTTTCCACTTGATGTCTTCATAGATCTGAGTGTACCATCCCCGAGGGAAACAACGATGTGACTGCTTCACCCACCTCCAACCCATTGTCTAAGATTTTGAAAGGTGAACAAACTTCAGAAGAAAAAAAATCCCATAAACCCTAAGTGTGGATCCCCGAGGAATGTGTCACTAAAGTGTATGCCAAAAATCTCCACTTCAAACAAAAAAAAAAAATCATCTAAATAACTAACCAATTGGATATCAAGATCCATCATGATCTCCTCATCCAAAACCTAAAAAACCATAAATCTCCCCATCTCCATTTTCACCTCCGCCTCCACATAAAAAAAACCTTCTACATACTTGAATCTCATCAATTAAAAAATATTAACCTTTAATTATAAATGATTAATTTTTCATATAATTAATTTTACATATTCGATACAAGTTAGAGATAGGTTTTCCCATTTATATCCTTTGTGCTTACTCAATAGTTTAAGGTTCTTATGTTTTTATTTATTTATTTAAATGAATCTTCAAAAACATTAAAATAACATTTAGTTTAAGCACTATACTCAAATGTCATATATAAAGTAACATGTCAATTTTTAAAATATTATGATTTTCTTATTAAAAATTATTAAGTCTTAAAAGTATGGATGAGCATATTGCAAGTAAACCTATTGCCAACATAGCATAATCACATTTATGGTAACCCATTAAATCTATAATATTTGGAAAGCTTAAAATAATTAAATTTGTTAGTATTAATGTTAATCTAATCAAATCCATAATAAATTCATAAAGCTAACTCTTGTTATATCTGTTATTTTTTATGGATGTGAAGTCTGGGGCTGTAATATCTCTTGTGAATCTTGGAGAAAGATAGAGCAAATACAAAAGAATTTTATAACCTATAATCTCAAAATTAAAGGAAATACGCCCTATCACATCCTTCTCTTAGAAACAAGCTTCTCTCCCATTGAGAGCATGGATGTGGCTAGATACCTAATGTATAAGAACAAGTTAAACAACATGTAAGACAAGAGTCTTCCTAAAATTGCTTCAAAATCAAGTCATAACCACCATCGACTCAAGCGAGGATGGCATAAAGATGCCTGGTCTTGGCTAAACTATTGGAGAATCATGAAAGACACAATTTTGCAGAATAAAGATACTATTAAAAAAAACGTCAAATCAAAATTTAAGGAGAAAATGTGATGTGATAAAGAGTTAGAGGTAAAAATAAAATTAAGGTATTATAAAGATGTAATCAACCCTAATCTAGAAGATCAAAATTATCTATCTGTTTTGCCAAGTGTAAAGAAAAAATAAGCATTGCAAGATAAGAACAAATTCTCACGAGCTCCATAATGAAACTGGGTGTTGGTCAATTCCTAAAACGCCATGGGATGAAAGAGTGTGTCACATTTGTGACATTAAGAAGGTTGAAGATGAAAAGCACTTTCTCTTAGATTGTCCATCTTATACCTATATTAGATCTCATTTTCAAATTTGTCACACTACCAACCTTCCTAACCTCTTAACTCAACAAAAGTATGGTGATCTTGGAAAGCTTTTCTTAATGGTTTTTTAGCACAGAAACAAAATTTTAAAGAATTGCAAGTAATCACTTACCCTCTTAAAGTCTGATAAACCAATTCAGTCTTAGTGAACGTCAATCATTTTCATCATCAATATAAATAAGATTGTGCACTAAAAAACAACAATAAACAAGCATTGCTTGATTAACCATGTGAATTTAACAATAATATAAATAAGAGGATGAAAAATATTGCTAATCTTAAATGCTAAAAAAAAAATAATACTAAAATGAAACGAAGAAACCTCCTTAATTTTATATGCTTTGCCCAACTCAAAGCAAATAGAAGAAAAATATCCATATACATACAATTATTCGCTACACACCAACTTATACATAGCCATAATACCATATGCAATTTGCTTCACTTTCTTGTATACATAAATGTGTGAAATATAAACATAACACTGTAGATTTATAATACTAAGTATTTCCAAAATATATTAGAAATAATCTAAATTACAACTATTTACATTTACATTGGTCACGGGCCTCTTCATTTGGTTACTCTCTCAACTATGCTATAGAGACAAATGATTGAAATGATTGACTTAGACCATTAATAATTTGTTTAAGTCATTCTTCCACTGAAACCAAAAAAAAAAAACACTGACATGAAGTTACATCATAAATGGAGGTGTACCTTACATTATTTGTCATATTAATATTAAATAACCACAATGTAATATTAAATAAATAAATAAACACTGACATGAAGTTACATCATAAATGGAGGTGTACCTTACATTATTTGTCATATTAATATTAAATAACCACAATGTAATATTAAATAAAAGTTATATTTTTTTTTGTTTGGAATGATAAAAAATGTTTTAAGAAAAATAATTAAAAACAAATTATTTTTCATTTTAATTTTAAAAAAATTATAATTGTGTAATGTATAAATCTATAATTACTTGATTAAATTTTTTTTGAAAAAAAAAAAAACTAACAAAATAATATTTATTCATCAATTAATATTAAATATATATATATATATTTTTAATTCAATTTTAAAAAAATTATAATTTTACAATATATAATATCAAAACTAATTGAAAAACTGGAAATAATAATTTCATTCCTAAACAAAAAAAAACCAACAAAAAAATAAATCTAAATATTCAAAACAATGAAATAACATAAATTTATACAAATTAATATGAGATAATGATATAAGTACATAATTAATTTATATAGAGAATATATGAATGATGTATATATGGTTGAGGGACTAATCACATTGAATAATAACAACTCTTAAATAAGGTTGCAATTTAGTAGCTAGAATTAATTAAGTTCATTAAAAAAACACATTTTAATAAGTTTACCATAATTATAATTCATCCAAATATTTAATAATTCTACTTAATTAAATTTATTACAAAATTTATTGAATAAATTTACTATAATATAATTTTATTTGGTTATTAAAGTTTTTAGTAAACTATTATATTATATTATCTTTATAATATCATGTTTTTATAGTAAATTAGTAGGTAGAGATATTATTATCCTTCATACATGAAGTTTATTAAACTTGTATTTATATATATATTTAAATTTCATTAAAAAAACTCATTCTAGTAAGTTTACCATAATTATAATTTATAGGTATTTAATAATTCTACTTAATCAAATTTATTACAAGCTTTATTGAATAAATTTACTATATTATAATTTTTATTTGGAAGTTTTTAGTAAACTATTATATTATCTTTATAATATCATGTGTTTATAATAAATTGGTAGGTATGGATATTATTATCCTTCATGCATGAAGTTTATTAAACTTTTATTTATATATATTTTTAAATGTGTTAAGTTATTTATTTTCTTGTAAATTGAAATTTGCTTTTATTTTGTTAATTAATTTATTTTTTTCTAAATTGAAATTAATCATCATTCACAAAAATATATTATAAATAACTATTGAAAAAAGAGAACCATAATTTCAATTAATTGAATATAGTAAAAAAGATTATTTTAGAATAGAAAATTCAATATGGCACAATAAATTAAATTAAAAAACGGGGTGGCAGGAGCGAGAGGGGTCGTCATTTTCCCACAAGGAAACCAAGTTTTCTCTTTCCATTGGAATTTGGGCATAGCCACCAATAATCAAGCTGAAGCATATGCATTGTACCAAGGTCTTCTTCTCACCAAAAGCAGGAACATACATTCCCTTTCGGTGATCAGGGATTCCAAGATAATCATAGGGAATGTACGCAAAGGGTCCCACCCTCCAAATATTCATTTAAGAGCCATTCTCCAAAGAATCTCGACAATTCGCACTCTCTTCCACAATATCTCCTTTTACCATGTCCTCCGGCGAAATAATCAATTGGTCGACGCTCAAGCTAACCTGGCAATTGAACTGGAGCAAGGCACGATAGTGGTCAATGGGTTATCTCTCCACTCACCCATACCATGACATTTGACACTTGGCACTTTGCTCCCCTGGACATTGTCGTATGGGCCACAGTGGTGAAAAGGATCACGGTTTGGGTCGTGTTTCAATCCAACGCCCCTGCTTGGACACCTAACCACCCTCCCCCTCACCACAGCATGTGGCTCTGCAACCCTCACCACCTATCCCACCTCACCTCTCAACACATAAGCACCCACTACCTCACCTCTGCGCGCGTTCAGTGGCTTCATATCTCCCCCTCCCCCGACTTAGGAAGTCTTTTCGCAGTACCTTCGGCAACTCATGAGCATGGAAGAGAAGACTGGAGCGGCGTAAACTTGTTCAGCATGACGCACAAAGAGTACATCACATTAAACTCAGGCAAGATGAAGGATCCCATCATCCAAGGTGATCATGGCTGCAGCTCGTGGCAAAGCATGGGAAATTGGTTAAGTTCTCTAAATCATTCGAGGGTGATGGTGCATATCATAACAGGAGCGACTCATTTTGTTGGCATTCTCATACCTGAAAAGAACAAAGCAGCGTCCACACCTCACAAGCGCACTGTTATCTGTGATTTACAACCGGATAGAATTGGGATCATAGGCAAGATGAGCAGGCAACCACAAAGATTTGTCTCAGGAGAGGAACACGACGAGCTGGTAGACACAGTTCAAACACTTCAGTTACAGCTCAGAGCACTTTCTTCACAAGTTCTCTCCATCACAGAGATTTCCATCCAACACAGGAGTGAACAGCAGAGAAATAGAGATGAATGTGAAGCTCTGAGGCAGCGGATCGAGGAACTCCAAATGGTAGCTGGACCAGTGTTGCCCGCAACCAACTACATTCCAACTTCTAATGAGGCCTCCTCGCCTGGACCACGCCCGAACCTGGACCTCAACTTGCGACCTCCGGCAGAGGAAGAATTCCCGGCACCGGACACTTCCAAAATCTAAGTGTATGCAATGTTTTTTTGTGTTGTTACTAGGAACATTTTGCATGGTTTTCACCATAGCAAACCAAGTTGACTTTAGCGTTTTAGTAAGCAATACCCCTGTTCTTCATTTTCTCTTCGGAGAATTCAGGAGGGTCATTTTTGAGTTTTGCAAATTCTGTAACACAGACTATGTACATCGCTCGCGTATCTTCACAGTTTTTTTATAATATAAATTTTGCCCAATTCTTGTTTAAAAAAAAAATTAAATAAATAAATCAAAATTTTAATTATTTAAAAATAAAATAAAAATTTTAAAATAATAAATTATTATTTTTCCAATATATCTTAAAATGCTACATTCATTATAATGATGATTAACATATCCTTCAAATAAAACACTAAAAAATTCATTAAAAATGACTTAAAAAAAAATGGAAACACATTATAGACATATTATTCTATATTCTATAAATGATAAAAAAAAAATAATGATGATTAACATATCCTTCAAATAAAACACTAAAAAAATATTAATAAATGAATAAAAAAAAAATGGAAACACATTATACACATATTATTTATATTTTATAAATGATAAAAACATAATCTTAAAATTGTTTAGAAGAATTTATATAATCATATATACATTTTTAATCTAGTGTTAATGGTTGGCACCCACATTATAAGGTTTTCACGGGTATTTAATGAACATTATAAGGTTCTCACGGGTATTTAATGAAGTGCTAATGGCATCCACATCATAAATTTCTCATGGATAGTTTTAATGAAATGCTAATGGCATCCACATCATAAGATTCTCATGGGTATAATTTTCTAAGGAAGATTTGCAAAAGGGAGAAAAATGTCAAATTAAGGGATGATTTATATGAAACTATATATAGTCAATGTGCATGCAAATTATGCATTCAATAGTGCTCCCAAAATAACTATGAATTGAAAATAGTGAAAGTGCATGACAATGTTCACTCAATAATTTAGATGAGGAGGAATGGATTAAGTAGCTATCCAATTGGTCTTCATGAGTGTCTTTTATAGTTAATTGTTTTCCAATTAAGGCAATCAAATATTTAAGGAGTTTAAGCCCAAAGGGATACTATGTCACTTGATATTTTCATCATGCATGGGTAAATATACAAAAAGGGATATGTAGAAATGTTTAATAAAAAAGAATTGAATTTGCAAGTGGTGGATCTATTATTCATCTTCAATGGTTGGTATTTATTGGTGACACAACCCTTTTATAAGGAGGCTAAAGAATATTAAATAGAGGCATTATACTTACAAAAGTACCACATAGACACATAGAAATATAATATAGACACATGGTAAGCAATTCCACCTCCAAATCCAATGCGTTTTTCTTCAATGTATATATTTAAGAGCTTAGAAATATAGACAAACAACCTTCCCAGTAAATATTTAAGTGTTTTGCTTATGGAGAGATTCCATACGACGATATGGTGGAAGGAAATATTAAAAGATGGGTCAAAATCCATTTCAAAAATAAATATTTTAAAAGATGGGCCAAAATCCATTTCAAAAATAAATATTTTAAAATTACTTTATCAAGTTCGAGTCAATTTCTTTATGATCTTTTTACTTACCTTGGGTTTCCATGAGGGTAGCTCCCTTAGTAAAAGTAAAATATCTTGTTTTTTATGTATGTAATATTGTAATTGTTTTTTAGATCTAGAGGAATTGGTAATTAGTTGGGATTACTTAGGCGAGTTATCACTATAGTTCTTAGGTTAGTGTCAATAGTCCACAAGCCAACACCTAGTAGGAAACTTATGACTTTACAGGGGTTGAAACGTCCAAAGACACACCTGTGAGGGAGATCCCACTCATAGGGGGCATATTCCCTTCTAGCCTTATCACAACAAGCCAAAATATCATCAGAGATTTGAACTCGCGTGGGGAGAATGTGAGACCTACCTTCGAACCATTCAGGCAAACCACCTCAACTATGCAATATCATAGTTGTTGTGCTCTAAAGAGTGTTTCTTAACAAAGTTATGCACACGATGTAGTATGATGCACCTCTAACAATTGCTTATAAAAAGAAGTGGTTGTAACCTAACAATTGCCCAATTGTGTTATCTTATCTTTACTTTCCTTTAGACAAGAAGTTTCCTTTAGCTACTTGCCCATTATTTATTTGAGGACTTTTGTTATTATTTTGCATCTTAGAGTTGTTTATGAAAGGTGTATGTTTAAATTGTGTATTTCATTTTTTATTTCTTCATTGCTCACATCAAATAAGGGAAAAAAATTAAGGAAACAATCAAATCGTTGCGTAGAGGGGATCCCTTGTCCCACAAACAAATGGGTCTCATACACCAATTCAATGTTTGGCTTGGACGTGACCTTAAAATTGGATTATTATTATTATTGTATAAATATGAATTCTTAAGGTTTCATTACCAATTCATTTATCCCCAAGTCACTGTTCATGGAGAGAATTATTTATTACAATTGATAATTTTCTCTCAGTTTCAGTAAACTACCTCAATGTCTTATACACACACTTTAGATCACTCCTCTACATCGTTTTGGTGATCATAATGGATTATGCTTACATTTTATTTTTTCATTTGACTTAAAAGATTGCATCCATTCTATTTGCTATTGCAAGTAGTAGCATCACAAATACCAACATAAACATGAAAAAACTATTGAACATTCTTACATTGCCCCATTTATTGCCCCCATGTTTATTTACCCTTCCCATGATTTTTTTCTCTACCCCATACCTCTTCCTCCTCACACCTCACATGCTTCCATGCACTTCCTACATAGATAAAATTAGGACTTATTTAGCTCCCTATATTAAGATGTTACACACCACTAATCTCCCTTTAGTGGAGCCTTGAACCAAAAAACACCTACAACCCATGTGGATGTATTTATCCTTGCTCATGTTGATTGCATGGATTGTGATCTTGGTATAATCATTCTCTCTCCTAAATCCTTTGAAGGGAAATTTCTTAAATTATTTTAAGAGTTTAAGAGTTACCTGAGGGTCACATTTCTATATGTAAACATCTGATGGATATTTTTACCAAAGAGTTTTACATTACTAGACATTATAAATTATCCTCGAAACCTTTTTATTCATAAAATAATAACTTTAAGTTTAACTTTACCTATAAAATAACAAGTGTTGCATGACAGCGCAGTCCCTGCCGGGTTGAAATGGGAATAAATGCACAGGGATGGGGGAAAAAATAGCGGAGGCAAATGGAAACTACAGCGGAGATGTGGCAAGCAACATGAAGCACATCTGGTATCCATGCAACAAATGACGCGTGGCCCCTAGAGAAATTCTGGCATTGAAACCATTTAGTTTTTGAAAGTATTTTCATTCTAATTACACTATGTTTTGTATAATCCATCTTGCTTTTATTTTTACCAGTAGTCTGACTTGCCATGTTCGAAATTTCCGTTCCTACCTTGCATGTTTTATCTCTTCAATGTATTTATGAAATTCATTCATAATGTTTTATGTATACTTCCAACTGGTTAGAGTTAAGTACAATTTTCATAGTCACTTCTTTAAATAGATCATTTGGCTTGTGTGTCTCTATATGCGTCAAGACAAATAAAGTTATATGTGGTGGCAAAGAAACAACTATATTGTTTTTTGAATCCTACTGTGTTCTTATAGATGTGGTTCTCCTCTATAAGTTTTTATTGTCGCGTGTATAGTTGAAATGTGGGACTTAGAGAATATATGTCGCAATGACTTGAAGCAATACAAAACGACATAAATTGTTTTTTTTTTTTTTTGAAATAAAGGTTCCTAGAAAAGAGGACCAGAAATCCCACACATTAAACATTCAAATTAAATAAACACAATCTCTTGACATTCAACATAGTTGAAGATAAAAATTTCTAAGCACATAAATATAAAAGGAGATAAAAATAGTTTTCTTTGAAATATATCAAAAAATAATATTGTTTGTTACATATTCCTGGAAATTTAAATGTGTTTTTCATATAGACTGGGATTGGGGCTCCCACGGACCATAAAAGAAATATGTACAAGAAATTGGACTATAGAAAGAAGAAGTGGGCAACGGTAGAGAGCAAGACCTGAAAAGAATAAATTGGAAGGTATCAGTCTTTGGTTAGACATTTCTATTTAAAAAGATGGAATAATTGGATTGATAAACAAAGTAGGAGGTGATCAGTATAGACTTACACTGATGGTATATATCTCCCCCTTTGTTATTTGCTTGTTGATGCATTTTTATTGATGTCATCGACGACTACTGGAATCGTGCCAACTGCCTATTTCCCTTCGTCGGCGAGCTTCTCCATTGCCCTTTGGAGTCATTCTTCAATGTATCCTCTCAAGGGGGGCATGTTGATATATATATATATATATATATATATATATATATATATATATATATATATAAGTATGAAAAGCGGTCAGACAGGCTTGAACGTAGGGTTACAAGGGATACTCAGGAGAGGTGAGGGCCCGACGGTCAAATTGTATGTCTTTATAATATATATATATATATATATATATATATATATATATATAAACAATGTTTTATTATAAACAAGTGCGAAGGTGGTGGGGACAGGGAAGAACAAGTAAGGAATGGCCAAGCATGAAAATCGGTCGGACGGGATTCAAAATAGGGATACAAGGGATACTCAGGAGAGGTGAGGGCCCAAGGGTCAAATTGTATGTCTCAAAAATTTTGAGTGCAAAACGCGTAAACTGGAAGAGGGCATGATGGGGCAGCCCAGTGGTCAATTTGTATATTGCAGAATTCTGGGTGTTGTTTGCAGGTCGCGAAACAATGGAAGCGCAATATTGAGCCCACCTATCCGGAAACCCACAATAAAAAAAGTGGCTAAGTATGTAATAGGGAAACGGTCGGTCAAACTCATTTTCCCTAATATATTGAAATTTGTAATAGATATCCCATTACCTGGCAAGATCTTTTATGCATGTATATCGCGGAATTTTGGGTGTTGTTTGCAGGTCACGGAACAATGGAAGCGCAATATTGAGCCCACCTATACGGGAACCCACAATCGAAAAAATGGCTAAGTATGGAATAGGGAAACGGTCGGTCGGACTCATTTTCGCTAATATATTGAAATTTGTAATAGACATCCCATTACCTGGCAGGATCTTTTGTGCATGTTTATGGACAAACTATGTATGGATAGTCAGTGTGACTATCTCCTTGAGGATTTTACTCATTAATGACAATATTTACAGTTGCTACATGGTGAGTTGTTAGCATTAAACCTCAGTTATTTCATACTTGGAAAGAAGTGCAAAGGTGGCAGGCACAGGAAACATCGATTAGGAATTGGATATTTCATGAACCTGCCAACCCAACGATCCGTGAAAGAGATTCCAAGAAATGGCCAACTATGGAAAGTGGATGGTCGAGCTTCAAAATGGGGTGACAAGGGTTCCCCAGGAGACGTGAGGCCTCGACGGTCAAATTGCATGTCTCAAAACTTTTCAGTGCAAAATGTGTAACATGGAAGAGGGGATGATGTGGGAGTCTGGTAGTTAATGTGTATATCACAGAAGTCTGGGTGTTGTCTGTAGGTCACGGAACAATGGAAGTGCAATCTAGAGCCCGCCTTCCCAGGAATCCGTGATCGAAAAAGTGGCTAGGTATGGAATGGGGAAGCGGTCGGTCGGAGTCACGATATAAAAGCATGAGTGAAAATGTGAACCCGTGAGTCTGCCAACCCGCGCAATTAGACATTTTCAAAAAAATGACTAAGTAACTAGAAAGACAAAGTAGAGGGGAGAAAGAAACGAGAATTTGGTTAAGTATAGAAGAGGGAAAAGAAGGGCTAATATATTGAAATATGTAATAGATATCCCATTACCTGGCAAGATCTTTTCTGCATGTTTTTGGAGAAGCTGTATAGGGATAGTCGGTGTGACTGTCTTCTCGAGCCTTTTGCTCATTAATGACAATCTTTACGGTTGTTGAATGATGAACTGTTAGCATTAAACCTCTGTTATTTCATACTTGGAAAGAAGTGTGAAGGTGGCGGGCACAGGAAACAACGACTAGGAATTGGAGATTTCTTGAACCCGCCAACCCGACGATCCGCGAAAGAGATTCCAAGAAATGGCCAAGTATGGAAAGCGGTCGGACAGGCTTCAAAATAGTGTGACAAGGGTTCTCGAGGAGACGTGAGGCCCCAACGGTCAAATTGTATGTCTCAAAACGTTTGAGTGAAAAATGTGTAACACGGAAGAAGGGATGATGTGGGAGTTAGGAAGTCAATTTGTATATCGCGGAAGTACGGGTGTTGTTTGCATATCACAGAACAATGGAAGTGCAATCTAGAGACCGCATGCCTAGGAATCCGTGATCGAAAAAGTGTCTAGGTATGGAATGGGGAAGCGGTCGGTCGAAATCGTGATAAAAAATAATGAGTGCAAATGTGAACCCATGAGTCTGCCAACCCACGCAACTAGAAATTTTCGGAAAAATGACTAAGTAACCAAAAAGAGAAAGTAGAGGGGGAAAAGAAAAGGGAATTTGGTTAAGTATAGAAGATGGAAAAGAAGGGGATAAAAGAGAGTGGGAAAATAGAAAAGCGGAGGGCAATTTTCGTAAGCGCAAATTGGTCTTAAACAAGCCCCATTGTTGCAAAACCATCATTTTATAGTCCAATATTTTATCCACTTACTCGATTTCTATTGTGCTTGTACCATTAAAAAGGGTGTGAGCAACTGCTTTGTTGAAGATTTGTTTTTATTGCAACTTGTGGGAGTAATTGCGTTCTTGATACATTCTTCAATGCCTTGACATATTATTTGAAGTATTAAACTTCTTGCATGATGGGTTGTTAGCATTAAAGCTTAATAATTGCATATCTAGAAATAAACTTATTGTACTGTCAACTTGACCATAAGTATAACAATGACGAACTTGAATTTTAATAGTGTGGTTGATTTCATAGCCCCATTTGACTTTAGCTACCATATATCATTTTTTTTTAATATTCGCGAAGAAGAAATTTGGTAATTTCATTAATAAAGTAAAAGTGCTCAGATAGAGACCAGGGAATGGACAACTAATAAAATGTTTCCTTTTGGAGTAAAGGAATCAAGGAAGTGAAAGGGAAATAAGAGATCGTTTGCTCAGCAAGGTTGATATGAAAATGAAACTTCTTGGGCGGGGCCCTAACTCCCGCATCGTGAATTAGTGTTGCTATGTTCTATTTGCATTACAAATAGAATTGAATGTTGGTTTGAAATTGTCTGAAATTCATTTATGTTTCCATAGAAGCCTCATGGGATCGACACAATGCATTTTCATATAATTGTTCAATGCTCCATATTAGATCAAATTACTTGAGCCAATACAATATTCAAGAATTATGAGACTATCGAACCATGCAAACGAGAAGAGGTGTTAAATGCGGCAAACAAGCACAAACCAAGATTCCAAGGCAATTTGTTTAATAGAAAATCTATAGAAAAAAATAGTGAGCAGTATATATTTATCCATAGACATTGGACTGAGTTCTTTGCACCGAAGCATTGAACATATTTGTCATAAATACAGGTACAAAAGTTATAAAAAAAAACAAAAAAACATGCATACAATTATGTGTTGTTCCTCTAGTGCGACAACATGTAGGAGCCATCGACAAGCTCTTGAACATGAATACAAAATTGATTACCATGTTTTTTTAGGAAGTCCTTGCAGTCTTCTCCTCGGAAGGTCAATGTTGGCTGCGACAATCTCAATATCTTGTGGAAGACCTGAGGTGACAAAGAAACAAGAGAGTGGTTCCGCAATGGAATAATTATTTGTCTTGAAATAGGTCAAAAACACTCCTGCTCCTGATGTTGGTGATCTAAATACATTGCAAAGCACCGTTGAATTGTACAAATAACAGGGAAAAGGCCCCAGTGATAAGAGTTTCCAATCTGTGGCCACCATTGCCAAGAGTACAACATCCCGTAGCATCACTCCAACGGCCCACCCCAGTAAGAAAACAACTCAGAATTCTTCAAACGCAGGAGGACATAAGAACCCTCCTCGTGGTAAAATTGATAGTTCTCACAAGCTTCCCATGAGGAAGAAGAGAAAAAATGTTGTAGGGCAAGCGGAATATCCCAAAATTGAAAGTGAGGACACACCAAGAGACCACCTCCTTACAGTCAAAGACTTCAGGGACACGGTCTGCACGAGCAATTCGAGAGGTCCAAATTACTTCGTTCTTGCTGGAAGGGGACCAAGAGACCCCCTCCTTATAGGAAAATACTTTAGGGACACAGGTTGCACGAGCTATTCCAGAGGTCCAAATTACTCTGTTTTGGACGAAAGGAGATGAGTAGTAGGAATATGCCTTGCACCACTTGGAGTTCTGGTCCTCACCCCCTAAGATGTCAATTGTATATCCAGAGAACAGGAAAGTGGTCCCACAATTGAATAATTATTTGGATTTAAATATATCTCTGAGCGCATCAAGAGACCATTTCCTTACAATCAAAGACTTTAGGGACACGGGCTACACTAGGGACAAATCCAAACCCAATCCAAAACCCTAAAAATGAAAGGAAAGGATACATCTCTGAGGGCGAGGACCACCATCCGAGCCGAGAGACTCAAACTCTCGAGTTGCAAAGCGGTTATTGTGTTCAGTGTCGATTTCTTTTCTGAAACCCCTTCCTTTGGTCTTGTTAGGGCCGCCATCGTCGAGCCAGGAAGTGCCCCCCATCATGGTTGATTTCAATTTGGGCACAAGAGTGGGAACAACGTATGCATTGCCATCATCCATCATCGTATCATCGTTCATCAAATCATCTTCTTTCGGCTCAAAATCGACCACATCAACCACTATGTCAGCCATCAACGTAGGTGGGCGGGTTGTCTGAGTAGGGGGGTTTGCCTTGGAATTATTTGGCTTGAAATATATCTCTCGGCACACCAAGGGACCATCTCCTTTTTTTATTATGGATGAAAGGAGATGAGTAGTAAGGATATGCCCTGGACCACTGGAACTTATGGTCATCATGCCCGAAGGTGTTTACTGTATCTGGATAGAACTGTTGTCGAATTGTTTCCATAAGTTAACGAGAATGTTTGTTTGCTCTAGATGATGTTTGAAATGAACATTCAGAAGGGATAATATAACCCTCCGCAAATCTTGGTTTAATGTGTATCAATGGGAGATCTCCTCGAGCCTTTCGTTGATCAATGACAATCTCTACGGTTCATGCATAATGATTTGTTACCATTAAAGATTACTAATTGCATACTTAGAAAAAAGTGTGAAGGTGGTGGTGATGACGAAGAGCAATTAAGGATTGGAGATTTCGTGAAGCCGCCAACCGGACGACTCATGAAAGAGATTCAATGATGCTTGAAATGAACACTCAGAAGGGATAACACAATCCTCTGCAAATATTTGTTTAATTTGTATTAATGATGGATCTCCTCCAACCTTTCGGACATTAATGACAATCTTAACAGTTCCTACAGGATGAGCTATTATCATTAGAGATTAATAATAGCATATCTAGAAAGAAGTGCGGAGGTGGCAAGGATGCCGAAGAGTGATTAAGCATTGAACATTTCATCAACCCACCAAACCGTGAAAAAGATTCCAAGAAATGGCCAAGTATGGAAAGCGGTCGGTCAAGTTTCAAAACAGTGTCACAAGTTATACTCAGGAGACATGAGGGCCCGATGGTCAAATTGTATGTCTCCAAACTTTTGACTGCAAAATGTGTAACATGGAACATGGCATAATGACGGACTTCAGCGGTCAATTTGTATATCATGGAACTTCAGGTGTTGTTTGTAGGTCGCGTAACAATGGAAGCGCAATGTTGAGCAAGCCTGGCTGAGAACCGGCGATGGAAATAGTGGCCAAGTATGGAATGGGGAAGCGGTTGGTCGGACTCGTGATATAAAAGCATGAGACATATTCAGAATAGGGAATAATGACGGGCTTCAAAACAGGGTCACAAGTTATACCCAGGAGACGTGAGGGCCCGATGGTTAAATTGTATGTCTCCAAACTATTGATTGCAAAATGTGTAACACGGAACATGGCATAATGACGGACTTCAACGATCAATTTGTATATCGTGGAACTTCGGGTGTTGTATATAAAAGCATGAGACATATTCGGAAAAATGACTAAGTAACCAAAAAGGGAAAGTAAAGGAGAAAAAGAAAGGGGAATTTGGTTGTCAATTTGTATGTCGGGGAAGTTTGACCATTGTTTGCAGGCGACGGAACAATGGAAACGCAATGTTGATCCTACCTACCCAAGAACCCACGATCCAAAAAGTTGTTGAATATGGATTAAGAAATCCCCATTCATGGTCTTAATAGTAACTATGAAGTGCATTAAACAGGTGAACATGCTCTTCAATCAAGGAATAGATAAAGTGAGTCATGCTTATACTTTCTAAGATGTGTTTGCATGAGAAAGACTGGCCAGGAACCGGCAATGGAAATAGTGGGAAAGTATGGAATGGGGAAGAGGTTGGTCGGACTCGTGATATAAAAGCATGAGACATATTCGAAACAGGGCATAATGACAGGCTTCAAAACAGGGTCACAATTTATACTCAGGAGACGTGAGAGCCTGATGGTCAAATTGTATGTCTCTGAACTTTTGATTGCAAAATGTGTAACATGGAATAGGACATAATGACAGACTTCGGCGGTCAATTTGTATATCGTGGAACTTCAGGTGTTGTATATAAAAGCATGAGACATATTCAGAAAAACAACTAAGTAACCAGAAAGGGAAAGTAAAGGGAAATTCAGTTGTCAATTAGTAGATCAGGGAAGTCTGGGTGTTGTTTGCAGGTAGCGAAACAATGGAAACGCAATGTTGAGCCCACCTACCCCGTAACCTGCGATCCAAAAATTTGTTGAATATGGAACGGGGAAGCGGTCGGTCAGACTCGTGACATAAAAGCATTAGTGGAAATCTGAACACGTGAATCTGCCAACCTGCACACCTAGACATTTTCCAAAAAATGACTAAGTAACCAGAAAGGGAAAGCAGAGGGAAAAAAGAAAGGGGAGGGAAATTTTCGGAAGCGATAATTGGTGTTAAGAAAGCCCCATTGATGGTCTTAACAGTAACTATGAAGTGATTTAAACAGGTGAACAGGCTCTTCAATCAAGGAATAGACAAAGTGAGTCATTCTTATACTTTCCAGGATGTGTTTGCATAAGAGAAGAATCGAAAAGCTACAGGAAAATCAATTTTGGGATGTTCAAGTAAAATTATTGTACTGTCAACTTCACCGTAAGTATAAAAATGACGAACTTTAATTTTAATTTTCTGTGGTTGATATGATAGTTCCATTGGACTTCACATAGCATATATCCTTTTATTTCAAAATATTTCTGAAGATGAATTTTGGTAATTTCATCGATCAAGTAAAAGTGTTAAAATGAGCTACATATTACATTTGTTTCATAGATCTTACAATAAAAGGCAAAGTAGGTCATGTATATTCTTTAAGATCATAGAAAAACCGCTAAGATCATGAATGTATCATTAATTTTCCAGAACCAAGCATACAACAAAGAGCTAAGTAAACACCAAATGTATTGAAAGACGAGGCACAAGGAAACACATGAACACAAAAGGCACCAAGGGAGACCCCACAAGGGTCCATAGAGAACTACACATCGACTTATGCATCAAACGATTTGATATAAAAAAAAAACATGTGGCATTGGTTTTCTCTTACATGTGGGATATGCTCCCATGAGAAAATAATCGGACCCATGAGAACCCTGAACTACAGCACGAAAGCACATGAACAAAAGTCTGCCAAACATAAGATAGCACAAAACCAATAGAGATTAGGCATTGTATCCTAGCTATAACCAAATCCCCATGATCTATTCTGCATGTTTCTAGACAAGTTGTGTAGAGATAGTCAGTGTGACTGTCATCATGGCTTCATTGTCTTTCATGTCAGCATGCACAATTTATCTAGTTTTGTTTTCCTTGTCCAAGTAGTTGATATACACGACCATTATATCCCCGACAAACACTTGTTCAGTTCGACGGTTGTTCAAGCCTTCTATCGATAGTATATTGGGTGTTATAAGTTTAGACCTGGTGACATTTTTTTAACAGGAAAAGTAATGTGAATGGTAGTCTGCATTATTTTTTTGTTTTATTTTTTTCCTGGCATAAATGTACAAGTAGACACACAACTTGGATGAAGTATGGAGGCCAGAGTTTTGCAAGCAGACCTCTTAGTCTGTGGAACTTGCACTATGTTCAACGTATCACTTGCGCTCATCAATATTCTTGTGAACTAAAAAGTATGTGTTGCAGATGAAATCAACATATTTATCATGGCATAGATGAATAAATAGCTCAAGATATTTGTTTGGTAAACATATCAGGAGCACAATGTATGAATCTTTACCTTTGGCCTTGTTGTCATGTTGATGTTTGCGATTATTGACTGCTCATGCTCATGTCACTAGTCCAACTTTTTTTGATGCAAGCATGTGTACATGAAAGTCAGAGGGACTAAATAAGCATATGCATTGTATATTGTCCATAATTGTTATGAATGTCACATACAGGCTCGAAGGAGATGGAATATGAAATAGGGTGTCAAGGGATACTCATGAAACATGAGGACCTGACGGTCAAATTGTATGTCTCGGAATTTTTTACTGAAAAAATCTGTAACATGGAACATGGCATTATGGGGGAGTCTGGCGGCCAATCTGTATATCATGGAACCCCCGAAGCTAGAGGTGCAATCTTGAGCCCGCCAGCCCAGGAACCCACGATCGAAAAAGTGGCTAAGTATGGAATGAGGAAGCCGTCAATCGGACTGATGATATAGAAGCATGAGTATAAATGTGAACCCATGAGTCTGCCAACCCACGCACCTAGATATTTTCAGAAAAACAACTAAGTAAAGCAACCAGAAAGAGAAAGTAGAGGGGGAAAAGAAAGGGGAATTCGGAGTGGGAAAATAGAAATGGGGTGGGAAATGTTCATAAGTGTGAAGTCTCAACAAAGGCCCATTGTTTCCAAATCATCGTTTTCTAGTCCAATATTATATCCACCTACTCGTTTTGTGTGTTTGATTTACTATCACAATTGGTATACCTTTTCGCAGATTGTACTTCAGCCTCCTCTGTTGTGGCATATAAGATTTCATCCTCTTGTCTAAGTAATTTGTTTCTTTCAATGTAGCAACGCAGAAATACAGTGGACATGAAGGTAATTTATTATGTAGAAAGACATGTAAAAAAATAAATACAGTTCTATTTATTTCAATGTAGCAACACAGAGAATACAATTGACATGAAGATAAGTTACTATGTAGGAAGATACTTAGTATCTACATACAATAAATTAGGTGCAAAGCAGTAGAACAAATACACAAACAATAAATGAAATACAAAACAATGGAATATGAAATAAGAGTAGAAGCATGCACCTTTGTATCTCCTCTTCTACATTTGCGGTAAAGAGTCTCTTGTCTTCTCCAGTTATTCTGTTTGTTTCAATGTAGTAATGCAAAAAATACAATGGACATGAAGGTAAGTTTATATGTAGGAAGACATGTAAAAAAATAAATACAATTCTATTTATTTCAATGTAGCAACATAGAGAATACAATTGACATGAAGATAAGTTATTATGTAGGAAGATATGTAGTATCTACATACAATAAATTAGGTGCAAAGCAGTAGAACAAATATACAGACAACAAATGAAATACAAAACAATGGAATATGAAATAAGAATAGAAGCATGCACCTTTGTATCTCCTCTTCTACATTTGTGGTAAAGATTCCTTCATCTTCTCGAGTTATTTTGTTTGTTTCAATGTGGTAACGCACAAAATACAATGAACATGAATGTAAGCTGGTATGCAAGGGAGAACAAGTAATATGTGCATACAGTAAATGAAAATCAAAGGAATAGAATAAAAGAGAGTTAGAAACATGAACCTTTGTGTTTCTTGATCCATGGTTGTGATTATATAGAATTTTTCCTGGCCAAAATATATTACAAGCCATAAAATATTAAGAAATCGGATGGTCGTAGTTGAATGATTTGGTTTTGTGCAACAAAGTATCCAGATATGCTTTGAGACACGAAAATATAATTTTGCAATATCTTTGATGTATATTTCATAATTCAAGTACAAGACAAAGTGTATCGTGGTCAAACCAGTTTGTGTATAGGATAAAGAGGTTGTATTGTGATATGGGCACATTTCACCATATATGGTTAATAAGTGTGTTTTGTACATGTTTTATCTTAACCAAAAGAAAGAGGACATTGTAATTGCACATGTAGTTTTCCAATTATTTGTTATGGCACTATTTTGTAGCATGTCAACACTGAAGTATCCTAGAATGATAATGGTTTTGTCCAGATGTAAAATGGTGTGATGCATTTGAGAGCACATTCATTGTGTTAGCAATGTTGCACGTGAAGCGGCATAGAGATTGAATATTGCAATTTGCAATCCACGAAATACTACTCTTCCTAGCACCATCTCATCATTTTTTTCTTCTACAAGAACATTTTTCAAAGGCATGTAAGTATGGTTCAAAGTTTGCAGAAAAAATTGGAGAAAAATTTAAGAGAAGGAGGGAAAGATATGTCAATTATGTGCAATTTTGTTGCAGCCTAGGCACCATTGTACCATACCCAGCCCTTCTACACCTACCTACAGTTTTCTTCTACAAGAACATCCTACAAAGGCAACAAGCTTGACATCGTATTTTTCATGCGAAAGACATGGGTTCGATTCCTGTACAAGATAAGCAGGTACGGGATAGGCGTTATATTTCCACTTCGTCACACATGGAAAAGAACCAGGATTTGCAATGCTAGAAAAAATGACAGTCGGAGTTGTGCACACGACATTTGCATGGACATGGTGCAAAGTCTCGGGAAACAATCAGAGGAAAATTTAAGAGTAGGAGAAAAAGATATGCCAACCTCTATGGAAAGTCTACAGGACAAGAATGATGAATAAATGCTTAAACATTCTTACTTGCAAAATGCAAACAACGAATAGTAAACAATGAATACGAATGAAAGTGTTCTATTGAAACTTACTCATTAATGATGAATGACAGAACCGTAGGTCCACTTGCGGGTGCAGGACTTGAACACTACAAAGTGCTAAAAACATCTCCAACTGTTGGTGCAGGACCCCAACCTTGCAAAGTCGAAGAAAACAAAAGAAAACAGCAAGAAACAAACCAGTGAGCAAGCACCAATAGGTCCAACTGCAGTTGTAGGACCTCAAACTTGCAAAGTTGAACCAAACAACAACAACTAGCAATCGACAAACCAACGAACAAGAAACAACTAGTCAACCAGTAAACAATATATGTATCTTCAATGATGACCAAATTGCTTTCCAAGCACAGAAGAAATCTGAAACATATGACGACCATGCGAGTGGAAATACTTAAACATTCTTACTTGAAAACTGCAACAGTAAATAGTAAAGAAAGAATACAAATGAAATTATGGTATCAAAACTTACTCGACAACGGTGAACGACAGAAGCGCAAGTCGAATTGTGGGTGCAGGACTTGAACCTCGCAAAGTCAAAAAACAGCTCAAATTGCGGGTGCAGGACCCCAACCTTGCAAAGTTGAAGCAAAAAAAAGCAAGCAACAAGCACCAACAAGTCCAACTGCAGGTGCAAGACCTCAACCTTGCAAAGTTGAACCAACGAACACGAATCAGCCAGCGAACCAGTAAACAATATATGTATCTTCAATGATGATTAAATTGCATTCCAAGCATAGAAGAAGTATGAAACATATGATGGCTATGTGACTGGCGGTGGACAACAATATTGTCCAAATTCACTGCAACATTGTATGGAAAAAATCGAGGAAAATGTACTGTAAGAAGCCTATTTAAGTAAACATTTAAGGTTGTCAAGGTTGTTTAAGGGCCTCGCACTATGCAAAAATTTAAGTTTTCAGGCATGTTTAAGGGCCTCGCGTTATGTAAACATTTAAGTTGTCAAGCCTATTCAAGTACCTCAAAAAGAGTGCCAATGCTCAAAACTTTCGGTATGTAAACATTTCAATACAAACAAAAATAACAAAAACATTAAAAAAGAGCGTCGATGCTCAAAACTTTCGGTATGTAAAAATTTCAATAAAAATTAAAAAATTAAAAAAGAGCGTCCATGCTCAAAAATTTAGATATCTAAACATTTACAACATTGGGAACAACGAAGCTGGCAATAAGACTTCGAATCTATTCTCCAATGAGATGATGACATATAAGGTTTTTTTTATTATATAAAAAATAATGTTTTTACTTCTATAGTTCGAACAATATAGATGATGCGAAAATTTATAGTCAAAGCACATATTAATATGAAGTCAACGAATTATCGATCGCTATAGTCCCTCTACGCCTTTGGTAGGGACTAATAACTTTAAGTTTAACTTTACCTTTATCTAGTGATGGTGTGAGGCAACCCATACTCGTTCTCCCTCTCTTCACACTAAGATTTATTATTCATGTTCTTCAGTCCCAATGATCATATAAAGTCCTTGCCAAAAATCCTAGTCTCAAGTGTCTTGAATTTAATATATAGAAATCCTTATCGACTTAAAAATGGTTCACAATGTTGCTCCAAAAATCCTTGTGATCTCTTTTCAACTAATGAAGAGAAATACATGCATCCTGAGCAATATTCCAACACCAATAAATGGAGAATAAATAGAGAAAGAAAACGGGAAAATGATAAAAAAAAAAATGTAAAAATAAAAACTATAAACTTAATTGGTGAAGAATTTGAGTAACCTAAACATATAGGAGAATAAAATCAACCAAAAATATTCACAGACTAGCCACCAAAAATGGTTGCACTCTTAAACAATCAACGCTTACGCCCATTACAATGTTTGCAACATTAAATGACTCCTCCTAAACAGTCAACCCTTACACCCATTACAATGTTTGCAACATTAAATGACTCCTCCTCTACTTATGGGTTATATTTTTCTTTGACTTAACAAAATAATACCTCATCATGATGAAGGCACTAATGTGAAGAAGATCATGTTTACATAGTTGTACAAATATTTGATCACTTAATGGAGGAAGTTATCATGGATCGAAGTTCTATAGTTATTGTCATTCCCATAACTTAATTGTAAAATCTCATCCTTACTAAGTTTACACCTCCCTAGTAGTTTTGTCAAGGATTTAACAAGTTGAAATTACTCCTTAAGTCATATAGATGCACCCATTTCCTTATATAATAAAATAGTGCTCAACAAAGTTGTTGTCCTTGAGCATTCCTTTTAGGCTCCTACCCTAAACCCCTAAGTAGATAGATCGGCTGCTATGTATGGAGAGCATCTCTAGTAAATAAGGCCCATGTAGTAGTGTGAAAGCAATAATTGTAAGAAGGCTTACTAGATGGTTCCACCTACTAGAAAGTTCCTTCTCTAGAATGTTCCTAGGAAGTAGATAGAATTATATAAAGAACTAGAAACAATTTAATGAGATGTCTTGTGAAGTATATTGTAATCGAAGCTTTACTCATTTGGAGGTTTTCACCTCAAAGAGGCAAGTGGACATTGCTCTCATCAATAAAGGTATAAAATTTTGTGGTATTAAGGTTTTTTTGGCTATTAGGGTTGTAATCTATCATTTATGTAATAGATCTGGGTAGAATCCATTATTTATACTCTGTACCTTCCAATTTACTAATAAAGAACACCACAATTGTTATAAGAGCACTTTCTTAACCCATATTTTCGAGCATTTTTTTAGGTTAGAGACATGTTTTGGTGTCTATGACTAACATAGTGGTCTATCATTCAACATGTAAATCTACGGTAGGGGAAGAATACACGTAGGAAATTCAAGTGGTTTCACCTTGTTGTACACCCTTGTAACCCATGTTTGTACCCCTTTAAGTAGTATCACATTAGACAACACTCGCATATCGAATTTCATTTTCATGTACCCTAGGGTATATCAAAAGTCCATTAGGTTAGTTGAAGCTAGCTTCAGTTAAGTTGATTGACCATCATGTTTCTATAGTGCATCAAGAACAACATTTAGGAAGATTAGTCTCTGGTACCTATGTAATTGGGTGGTACATATAAGGGTATGGTTGACCCTCCTTAATTAGTGCCCTAAGAAAATGGGTCGAGTAATGTTATTGGAGCCCACATGTATGCACCTCGCACTCCCTTTCCCTCAAAAACCTTGAAACCCTACTCCCTACCGCTAATCCTACATAAACGATTAAATTGAGAGTTTATGCATTATATCACTAGAAACCCTGCCTCATGCTACCAATCCACGAAATTCCTACATAAACTATAATATTTAGAATTTGAGCACTTTGTCGATGATATTATTCAGGCATGAACATAAATCCAAAAGAGTTAAAAAAAGGGTTTGGGTCCTAACTACACCCTTATTTGAGACCTATCTCCACGTAATCCTTGTGTTGAGTTTATTATCGTGGTACCACTCTCCCTTAAGCCTTTTTGGTATACCTACTCACCCCACTACTAGGAAACTATCTCAACAAACCCATAATGCAATGTTAATCACCTTGGTACCACTCTCTAGTAACCTTTTTCTTGTGGAACCTCAACTCTATGGCTACTAGAGGTGTCAAGCTAGTCACTAGAGTCTCCTCCTTAGAAACTCATTGTAATGAGTAGGAACACAAACTAGACCACAACCACTCTTCTACCCAACAAAATCTTGATTCCATCAGTGACAACCTCACTAAATTGGACTTAATCCCATACCAGTTGTCCAAACACATGGCGATGCATGATAAATTTGTGGGTTACTAGTTGCAGGACTAGTCATCCCAAAAGGAAGGAGTTGAACCATCCAATCCCATAGGGCCTCACTCGACCCCACTTGTTTGTGACCCTATGACTCAAATGTGGAAAAGACTCCCTAAATTGGATCTGAACAAATTTCATGGCTCTGAGCCCATAAGCCAGGTCACTTATATGATACATTATTTTTCCCTGCATGGCATCACATATGACTTAATGAAACTTCATGTGGGTGTCTTCTATTTAGATCTTGAAGATTGGTAATTGCATAAGAACTCCCACTGAGTTTATATTGTTTGGACACAATTTGTCTCAAACCTCTATGAATGCTTTAAAACAAACACTCATTATTTGGGTTGACTGACCAATCTTAAACAATCTGGTATAGTCGAAGATTTCATATCTACTTTTGAGAAACTCGTCATCTACACTTAAGGCATGTTAAATATCATTTTCAGGGAATTCTTTATAAATGGTTTGAAAAAAGAGAAGCGTTCACAAGTCTTAATGGCTCATCCTACTACTTAGTGAATGCTCAAATTAAAAATACACCATTTATTCCCCATCCTTGTCCCACTATTTCTCCCCCTACCAATCCCTCTCCATCTCGTCTTCCTATCAATATCCACAAGTTATCTTGTGCTGAGGTTGTAGAGCACGAATGATTTGGATGATTTTCGGAACGAAATGAGAGCAGAGATATAATAAAGAAATGTACAAAGATATATTAGACATCCAATAATATAACAAATATATATCATAGATATAACCATAAACAGACAGATACAATAATACACAATTTCTATTAATGAGCGAAATGTACAAAACTGTGGAAATACAGAGTGAAAGACTCGCTAGAATGGTGGCAGTTTATCTCTAAGAAGAGATGTGATGGCTACGCTCATTCGCAAGAAGATGGATGTTACAATGAGGCTCCAAATTCCTTTTTAACATAAATAAAATCCAAAACCCTAACCCTGGAAAATGAAAAGCCAACAGTTTTGTGGACCCTATTTTGGGTAGTTTGGTGTATCAACTTCCCGAGGGCGTAACTTTGGCATATGATCTATGTTTGGGGCACACGACAGCTCGTTGGAAAGGTATAAAAGAGGAGCTTCATTTTGGGGGATTGATCAAATATTTTGCTTATCATTGAGGTGCCTAATCGTGAAAAAACGTCGTTTATGCCCTCAAAATGGCCCCAGAAGTTTAGGACCCAAAAAATTGCTAAAAACAGTAAATTGCCAACCAACTGTTTTGAGCCAGTTGGAATAGGTGGGTGGCTACCGATATCCACCTAGATAAATCCTCCCTCCTTAGGAAGCAATCATCTCCATTGCATTGAGTTCCCGGGGGAGAGGAGAAAGCGTTTGTCGAATTTGAATCTTGGTTAGCTTCTTGAAGGCGATCACGAACTTGTTGCTGGCGAGGTTGAATATGTTCAACCAATATGTTGTATCTTGGATTGATTGGGAAGTGTGTAGGAACCCTTATAGGTGAAGAAACAATATCTTCTTTCTCATATGCAATCTGCTTATGTTGGATAGAAATGTCCTGGGCCAAGGGTGTAGTGGTTTTAGTGTCATTGTGTTCACTTTTTGAATAGATTGTGAAGAGGATGAATTTTGCAGTATGAGATATTACCTTGCGGCATTGTTTTGGTGGGAAAATAGTTGGAACAACCTCTGGTATCCTGTAGAGATGATCCCCCAGAGTAACAATGAAACTACGGGGTCGAGACTCATCAACAACATGGTGCTTCCACATATATCGTTGGCCCAAAAGAACATCTCAGAAATCCAATGGGGTAACATCACATAATTCCTCATCCTTGAATGGTTGGATGCCATATGACAATAGACACTGTTGATTGACACGAAGATCTCGTCACTGGTGAAGCCACCTGATGTTGTATGGTTGCGGGTTTGGTTTGATCGACAATCCCAATTGTTTGATGAACTCTGTTGAGATGAGGTTCTTCTAGCTTCCGCTATCAACAATAAAATACAGTGGGGTCCCCTTCACCCACATATGTGAATGAAAAAGGTTCTCCCCCTCTTCATGATATGTTGGTTCTTCTGGTTGAATTGTTGTGGTCGTGAAAACAATAATGGGGTCTGCGTCGATGATTTGTCTTCTCCCATTATTTTTGGAATCAAATTATGAATCAGGGTTTATCTCCTTTTCTTTTATCTCGTCCACCAATGATTGTTTTGAGTGACATTCATCAATGTTCTACCAGGGTATTTTGTGGAAATCGCACCACTTTCCAGTTTCCTTCTTCATCTTTCTATTACCCTTCTTTTCTTGTGGCTTGGACTAGTTTTTTGGAGGCTGGTTGTTAGGGACGCCTTTACCATACTTTGGTTGTTGCATATTTGCGGACCCAAACTCTCGTTTGTTATGGTGCCTAAATTTATGCTCAATTTTGACAACATATCGATAGGCAGTTCCTAGTGATGAGATGTCCATGAAATCCATTTTGGTTTGGATGTACCTATGCAGAGCCCTGCGGTATTTCAGAACCAGATGTCAGTCGGAGTCTTTGATACCCATCTTGGTGTGAAAGGTATGAAAATTATTTCTAAACTCTGGCACTATTTGGACCCTCTTTTTCCATAGTGTGGTCCATCTCATTGACAGCATCCACAAACAAATACGAAGTGGGCTCGACCCCATATATTCCAAACTCCTATGTGGAACTTTGATCCCAGTAAGTTTCCCACCAATGTTTGACATGGGGGAGAGCCTTAAGGAGTGCGAAGTTGATATTTTCCCTATAGGAAAAATTGTGAACAAAGAAATAACCTTCTTGCATATTTAACAATTTTTCTAGGGCATCCGCATCTATTTGAACTTCAAATACGAGAATATCAAAATTAACTTGTACCTTTGTTAAAGCAAGTTTTTCCTCACGCTATGCAATCATGCAGAGAGGGCCTTACTCCATTTCCCTATGCAAACTCACTTTTCCTGATTGATAAATCCTGAGACAAAAATATAAATTTTTTCCACTTGTACGCATCTTGCACCCTATACAGCAAGCGTATACACAAGATGCTCCACTAAAGCCCGCGTACATCGGGATTTGTGCCAAAAAATCAAAATTAAATGTCGGGTTTCCATGTCATGACAGGAGATCTCTGATCCTTGGCCTTCCATATACTGGAAACGTTATGATTCAGCCCTTCAGTTGCATTTTGAAGGCTATAAAGAAGCCAATTCTGAACTATGGAAAAGGAGAGAGAATTCAACTTTGAGAGAAAAGTTACTCTGGAGAAATTATTTACTTCATATTGAGTCTGCATCCCTTTGTCCTTTAAGTCTGAACACAGTGTTCAGCCCCCAAGCTATTCCCTTATTGATGGAGAATCTCTTTGTCTCCCTTATATGAGCTTGCCCAGCTGGAAGGAACTTGGTTTCTCGGTTTCGAACCGCCGACACAGAAGTCTGTAATGTTTTCACTTATGTTGATCATTTATTAATAGAAATACTCCTTTCTCATCCAATTGATATCTTGCAAATATATGAGTTATTATACATGGGCATGTTTTCTTTGTATATTAATGGATTATGCTATCTAATGTTCTAACCTTTTATATTATCACTATATGCTTGCTTCACTTGTTTGTTGAGAACTTGTTGCAGGTATAAAGCTTTGGGTCAAAGTTCTCAATGGTGGACATCATCAAACATCTAGACGAGGTAGGTCTCGTTATTATCTCGCTTGCACATTGGTTTATATAGCATGTTTATGGGAAAGAGTTGATTTCTATAGCCATACATGTCTGTTGTGGTTCACCCTAGCCATAGAGAGATTTTCCTCCTAATAGAATTGGTGATCGTACTGGGGATGAATCTTCTTTCTTAGGGTTTGAAGTACTTTTCTCCTTAGATTTCTCTCATTTCTATTGTGGTTCTTGTCGTATCATTGCTTGAAAGATCTTGTTCACTATGGGTCTGAGTTTTCAGCTTTTCTCCCTTGCCTGGCCTTGTTTCAAAGCATATACGTGCCTTTTGCCTTGACAGTCGCATATACACGCAGCCTGTCTCACTGCAAGCTGCGTATATATGTTATGTTTTCCCAAACAGTCATGTACAACTTTTATCCTTGCATGTTTGCTTGGTCTGGTGTTTGTTGGGTGGGATTTGATGCTTGTTGAGCCTTCTTAGGTCTTTGTAGTGACTGTTGAGTGCCTGTGGGATGACACGAAACCCTCTTTTGGTTGAATTTCAAGGAAAAATATTTCTCTTCATCTTTTCATTTTTATTGTCCTTGTACATTGGGCTAGGTGTTTTGTTGCTTGATATCCTGCTTGAGTTATCTATTTTTTATACACAGTAGGGATATATATCAAGTTACTTTCCATTCCATGCATTTTCAGTTTCGAT
Organism: Picea engelmannii; assembly: GCA_009831015.1. Taxonomy (NCBI): domain Eukaryota; kingdom Viridiplantae; phylum Streptophyta; class Pinopsida; order Pinales; family Pinaceae; genus Picea; species Picea engelmannii. The sequence goes on from ML777127.1 coordinate 516,415, forward strand.
ATATTGAAAATACAAAAAGGCAGGCATTTTTCATTGCTTGGCATTTTTGTCTTTGAATCTCTATCATTAGCTTAGTGCATATAGTGAAAGATTGCATCTTTACTTCTGAATTGCAGAATTGAATTTGAAAATTGCATCATTTTTAGGAGCATATCATTCATCAAAAGTTAAAGTTAGGACTTTGCATTAATTTCATATTTACTTTTCTTGAAAAGTCATAACACCATGTGTTTCATTACCATACCCTTTTGAGTAATCACGGCCATAAAATCAATGCTATAATTTAAAATTTATTAGTAACGATTTTATTTTCTACGGTGCACAAACTAGCCTAGGATTTAGTGCCTTGGAATAGGATTTTGTGAGTAAACTTTTTCAACACAATTAAATCAACATATGTGTCTGAGTCAGGGAGTGGAGAAATCCATTGTATAATTGGTAAGATCATGAGGCTCCACACACACCGGAGTTAATCACGAGGTTGAGCGAAGTTGGTTGAACGGATATCCCCCGGATACCTTCCTAGAGTCAAAGACATTTATGGGGATCTATTCGTATCTGGGGATCTTGTTAGTGCCTTTACCTCCGTGAGAGGCGGTGCTTTCAAGGTTTCAAGCTTTGCTACCATGCCCATATGGTGGACCTGACTTACGACTGCTCGCTTGTGCATCGATTATATAGTGGTTTGTTAGTTGCTTGACTTAGGTGTCTCATAGGTTACTTGCAGAGGTTATTCTGCAGGTACCCTGGGTCAGATAAGGGTCAGACAACACACAACCTTTATGGAGCATTACCTCTCGGGGGGATCTAACCGACTGGTTTTTAAGACCACGAGGGCCCTTATAACTGATTTTGTTACCTCCTATATTTAGCAGGGAGACTCAGGCCCCTCTTGGGCGATACATACCTTCTTTAGGGAGGGAGGCCACTCATCCACTTTACCCTATTTGCATGCATATTGGTCGTTTTACTTTTGGTGTGTTCTTTTCTTACTAGTTCGCCTTAGGATATATATATATTTTTATCTTTAGAGTCTTAAGTCATCGTGGAGTTAGACCAGCCTCCCCGCCAGTCCCGTCGCTTGTTATAGTTACCATCGTATTTTGTGTCCTTGCCTTCTAAACGGCGTAGAGTTATTATACATGGTCACATATGTCCACTGTTCAGACTTGTGATTCTACAAGGATGAGTACTGAATCTGGTCTTCACAATTCTGGGAGCCCTTCGAATCCCATACCCACTATAGTTAATAGCACCCCTTCGACTCCTGCAACTTCTATGGTCGTAGTGTTGGAGGTACCTATCATTACTATGGCCCGGCCTATAGTTAATGGTCAAGATACCGCATCGAACCCCTTTGGGTCTCTTAGCCACTCACCAGCCTACAATGTTCATTCCATCCCTATGGGTTCTAGTCCATTTTCTTATGGTATGCCTAACTTCACTTCGCAGTTTTTGAACTCCATCCCAGCTGCTGGCCCTAATGCTAGCATTGGGCTTGGGGGCAGTACACCTCCCGACACTCCTTTTTCATTTGGTGGATCTCAAATCCCTCAAATGACTCCTAATATGGGGGGTATCCCTGCTTTTAACCCTGGTTCCAATCCTCCTACTTATGGGTGGAATAGTCAACCTGGCGGACAAGCTTCGGTTCAAGTTTCATCCTACAACCCTACCTCCTCGGTGAAGATTCCGACCAATACATTTGGCATGATGAATTCACCACTATCCTCCGATTTCCAACCTGGGGGAGGTCAGTCTCACACTTTGGACAACCCCCAACTGGGATCTAATCTGTCTAGGGGCAATTTATATAACCCTCAACAGAACATTCCTTCTGGAATGATGCAAAACCAACCTTATATGAATCATCCTGGAGGAGGGCCTTATAATGCCGGATAGGGCCATGGTATTTACCAGAACCCTAGATGGCCTCCAAATCCGCAAGCACAATCTTTCCCGGGAGGTTGGGGCCAGATGTCGCAACCCCGCCTCCCTTTTCTGGCCACGCTTAATCTGCCAGATTTGGCTAAGTTAACGAACGACCCCATGATTCATGATGTTGCATGGCCCCCAGTCCCCACCAAACTTCCTTCAGACATCCTGAAGTTCAAGGGTAAGAATGGAGAGGATCCTGGTGATCACGTCACTACCTTTCACCTTTGGTGCTCATCAAACTCTCTTAACGACGATTCTATTTGCTTGAGATTATTTCAACGCACCCTCATCGGAGTTGCTGCGAAATGGTATATTGAGTTACCCAAGGGGGCATATGGGACATTTAGTCAGTTGGTAATGGTCTTTATTAATCAATTCCAGTTGCCCATTCATTATGATGTTGGATTATAACTGTTGTCTACTTTACGCCAGGACACTGCCACTCATATCTCAGACCATATCCAGGAGTGGCGTAGACGGAAGAGGTTTATTAAGACCCTTATACCCCCGGCCTTTCTTTTAAAATGATTTTTTAAGTATTTGCACCCTCCTATATCGAAGGGTGATGTTACTTCTGGGGTTACCTCTGAAGAAGAAGAAATCTTTAGGGCACAGTTGTTAGATTTGATATATGCTCAGTCTGGGATGTTATACCACCTTCTTCTTGAAGCACCGCAGTCTACTTACAACCCTAGGAAAAGGCCCGGACCTCATGCCAATGGCATTGTAGGTTCTGCCAATGTAAAGTCCATAGACTTGGTGACAAACCAGTTGAAATAGTTTTCTTTAAGTCAGTCTACAGGAGGACCATCCTCGTTTATGTCTTCCAACCCCACTCAGTCGGCAGATGTACACTCCGTGCAATTGTTGGCCAACCCAAATGGTAACCAGCAACCAGGAGGGAATAAGAAGAAACGACACAATAATCGTAAGGGTGGGGAAAATGGTAATAAACCCAAGGACAATAATAATAATGAGAAGATGGGTAGTAGTGTTGGAGAAGGAAAATGAGAAAGATGTAAGGTGAAGTTTCCCTATAATCTTTTCACAGATGATCACCTTACCCATTTGTGCCCCAAACTTGCAGAAGATGCAAGGCTATTAGCTCAATCGCCCGTCATGTTGACGAATCCATTCCCACATAATAAACACTTAGCCTCAATCTCCTCAAACACTGGAAATGTGGTTGGTGGACGTCAAAACTAGCAATCGCACGACGACGACCGTTTATGTATAAATATGGTCGATGCGAAAATAGATGTAGCCACTCAATGCTGAGACTATAGTTCTAAACAAACTAATCCTGGTCTAGAATCTCCTCCTCCTCTGGAGATGACTTTACAGATTGAGAAACCAGAGCCACCGCCTCGTATTTCGAAAGGAGTACTTAAGCGCTCTACCCATAATCCAAATTCTAGAGCCGCCCATAACTACTATATTGTTGAGGACCTGGGTCAAACCCCTTGTGCGATGTCGGCTTTGGAGATACTCCAAACGTGTCCTTCATAGAGGAATGCCTTACTCTCTGCTTTAGGAGCTCTAGAACCCAATGGCTCAAAGATTATCAAGTTTGTGGTCACGGATGTTAAGCCTCTCTTTCCTTACCATGTGGCTTTCCAAATCCACGTGGAGTACTCAAAGTATACCATCAAATGTGCGGTTGTTGATGAAGGCACTACTATGTGTGTGATGTCCCTAGCTTGTTGGAAATCTCTCGGTTCTCCGAATCTTTCCAAGTCATCGAACATGTTGACTTCTTTTGACAGTCATTCCTTCCACCCTCATGGTATTCTCCCTACCCTTCTAGTCCAGTTAGGTGGGAAGATGGTAGAAGTGGAAGTAGAGGTACTTGATGCGCCTCTTTATTATAACTTGTTACTAGGTCGCAATTGGACTTATGCCATGATCATCATCGTGTCATCTGTATTCCATACTCTTTGTTTTCCTCATGAAGAGAAGATTGTGATGATCAATCATTTATCCTTTTCTTACTCTAGTCCTAATGCATCTCTTAGACCGTCGATCCCTGTGATCGAAAATTCTCAGCCGGCAACTAAGAATATCGGTGTCAGAATGTATTCCTCCCTTATGGGTACTTTTGACTTCTCGGCACCGATCCATCATGTTTATGCCATGTCCAGTAGGCCCGTCTCGACAGGAAGGTCCATTCCTTTCTGCATTTCTTATTTTAGTGATCTGTGGACCTTACCTTCCCCGACTTTGTCTTATGAAGGTCATTCGCATGCTGGAATAGCCATGCCACTATCGGCAACAAAGATTGTGTATCAAGTTGTTCTCAACTCTTCCGTCGATCCCGATCTTGTTCCCTCACCGACAGAAGAGGATGATCTCGTGTCTAGGCCCATGTGGGCCGCTTCATTATCTTGTTCACATGATTGCCTCGATGGAAATTTTCCCTCGGACGAATCCATCATCGAAGCCATGAATGGTTCTGACAAACCTTGGGATGACATGCATCGTCGCTCTTATTTTCTTCCAAAGCTTGAGAGAATCGAACAAGACAACTTTCGATCTACTTTGAGTGAGATAGTTGGCCACGCCGTAGTTCCGCTTGATACGCACGACATTTATGTCGAAGGAAATATGTCGAGCATTTATCCTACCGTCACGATCGATATCTCTCGTACCCCTGGTAAGGTTGAAAACGTAAATATCGATGCGGATTGTTCGCTAGAATAAATCATGATCTACACCGAGCTCTTCAAGGAATTTTGAGACGTATTTGTGTGGTCCTAGGAAGAGATGCCAGGGATCTACCCTCGTATTGTCGAACATGAAATTATAAATTATCCAGAATCTAAACCTGTTCGACAACGTCTTAGAGTCGTCAACCCTCGAAAGGCCCCTACTATTAAGGCAGAGGTGGAGAAGCTACTTAATGTTGGCTTCATCTACCCGGATCCTTTAACTGAATGGGTATCCAACCTTGTTCCTATAGATAAGAAGCAAGGAACCATCTGTATGTGTATGGATTTACATGACCTGAACAAGGCCTGTCCGAAAGACAACTTCCCCACACCTTTCATCGATCAAATTCTCGACGAGTGTGTGGGAAGCAAAGTATTTTCTTTTATGAACGGATTTTCAGGATATAATCAAATTCAAATCAAACCTGAGGATCACCACAAGATGGAATTTATTTGTCCTTGGGGTACTTTTGCATACTGAAAAATTCCTTTCGGACTTAAAAATGCTAGAGAAACCTTTCAAGGTGCAATGACTTTCGCTTTTCATGATCTAAAGCACATAGTTGAAGCTTACCTCGATGATCTTTTTGCTCACTCTCACAAGAGAGAGGATCATGTTACTCACCTTCAACTTGTCTTTGAAAGATGTCGTTACTACAGAATCTGGTTGAACCCTCACAAGTGCATCTTTTGCATTAAGTCTGGTCATCTTTTAGGTTTTCTAGTTTTTGAGATTGGGATCATGGTAGATCCACTTAAGGTTGAGGCACTACTTCAGTTGCCTCCCCCGCACACAATTAGACAACTTCAGGGTCTACAGGGGGAAAATAACTTTATTTGTAGGTTTATAGTGAACTATGCCACTATCACTAAAGGTTTCATGCGTCTTTTGAAGAAGGGCACCCCTTTTATCTAGGATGAGTGAGCCCAGGAGTCCTTCGATGCCTTGAAGAAAGATTTGGTGTCGGCGACTCTGTTGAAGCCTCCTGACTATAGTAGAGATTACTTGCTTTGTATCACCACATCTGAAGATATTATTGGTATGGTTCTGGTTCAGGAGGATGATGAGATCCATGAGCACGTCATCTACTCTCTTAGTCGAACTTTACTCGGTCGTGAACTCAATTATACTCACATTGAAAATCTAGCTTTGGTTTTCGTTCATGCAGTCCAGTGTTTTCGTCATTATATATTACTTTGCAAGATTACAGTCGTTGTCGATGTAAATTCATTTCAATACGTCCTTACCCGATGTATCATAGGGGGAAAATATAATAAATGGATTGTCATTTTACAAGAGTTTGATCTCAATTTCACTTCTCTGAAATCCAAGAAATCCCTAGTCTTTACGGAGTTGATATCCGATTTTCCACGATTAGATGAGGATGTTATCCGTGTTGATTCGTTTGCAGATGAACACATTTTTCTTGTCTCATCATCTGACCCCTGGTATGGATACATCGTGCTCTATCTTCAGACCTTAAAGTTCCCTCAGCATCTATCACGAGATGACCAACAACATATAAGGTACTAAGCTAAGAAATATACTATCGTCAGTGACACTTTGTATCGTCGAGGAATAGACAATATCTTGCGTCATTTTTTAACTCATGGAGAAGTTGAGTCTGTTCTGAATGATTTCCACAGTGGGGCTTATGGTGGTCATCTATCAAGGCTTGCGATAGACCAAAAAAATTTGTGAGCTGGTTATTTCTGGCCTACTATATTTAAGGATTGTATTGAAGCGATTAAGAAGTGTCACCCCTGCCAAGTGTTCACTCGAAAAATGAGCTCGCATCCAGACCCTCTTCACCCAGTCATTACCGTCGGTCCCTTCACCAAGTGGGGGGTGTACTTCATTGATTGCAACCCAACTTCGACTGGGGGGCATCAACACATTATCGTGGTCTTTGACTACTTTACTAAGTGGGTTGAGGCCATGCCTACAGTTAAATCCGATGGGAAGACTACAACCTTCTTCATATTCAATCAAATTATCGCCTGGTTTGGTATACCAAGTGAGATTGTCACTAATCATGGAAATCAATTTCATAATGAAATGATGGAAGAACTAGCAGCTAAGATGGGGTTTAGACATGGCCATTCTTCTTTGTATTACCCCCAGGAAAATGGACAAGTAGAGATCGTCAACAAGTCTCTCAAGACCATTTTGCAAAAAACTGTCAGTCAGAGTAAATTCGATTGGCACATCATGCTATATATTGCAGTCTGGGCATACCGAAGCTCGGTCAATACTGCCACCGGATTTTCCCCTTTCTAGTTAGTACACGATGTGGAGTCAATTTTACTTACTGAATGCAAAATCCCTTCTCTTAAGTTGGCAGTCGCGCTCCTACCTAACACTTCCAATATCGAGTGACGCCTTGTACACCTAGAGAGTCTCGATGATCAGTGTCGAGACGCCTCTACAGCTATCAAGGCGAAAAAATGACATGTCAAGGTCTCGTACGATAAGTTTGTCTGTCCTTGGTTGTACGCTGAGGGTGACTTGGTCCTCTTCTACGATTACGCCAAACAATCGTTGGGGGCAGGCAAGTTTAAACCCATGTGGAACGGCCCTTACATCGTATGATGTGTTCTAGAAAAAGGAGCCTATGTGTTAGAATATTATGAAGGGAATAAGTTGGTCGAGCCCAGAAATGGGATCTACTTGAAAAGGTACTACGCTTGAGCCCCAGGCTCGGGCGGAACTCTCTGTATACTAATGTAATTTAGTGTATATATCTTTTTTCTTTTTCGTCTTCGGATTGCTTATCGATTTTTCACATGGTTGACAGATGTCAACGGAGTCATATGTCTACTTAGGATTCACAGATGGGGCCAATCGTCACACATGGAACTTGGCTTCCATCACTTGGGTGGTTTACTCACCCGAGGGTCTACTGGTGTCTTCAGGAGGCATATGCCTAGGGCCATCCACGAATAATGTGATCGAATATAGCATCGTTATAGAACTTTTGCGCGATGCTATCTCACATGTCATTTGTTCATTAGAAGTTCGCCTTGATTCCCAGTTGGTAGTACGTTAGTTGAACAGTCGTTACCACGTGCGTGATCCTACTTTCCTCCAACGATTTCTATGAGTACGTCTTTTAGAATGACAATTTGATTTTATTACATATTATCATATTCCTAGAAGTTATAATCATGTACCTGATGCTTATGCTAACTTTGTTTTAGATTGGCATTTGTTACATGATTAAAATCAAAGAAAACCATCTAATCAATGTACGCATTGTAAAATATAAGTAAAGTCGAAGATCTTTTTTTATATATTTCAAAAAATATGTTGTTTATAGTACAAAATGGGGCTAACACCCTCAATACATATACAGTCGGCATTACAATATCCCACGACATATACACATGTGGTGTCGGAAGTGTGTCATGGTAGCAAACCACGACATTTGTGAGATGCTGAAAGAGTCGTACCCATGCCCTGGGTACAACAACCACCTGTCGCTGCATGGATTCAGGCATATCCTCTACCTGAACCATGGGTATCATGTGAGTCAAACGCGACAGGTTTCCATGCACATTTTGTACGACCCTCTTAGCTTCTCCTCCCACCGCCTCGTCTCCCTGGTTCCTCCATCGATGTTGAGGGAAACCCTTTGGCCGTCGTGGACCCACGTCTGTGGCAGACAAATGTCTAGTCAGTACTTAAGCACCATCCAAAAATATTTTTGTCCTAATTATACAAAAAAACTAAATATGTAAAAACGTTTGACATACCTATGTCACCATAGGCGGACCCTGGTGGAAGTGGCACGTCTGGATCTCCTCTGAAGTCGATCCCCTCATAGGGATAGTCATCCAGAGTGATGACCTGTCACTGCCACCAGTAGAAGAAGTCCTCATTATAGGGTGTTGGAACCCTAACTCCCCCATGTTACCTCATCACCTCGGTCCACCATGCCATGGCTGAATCGCGAGGTCCCCTAGGAAGAATCTCCACTCTAGGTCCCAAACCTTGAACTTGCTCAAAAACAAAACTGAGCAAGATGGAGGAAAACCCAAAATTTCTTTTACCCCCCTGCTTGCACTCTGTCAACTGGCTCTTCATATTCGCCAGTAATGAGGTACACCCGTCATACACTGTGGATCTCACACACTCCACTGCATAGAACATGAGCGGCCTCGATGCCTAGTGCAACGAGGCCAAACCTGTGATCCTGGTCAAGACTAGGACAATGATCTTCAGACTGAGGTTGTTTATTGCCCGGATAGGGACTTAACTCCTTACCTTAGGACTCCCTGCTACACAGTGGGCGTCGATATATTCCTCTATCTTCATCCCACTACCTGCTCCCCGTGATTTTAGGTTCACAACCTCCCCCCGACATGATAAACCAGTCAGAAAGTAAATGTCCTCTACTTCAATTCTCAATGGTTTCCCATCGAGATTAAAGCTTGCGCTATCAGGGTCCCAATAACCCACCAACATCTCCAACAACCTCACTGGGGCTCTCATTCCTTTGATCGCCCAAAAATTATACAAACGACATCGTTTTAAGGCCATTTGGGCCCCCGAATCTCGATTTACATCAACATCGACCTCCTCGTGTTCTCGTTCTCTCCATTCAAGAACCATCCTGTCAAAGACAAATAGAATTTTGAGTTAGAACTCTTCTTTTTGTTCATTTGTGTGCCTGTACGCAACATCCTTTGCACACTATCACGTGTAGGGCTCAATATATGCCCCCTACAGTTCATATAGGAGCGTAAACCTCGTCGTACACGCGCCCTAACCATAGCCAACCCGCATACACCGAAATCTATACTTTGCACCTTCAATAACTAAAAATTTAAGACCTACTTCAAAATTTTAAACCATTGAATTTTAAGAGGAAGAGAACAAGAATTACCTGATCCAGAAGGCTCGTGATTTTGTTTCCTGATGTTCCCGCAATCGTCATTTCAACCTTGGAGGAATTTTGCTCCAATTTGCACTAGTTGGGTAAAAAATCAAAATGGTATAGTAATTTTTTTATTTTATTACTATTTATAAATTATTTTTACCCACTTTCTATAGTTTTAAGCCATTTTTGCACCTAATGGACTAATACAAAAGTGGATCGAGTTGGTTCTTGCAGTTTTAACCTAGGATTCTTGCAGATTTTAGTGTTATGTCGACTGTTTGTCACCTCAGGCAGGTATATTCGTTACCCATCATATAGGATAGGTATCCATTATGTTATGCATTTTCACATTATCTTATAACTGTCACTTTTTACGCCCTAGGTACAAACCCATTTGTTGTGACACAGAACCCTCCCTCTGCTATAAAGTTGTGTCGTTTTCAAGTGGTAGAAACTTACCAAACATGGGTGCCCTAGTTATATCCCCTACTGCAATTGGTGCCCATGCAGAGATTTTTTCAACCAGACCGGGAGGCCCTCACAACTCGTACTTGATTTTATGTTGAGCCTCATTTCTCATTCATAAACATGTGAATTTATACCCCGTGGACTCCCAAACGAGTTTAATTTAAGCTCTTTTTCCGACTCGTCTAAAAATGAAAAGATTGTCGAGTGATTTGTCCCTTTCACACTCGATTAAATTGGAGTTGAAAGGTCATGAGTCTTAGTTAAGCTCTTTTCTGACTCGTTATCAAAAAATGCAAAGATCGTTGAGTGAACTTGTCTTTTTCACACTCGTAAATTGGTTTTGAAGAGACGTCTATTTGGCACAAGTTTACCCCTTTTTCACACCAAGTAGACTAAAAGACATAAAAAATGACATTTTTTGGCGTCAAGTTGTGATTGCATCTCATGCCCTTGCTTGCAGTATTGAGCCTATAGTCGGTTCTCGCTTTGCATTATAAACCATTTGCCTCAGCAGTTTTGCATCCTCAACCAAGCAGAGCCTTGTTTATATCCTTCGCAATTTGACACCCTATGCCTAGGTGGGAACATTCCCCCAAGTGTCCATCTCCCACATTTACTTCCATGCATTGAGCATAGGTATGTTCCACTGTTGGAACTAGTTTTTCTTACTTGCGACACTCGTTTCCTTCTCTGTATCATTGCATTCATTTGTCTATGAAAAAACAAAAAAAGACGGGCGAGAAGTGAGTATTATCTTATATCAGCAGCAGTCATTTCGCCTTTGAACAGAGCACAAAATTATTTGAGTCCATTCATCATCATAATTTTGGGATTAGCATGGCCTTAGGAAGCTGAGCTCGTTACAGACTCTTCTCTACCAAATGGTTACTCTTCCTGTCCCTATAGAGAATTTCATCGATGCCTCCTGCATCTTATGGTTTCATCATCATGTCCATGCTGCAAGAGTCCTCCACATGTCTCATGCTCCTATTCAAAGGAATTCTATCAACCTGTGTCAGCCACTCCTCAGAACTCTTGACTTTGTATGTTGGCCATACCCTCAATTTGTCTCAGAATTACATGACACTATAGTCCTATCATGCACCCTGACCCTACTTTCATCATTGGTAGGCAACCTTGAACCTAGCAGTCGACATTTCATCATTTGTCGTTGATTGGGTGGTTTCCCTTCTGTTCGACAGTAAGACATCTATTCACACATTGGGATTTGTGTAGTGTCTTGGATGCCATTAGCCTTATTACTTGTTTCCTCGCCTTTGTCAACATTTTTCATCATTGGTTGTTATTCAGAGGGTCTTTTTCATGTACTGCTTGCACTTGGCACACGCGAAATATGCACAGGGTCCTTGGTTCGTGAACTTGTTCTTCGTCCAATTTCCACCAAATCATGAATCTCTTTCTTTGTACCTCGTGTTGACTGATTAGAGATGCCTTAATGCTCTCCTTTCAGCGAGTCTCTTTCCATCGACTTCGGCCCATTTTTCTAGAAACAGGACCTAGAGTCTTATGAGTACCTCGAGGCTTGCAGTCATTAGTGGCAGGCTCTCTCGCCATCGACAGTTGGGAATACATCAATGTCTCATGATCGATGGATTCTTCAGGTGTTCGACACTGACTCCTCTATTCACACTTGTAATAATGTACTCAGTACCTTGATACCTACTTTCATTATCGGTAGGTTGTCTCACGTTTGTTAACGGTATACCTCAATGACCGGTAATCAAACGATGTCTCATTGTGTTCGACCTCAACTCCTTTATTCACATGATGTAGACTTGCATCTTTGGTGGATTGTGTAGAAGACTTGAAGACATCACTATGTGGCCACAGCTTTCCTGAGTTGTTGCTTACTTTTCGTTGGAGCAGTACCTATATGACTTTAATGATCATGCGAGATCAGATTGTACTCCTTGGTATACATATATCCTTATCTTGGTTTTTTCAGACTGGTTCCACTGGGCCTTGTTCATGGCTATGACAACTTTTGGCGTGTAACCACATTTGTATTTGCCTATTCATGGCCACGGACACTTGTTTGGTATATTTTCCACACGGATCTGCAGTGTAATTTTTGGCAGCCATGTATGCAAAGTCAGTACAGAATGTAATGAGCAACTGAGTTCGTCCAGTTGGTCCCCTACCACTCCACTTCTAGGTTATTTATAATGTATTTCGGCCATCTCAAATTCTCCTCTAACCTCACACATTAGGGGGCATATGTAAGAGCAAGATTTGCCTCGCCCTATGCAATCTTGCAGAGAGGGCCTTACTCCATTTCCCTATGCAGACCCAATTTCCCTAATAGTGGGTTACTAATTGCAGGACTAGTCATCCAAAAAGGAAGGAGTTGAACCACCCAATCCCATAGGGCCTCGCTCTACCCCACTTGTTTGTGACCCTATGACTCAAATGTGGCATAGACTCCCTAAAGTGGATCTGAACAAATTTCATGGCTCTGAGCCCACAAGTCGGGTCACTTATATGATACATTATTTTTCCCTGCATAGCATCACATATGACTTACTGAAACTTCATGTGGGTGTCTTATATTTAGATCTTGAAGATTGGTAATTACATAAGAAATCTCACTGAGTTTATATTGTTTGGACACAATTTGTCTCAAACCTCTATGAATGCTTTGAAACAAACACTCATTATTTGGGTTGACTAACCAAGCTTAAACAATCTGGTACAGTCAAAGATTTCATCTCTACTTTTGAACAACTCATCATATACACTTAAGGCATGTTAAATATCATTTTCAGGGAATTCTTTGTCAATGGTTTGAAAAAAGAGAACCGTTCACAAGTCTTAATGGCTCATCCTACTACTTAGTGAATGCTCAAATTAAAAATACACCATTTATTCCCCATCCTTGTCCCACTATTTCTCCCCTACCAATTCCTCTCCATCTCATCTTCCTGTCAAGATACACAAGTTATCTTGTGTTGAGGTTGTAGAGCACGAATGATTCGGATGATTTTAGGCACGAAATAAGAGCAGAGATATAATAAAGAAATGTACAGAGATATAAGATATCCAATAATATAACAAATATATATCATAGATATAACCATAAACAAAGAGATACAATAATACACAATTTCTATTAATGAGCGAAATGTACAAAACTGTAGTAATACAGAGTGAAAGACTCACTAGAATTGTGGCAGTTTATCTCTGAGAAGAGATGTGACGGCTACGCTCATTCGCAAGAAGATGGATGTTAAAATGAGGCTCCAAAGTCCTTTTTAACATAAAGAAAATCCAAAACCCTAACCCCGGAAGATTAAAAGTCAACAGTTTTGTGGACCCCATTTTGGGTAGTTTGGTGTATCAACTTCCCAAGGGCGTAACTTTGGTATACGATCTATGTTTGGGGCACACGATAGCTCGTTGGAAAGGTATCAAAGAGGAGATTCATTTTGGGGGCTCAATTAGAGCTTTTGACTATCATTGAGGTGCCTGATCATGAAAAAACATCGTTTAAGCCCTCAAAATGGCCCCAAAACTTTAGGACCTGAAAAATTGCTAAAACCAGTAAATTGTCAACCAACTGTTTTGAGCCATTTGGAATAGGTGGGTGGCTACCGATATCCACCTGCATCAATCCTCCCTCCTTAGGAAGCAATCATCTCCATTGCGTTGAGTTCCCAGGGGAGAGGAGAAAGCGTTTGTTGAATCTAAATCTTGGTTAGCTTGTTGAAGGCGGTCACGAACCTGTTGTTGGTGAGGTTGAATATGTTCAACCAACCTATTGTATCTTGGATTGACTGGACAGTGTGTAGGCACCCTTATAGGTGAAGAAACAATATCTTCTTTCTCTTATGCAATCTGCTTCTGTTGGATAGAAATGTCTTGGGCCAAGGATGTAGTGGTTGTAGTGTCCTTTTATTCACCTTTTGGGAGGATTGTGAAGAGGATGAATTTTGTAGTATGAGAGATTACCTTGAGGCGTTGTTTTGGTGGGAAAATAGTTGGAACTACCTCTGGTATCCTGTAGAGATGATCCCCAAAGAAACAATGAAACTATGGGATCGAGACTCATGAAGAACATGGTGCTTCCACATATATCGTTGGCCCAAAAGAACATCACATAAATCCAACGGGGCAACATCACATAATTCCTCATCCTTGAAGGGTTGGATGCCATATGACAATCGACACTATTGGTTAACACGAATATCTTGTCATTGGCGAAGCCACTTGATGTTGTATGGTTGAGGGTGTGGTTTTGTCGACAATCCCAATTGTTTGATGACCTCTGTTGAGATGAGGTTCTTCTAGCTTCCACTATCAACAATAAAATACAGTAGGGTCCCCTTCACCCACATATGTGAATGAAAAATGTTCTCCCCTCTTCAGGATCAATTGGTTCTTTTGGTTGAATTGTTGTGGTCATGACAACATTAGTGGGGTCTGTGTCGATGATCTGTCTTCTCCCATTATTTTCGGAATCAAATTCTGAATCAGGGTTTAGCTCCTTTTCTTTTATCTCTTGCACCAAAGATTGTTTTGAGCGAAATTCATCAGTGTTCTACCTGGGGATTTTGTGGAAATCACACCACTTTCCAGTGTCCTTCTTCGTCTTTCCATTACCCTTCTTTTCTTGTGGCTTGGACTGGTTTTCTGGAGGCTGGTTGTTAGGGACATCTTTACCATACTTTGGTTGTTGCAGATTTGCAGACCCAAACTCCCGTTTGTTCTGGTGCCTAAATTTATGCTCGATTTTGACAACATATCGATAGGGAGTTCCGAGTGATGAGATGTCCATGAAATCCATTTCGATTTGGATGTACCTATGCAAAGCCCTGCGGTATTTCAAAACCAGATGTTAGTCGAAGTCTTTTATACCCATCTTGGTGTGAAAGGTATGGAAATTATTTGTAAACTCTGGCACTATTTGGACCCTCTTTTTCCATAGTGTCTTCCATCTCATGTATTGGTCGTCATAGTTACCAACTGGGTAATATTGTTCCTTGACAACATCCACAAAAAAATATGAAGTGGGCTCAGCCCCATATATCCCAAACTCCTCTGTGGAAATTTGATCCCAGTAAGTTTCCCACCAATGTTTGACATGGGGGAGAGCCTTAAGGAGTGCGAAGGTGATATTTTCCCTATCGAAAAAATTGTGAACAAAGAAATAACCTTCTAGCATATTTAACAATTTTTCTAGGGCATCTGCATCTATTTGACCTTCAAATACGAGAATATCAAAATTAACTTGTACCTTTGTTAGAGCAAGTTTTGCCTCACCCTATGCAATCATGCAGAGAGGGCCTTACTCCATTTCCCTATGCAGACTCACTTTCCCTGATTGATAAATCCAAAGACAAAAATATAAATTTTTTCCACTTGTACTCATCTTGCACCCTATACAACAAGCGTATACGCAGGCTGCTCCACTACAGCCCACATATATCGGGATTTGTGCCAGAAAATCAAAATTAAATGTCGGGTTTCCATGTCACGACAAGAGATCTCTGATCCTTGGCCTCCCATATACTGGAAACGTTCTGACTTGGCCCTTCAGTTTCATTTTGTAGACTATAAAGAAGCCAATTCTGAGCTATGGAAAAGGAGAGAGAATTCAACTTTGAGAGCAAAGTTACTCTAGAGAAATTATTTACTTCATATTGAGTCTGCATCCCTTTGTCCTTTAAGTCTGAACATAGTGTTCATCCCCCAATATCTTCCCTTATTGATGGAGAACCTATGTGTCTCCCTTATATGAGCTTTCCTTTGGTGGAGGATTGAAGTGGTGGAGACCCAACTGGAAGGAACTTAGTTTCTCAATTCCGAACCGTGTCGACACAGAAGTCTGTAATGTTTTCACTTTTGTTGATTATTTATTAATAGAAATACTCCTTTCCCAACTTGTTAACATTCTATTCAATTTTGTATAGTATAAACATCATGAAGCATAAACCCTAAGCATAAATTGCATCATACAATTATCCAAGATCACAAGAAGATAACCATGCACAAAATGCATAAGAAATATCTTGGGACACCCTTCTTCACAAGGGAGAAAAAACCAGCAGCAACCTTTCACTAGATAATAGATAGTCCAAGAGAAAATCCAATCACCAAGAAGAAGTGCATTGGAATCCCAAGAGGTTAGCGCTACACAAGAGAGAGAAAGTGATCCAAGTGTTTTGTGACAAAATGAGAGATAGTTCTCTCTATTTATACAAGTCCAATGACAACTATTCCCTTTCCTAAAGGTGTCTCTTCATCCAGGTCGACTTCAATAGATTAGGTCTTCTACATAAGACGTTGGGCTTCTGATGGGTATTTTGCACAAGACGTTGGGCTTCTTCTTGTCTCTGGTCATCATAGTGAAAGGCTGCATCAATATGTCACACATGGTTGCACACAGTGTGAACGTCCTCATCTCTTTTAGGGGCTACGACCCACTAGATCAAGTCATCATCATCGTCAAGGGCCACTCCCTCATGATGTGTCCACTTGGTCAACTCCCAAGTGACATGTCCACATGGTATCCTCCCATCGGATGTTGGGTTCCCTCGTAGGAGATCTTGTCACTCCTCTGACAAGTGTCATGCTCAACTCAGTCTCAGAGGAGCATTCAACCCAACCCGATATGGGGAGAAGATCAGGGGCGTCCCCACAGATCAACCCAGCCCATCCACCTGGGGAGAAGACATGTCTCAGTTCAACCCATCCCAACACAACTAAGGAGAAGACTAGTCTTAGGTCAACCCAGATCAATCCATCTGGGGGAATATAGGGAGAAGGCACAAGTCGACCCATCCCACTTCTCTGGGGAGAAGACCTGAAGAATATCTCACGAAGCTGCAATCATCAAAAAGTTTCACTATGGAGCTCGTGAGAGTTTGTTCTTATCTTAGAAATGCTTATTTTTTTTCTTATATTCGTCAAAACAGATAGATAATTTTGATGTTCTAGATTAGGGTTGATTACATCCTTATAATATCTTAACTTTCTTTTTTCCCCTAACTCTTTATCACACCACATTTTCGCCTTAAATTTTGATTTAATGATATTTTTAATAGTCTCTTTATTCTGCAAAATGGTGTCTTCCATGATTTCCCAATAGTTTATCTAGGATTGGGCATCTTTATGCCATCCTTACTTGAGTTGATGGTGGTTACGACTTGATTTTGAAGCAATTTTAGGAAGCCTCTCATCTTCCATTTTTTTTAACTTGTTCTTATACCTTAGGTATCTATTCATAGTCGTGCTCTCAATGGGGGAGAGACTTGTTTCTAAGAGGAGGATGGGATAGGGCATATTTCCTTTAATTTTGAGATTATAGGTTATAAAGTTCTTTTGTATTTTCTCTATCTTTCTTCAGGATTCACAAGAGATACTACATCCCCGGACTTCACATCCATAAAGAATAACATGTGTAAGGAGAGTCTCAAAAAGGAGTTTCTTCTTATCCCAAATCCAAAGATCAGTTGAATTACAATTGTTTTCAAGCCCATAATAAGTTTTCCATCCCCTAATAATCCTTTTCTCAATGCTATAATTCTCGTTGAGCTTGTGGTGAATATCAATTCCAAGATATTTGTATGAAGTCACTTCCTCCAATTTGTTGTTGTCATATACGAAGGTATCATAAGTGATTTTATTGGATTTAATATTCATGACCTTAGTCTTATCAGTGTTAACAATCATACCCATGTTGGGGAAAAAATCCTTAAGGATTCTTCATTGATTTTCAAGATCATGGGAACTCATTGCCATAAGAACGATATCATCGGCATAAAGAAGAATATTGATGAATATACCAGTGAGAGTAGGTCCAACACAACTTGTTTTTTCCAAACAATCTTCTAGCTTGTCAATGTATATGCCAAAAAGGGTAGGGGACAAGGGACAACCTTGTTTGACTCCAATATTGCAGTTAATCTTTTTTTACCAGCCCTCAGTGTTTTTAAACTTAGCAATAACATTTTCATACATCCTTATTGCAGGATCCCTCAACTCAAGAGGCAGTTTTATCTCTTCCAACCTATTCCAAAGGTTTTTCCTAGGAACCATGTCATAAGTTTTTCTAAAGTCAACAAAATAGCAAAAAAGATTGGTTTTAGTATTGCGGAACTCCTCTGCAATGATCTTAAAGGTAAGAAGATGGTCCAAATTTGAATGGTATCTCCTAAACCTAGCCTAGCCTTTAGCTCTTTTACCGTGACTTTCTAGCCAAAGGCTAATCTTCTTTTCCAAAATAATTCCATAAAGCTTGGCTAAAATCAGGCTAATCATAATGGTCCTATAATTAGAGGGAATGTTTTTATACCCATTTTTAAAAATAGGAACAATGAGGCTTTGCATCCAGGGTTTAGGTAATCCATGCTTGACTACTAAATTGAAGAGCTTGTGTATGTGAGGGATAAGGATAGGCCCTCCGATTTTAAAAATTTCAACTTGGTAGCCTTCAATGTCCTTAGCTTTCCCATTTGCAAGTCGCATAACCTTGAACTCTATGTCATCTAAAGAAAAAACCACATCCTCTGTAGGGATAATAGGAATGGTTTACATGGCATTAGGGAACTCGTAAATAATTTTAAAGTAGGAATTCAAATCCCTTAAGGGAATCATATTATTTTCTTTAGTATTGTGGTTTAGAATTTAGCTCCAGAACTTCTTAGGATTCAACTTAGATAGTTGTGAAAGTTGCTCTTGACTTTTAATGATATAGTACCTTTTTTTCCTTTTAATTAGGGATTTGAATGTATTGATCTTATCGACTTTTAAGGACCCATTAGAAGCATCCATAATGGATTTCCTAGCAATTTTACATTATTTATCATACCAAGGGTTGGTCATTCTATTATTCTTTTTACAGGAGACCTCGAAAGAGAACTTGTTAATAGAAGTGGAAAGGGTAGTTGTAAATTTATGATAGAGATCTTTAATGTTGTCCTTATAAGTTAGGAGATGTAATTCACTATTTGAATCTTTTAAGAAAAGGTCAACTTTACTTTTGTCAAAGCGCAATTGTCTTTGATTATTAGAATTCTCTTCAATGGTGCTCTTGTTCATGGAAAAGTTTATTGTTAGGGTTAAAGGTTTATGATCAGAGTCGGGTTCATGGTCATTTAAAAGGTTAAAAGTTGATATTTGGTTGGAAACGGGAATATCAGATATCACATAATCTATGACACTACTATCTAGCCCATGAATACAAGTCATCTGGTTGGAGTTTGGCCACTTCATTACTCCATTGCAAATTATTAGATCTTGAGAATTGCATAGCTTGACCAACTCAGTACCAAACAAATTCTCAATTACGTCTTCAGAGCTTCTTTCCTAACTATTAGATAAAACAAGGTCTCCATCTAGCCATAAAGGATTATGGTTGGAATCAGTGCTTAAAAAGCTAGCTTGTTTAGTTGCAATCCTAGCATTAAAGTCTCCTAGTAGGAGGATATCACCTTCATTTTTAAAACTATGAATATCTTGTTCTAAATTATTATAGGGACAATTGTTATCTAGATAGTTTTTCTTATAAAAAGTAGAATTAATAGGTGCAAAATAGCAAATTGCTATATACATCTTCTTAGCATTGGTGTCTAAAATTTCTATCCAAATGTATTGATTGAGAGGGTCGATCTTATGAAGTTGAATGTGAGGAGAAATGCTCTTTCTATTATAACAAGCTATGCCTCATATCCCTCTACGGTGGGATTTTTTGTTCCATGTCGACCACAAGACAAATCTTCTATGTTAGGGACCTTAGACTCTTCATGCTCCCAAGTTTCAACTAGACAAAAAATATCAATATAACTCGGGATCCAACTTATCATAGGACCTTTGTGCCATGGAAAGCAACAACAATTCCAAAAAAGGATCCCGAGTGTCCCAAATTCCTATTTATTAATATCCTTCTAGTCTCTATCCCTAACAATAGCTTTTCGATTTCTAATTATTGCCCATTTTCCTTCTTTTTTGGCTTCTTTTACCTTTTGAACTTCCTTCCTTAATTCAGCTTGGTCTTCGGGAATGAGATCTTCATTTATATATACTCTTGACCCTTTTCAGCTCGAAGATTTACTGAGTATGCTATATTTATGGTCATTACAACTTACTTTGACACGAATCAACCTATCTTTGTGATCAATTATTTTTCCTAACCTCTTTGCTTCTATGAGGTAAGTTGTATCAATTTGTGATTTATTATTTGATTCTTCTTTTACTATTGGTAATGTATCCTCCTCTTGTTGTTATTTTATACCAAAAAATATGAGGTTCAAGGCTCTTTTATTACGTTCATGGTCCAGTTTGATTAGCTTATTCATTTCCTCTTTGATGGGTTTGATATCGAATTTATTTTCCATATTACTGAGGGTCAAATTGTTGGTTAGTTTTTCTTCTAGCTCTTTAATCCTATCTCTCAAGTTGTGATTTTCTTCAGCATCTCCTTCTTGGGTTGATTGTTTATATTTTTCCATTTCTCGAATTCTATCCTTCATTGTCTATAATTCACTCTTGAACTCTAAGAATATATCCTCTATTATATACTAAAAGAAGCATAGTTGCAGTAGCTACACAACCAAATACACAAGTTCCAAAGGCATTTTAAGCTAATAACATAAAACTAAGAGGCAATAAGCATTTAACTCCAAAACTCAACTATGAGCCATTGTTAACATAACTCTCTTCATACCTGGGAAAAAAAAAAAAAAACATTTCATATATTTAATTTAAGCATTTTAAATAAAATATATACATGTTTAAAATAAAGTGTACACACAACTCTAAAATAATATTTAGATAAATAAATCAAATCATGCTTCAAGCAAAATTGGCATACCAAAGGTGTTGAAGTTTCATCTTCAAACATTCATGCTCTTTTTCCAAGAATGTAAAAATCATTGTACCAACAAGAAGAAAAACCAATAACACATACCAAGAATGTAAACATTATTGTAACAATAAGAAGAAAAGCCAATAACATATATTAGCATACACTTTATCAGCAAATATTTTAAAAATATAACTTTATTAAATAAGCAATGAGCAAGAATAACATACCCAAGCATCAACAAGAATAACATAACCATGTGAGCAAGAATAACATACCCAACCAGAGTTCCACAGATCTAAGATTATTGCTATCTTTTGATTATACTTTTTCGGCATTTTTTTTTAACCAAACTTACATCAAGAAGTTCCCAAACTTCCAAAATAGTTACTCTCCATATTAAGCCATTCTTTGCATAAATATTTAATTTTTTGCTATGGTTTAGATGTTCTCATATTATAACCAAATGCTCTTTCAAAATTGCCTACATGATCTAAACAAAGTAAGATCATATCTAGCATATTTTTAAAGAGAAAAATTGAGTGCTTAGTAACCAATTTTAGTGTTCAAAGTTGGATAATACCCTGAAAATGAATTCACTTGTGTATGCAAAAAGTTCACAAATCTCCATATTAAGCCATTCTTCAAGGAAAATGTGTATCTCCTCTTTCTATGGTGGAATAGATGTTCTCATATAATCAAATGCTCTTTCAAAAATGCATGTACATCATGATCTAAAGATAAGTACTTGACCATATATACATGCATATTTATTTATTTTAAATTTTGGTGTGATATTGGTAAGCAATTACTGTTCAGAATTTATTAATACCCCAATAATGAATTCAATTAGATGTATATGTAGAAAACACAAATCTAGACATATATTAAGCCATTCTTCAAAAGCCATAAATATTTCCTCTTTCTACATTGGATGTATCTATATTACATATAATCAAATGCTCTTTCAAATATGCCTGCATCATGATCTAAACATAAGTGAGACCATGTGTACATAGCATATTTGTAAATCTAGAAATGTTGGTTTGTGGTTAGTAAGCAATTAGTCAAGAGTTTTGCAATACCCCAAGAAGGAATTCACTTCGTTGTATGCAGAAAACGCAAATCTCCATATTACTCCATTCTTGGACAAGAAGGCAAGGAATGCAATCGAAGAAAATTTAGAATCTTCCCTCTTTCTGATGTGGGATAGAGTTTGTTCTCAGATAATCAAATGCTCAAGTTCAAAATTGTTTGCATCACGATCTAAAGTTTAAACATAAATAAGATCGTGTAAGCATATTTTTAAATCTAGAATAGTTAGTTCATGCTCATGATCTAAACTTAAATAAGATCATGTATCTAGCATATTTTAAATCCAAGAAAATTTATAATCTTCCCTCTTTCTGATGTGGGATAGATTATTTTCTCATACAATCAAATGTTAGATTTAAAAATTACCTGCATCATGATCTAAACATAAATAATATTGAATGTATCTAGCATATTTTTAAATCTAGAAACGTTAGTTCGTGCTCATAATCTAAACTTAATTAAAAGTGTATCTAGCGTATTTTTAAATCTAGTTCATGCTTGGTAAGCAACTAATGAAGAGTTTGGCAGTAACCAAAGAAATAAGGGGAGGTTGAAACTTCCCCATTCTTTCCCCAAAGATATACCATTTTAGAAGATGATAAACTTATAGAGGAGTTCTATATTTAAAAATGATTGATCGAACGGTTGAAAATTTATATAGACACTGGTTGAGTAACCCTTCTATGAATAGAAAAGGCTTAGTTAAAAAGTTGATCAAACAAAACTTCAATGTTGCTACAAGTACATATTTCAACTACAGAGTAAAGCCTCGAAAAGTTGTAAGTTGTTGTGCAAGCAACAATAGAGAGGACAATACAAGATAGTACATGTATTTGTGTCTATAAGTCATGGTTATATATTAGATAAACAATTCACGTGGAGGAATGAGTATTTATCCTTTTTATATTTTTCAACTAAAGCATCGAACAATTGTCGGTTGATGTGAAAGCAACAATACTAACCTGATATAGTAAATGTATTTTTGTCTAAATCCTAAGTACATATTCTAAACCATTGATGTAAAGGAAGAGGACTCGAAACGTTATATTGTGCACATGCACCGTTCAAAAGGGGAAAATTAGAAGATAAGTTTTGCATCATGTGCAATCTGTAATGTCACTAAAATTATTCAAAAAAATTCGAAAAAAAATAAGCATATTCAACACAAATCTTGAACACATTTGTATATTAAAATCCCAGCATAAAAACAAACTAAAACTCACAAATGTGCAATGTACATACATTTAAGCATCATCGTGAATGGACGCGTCCTTCTCAGTTATGGATGCATCCTCCTCAAGCACTGTCTCTGGCATTCTCTTCTCCACATCCTCTTCAAGCACAGTCTCAGGCACTCTCTTCTCCACGTTTCCCTATAACACATTTGAAATTTGTACATATTCATAAAGGCAAGAACTTACATAATTAATATTTCTAAAAATAAACCGTTCAAATTAAAATTAAATGATTAACACATGAAATCATAGTTTTAAATTTTGAAACATGCAATACATGTGATGTGCCAACCTCAATATCATCAACCACACAAGAGGATGGCATTACCATAGTGCATTGAGACATGGTCTTACCCACCAGACTCTGAGATTCGACAAATTATATATTGTAAGACATTTTTCTTTTAAATTAATAATTTAAATGACATTGCAATTTTCATATAACTAAATTTGTTTTCAACATGCAATTATACCTGTGAACTCCCACCCTCTTCAAACTCTTCCAATGAGAATTACGACAAGCATGCCCAAGTAGTGGGAGATGGAAAGGGAATCTGTGAACAACACAACTAAGAATTTTAGAGTTCAATGTGTTCACATTAATAGCAAAACATAAATTTCTTATATTGATTCTTCAACAAGGTGTGAAAATTGGACAAATGAAGTGCTCATATATGGTATTTTAAAAAACATACATGATTAATCGCATCCAAATTTAAAATCAATGAATCAAGACCCCCATTTAAAGGAGATGCGTTTAACATTTGACCAAACTGCGATTAATGAAGATAAAAAATCAATTATTTCTAAATATACAATGATATGTGTTGACACTCAGAACTGAAATGGGTTGCAGCAAATCAATCCCAAGGCAACCTCGAACCACTTTGGATTGGGAGTTGCCCCTTCCAACCCGAGAGGGATCTCTCGATCAATGTCACAATAGGAATTTAAGTAACGTGAAAAAGGTGGGCAGATTTATGGGTAAATGATGGTCTTGGATTTTTAGAGTTTGGGGGTTAAACCAGGGAAAAGGTCCATTGGGCATGGAGTCAAATGAAAACCAAAGAAAGGAGACAATAGCAGAGATCATTTAACTTACGGAAAGTGAGGCAAAGTAAGTCTATCTTTCAGCGCTTTGATAAATCATGATGTGGTAGCGGAAAGAAAAAGGAAAGGCCGACGTAGCAAAGGATATATGCAGAATTTTGAAAATGCAGATCGGTCTTACACCATTGATAGCTGGTGCAGAGGAAAGACAATAAACAATTACAGAAAACCCAAATCCTTTCGTTATAGTAGTGTTCGTACTAAAGTATAACGAAGCACATCAGTTAGAAGAAAACAAAATGTAATGCAATCGTGATGGATTAAGGAAGACATAAAGATATGGTAAAGACAATATCAACTGTGAGTAAGGAACATATAAAATGAAAACCAAACAGATTTAACACAGCTGAAAAGAAGGAGAACATGTTGAAAGAAATCGACCGTGATGAATCTCACAGTCGCAAATAAAAAATCATCTTTATTACTCCATTAATGGCTTACAAATTAACTCAGCAATTACAATGAAACCCTCTTCGAAAGAGGTTTCCCCCAGTGTTGCGCTCATGCGCCCCCCTCCTTCTTTGTGCTTTTACATACATTAGTCTTTTAAAAGAAAAATAAAACTCTTTGTGTTCCAGGAATCTGAAACGGTTCGTCTTCATGGCATTCTGCAACTGCCAGGCGTATCTTCCAGCTCCTGGAACCGTTACTAATCGTTTGACCACTCATCATTCCTTCTTTGGCACTTGGAAGCTACGGTTTTGCTTTTCAATATCAAAATCCACCAACTTTTTGTCAACCCTCTAGCAAGATGCCTTCACTGCAATAATATAATCTGGTCAAGTTTATTGAAATGGTGATTGTATCTCCTCGAGGGTTCTCCCTTTAGTTTCAGGCACCCATAATGCAACAAATACAACAATAAAAGCAGCAACAAGAGAATAAATCCAAAAAGTCCCGGAAGTGCTCCACTCTAGATGTATTGATACATGTACATCTGCCACAATGCAGGCTTGGCAACTCTGCCCGTGACAGATAGCCAAATCATGAGATATCCAGTGAGTTTCATCGTCGAACCCATGGTGAGAACCACCCATGGTGCACTGAACTCATTGATGAGACCGGCAATTATGCCTACGTTTGCACCCAAGTTCTTGAAAAAATCCGATGTAGTGATCACCTCCTGATCATATCCCATATTCACTTTTATTGTTTGCGAATACAAACCAAAAAAAATATAATTTGATCCAGCAAACGAGAGAATAAGGAAGCATGCTACGACCATCATCCATCTTCCTTTCAGGCCCCGAATAACATGATCACTGAAACCTCCCGTATCTATATATAAATAAAAATCTCAACAGTAAACAACTTCTTCAAAACCCTACCCTTTTCACTGGATTTTCAAATATGAATATAGCATTCAGAAGTAAGCATATGGGAAATTTATGAATATATGGAGAAGATGAGTTGAAGTTGTTGGTTGTCGTTTCGAGCTCTACAAACGAGCATCTCTGTGGCCCAGTAGTAAGCCCTTGAATTCCCAAGAAGGAAAACATCCCGTACCGTTTGAAAAAATACCACCATCCCAGCCCAAAGCAAGCAACCTCTAGAACGACCGTGGCAAAGAGGATTCCGAGTGAGAGATTCCATAGTCCGCTTGATTTGTGACAATATCTTCTCTTCTACGTCTGGGTGTTGGATGAGAAGCCAAAAGAACCAGGAGAGCGCAACAGAAGTAGTGTCCCGCCCTGCAAGAACAAAGTTTTTACACATATCTCGGACCTCTTTATCAGACAAAACACCATGCCCATCATCTTTGAAACGCGTTTCTATCACAATAGACAACAGGTCAACTCGCTCACAGCTCGTGCCACTAGCCAATTCCTCCCCTCTTTGTAGAATTTAATGATTCGTACAGACGCTTTAAGATTTCCTTCCATTCTGATGCCCAGAAACCTCATTGTCTTTTGTTGCCTCACCAGTAGACATGTTGGAACTCGGAGACATAGTGTCTTGCAGGCCAACTATGGAGTAGGCGCCCTGCCTTTTCCGACATAAATCCATAAACTTCATGCACACACCTCTTAAACGGGTTGCGCCAAATTGCTCTGCAAATATCATAAGATCATCCATGTGTTCAAGTGCAAAACCAGCAGCCATAGCACGAGCAAAAACCATGCTTAATTCTTGTTGTTGTGCCATTAGCCTTACATCTATCGCACGTAAAAGTTCCCTCCTTGTTATCGTATCATCTGCGAGTGCTTATGCCGATGATGTGCCAACGTTAGTGGACGGGCTTTCCTGGACCTTTTACAATGGTCGCTGCACCACCTTGGAGTCGATAGTGAAATCCACTGTTCGGTCGCTTCTGCTACAAAATATCACACAAGTGTCGGGGTTATTGAGACTCATTTTCCACGACTACTTCGTGCAGGGATGTGACGCATCGTTCATGCTGAACGGAAACGTCTAGTGACTGAGCAGCAAGTTGTTCCAAATCTGATTCTCAGTGCCATCGCTTCGATTCTCTGCATAGCCAGAGACAATCAATTATCAAGAGAAACGCATTCAAACGACCCTTGACAGCATTGTCAGTCCTGTCAGGGAAATCTCTCTGACTTATCTGCAAGAGCCATAATTAGTAGTCCAAAAATGCAACATGCCCAGAACACCCACATGAGCCAGTGCGCCACCGAATAACAAGGAGTCCACCATTACTTCTGGGAACAAATTCAGGTAACCGTTTTCCAGAAGACTTTTCTCTATCGCTCGAACAAAAGCCTGTGTATTAAATTATTGGGCAGTGATTGATCTTTATTGTCCTCAGCGTATACGAAGGAGAGGAGGGGAACTAACTCTTCCTTTTAAGTGGCTAAGTCTCAAGTTGTAAACCTGCAACAATTGCTCTCCTATTCGGGCTATCTTAGATTTGAACCAAAGCAAGGCATTCTAACCTTGATTATACTGGATTTATGGAGGCATGGATGGAAACACTGATTTATTATATATCTATGATGTCTATCATAAAAATCTTAGTAAGATCTCGACCATTTGTGAACGTTCTGAGCTACTTATAATATGAAAGATATGAGACTAAGAATGGCATTACAGACAACTGATAGAGAACATGTGGAATATTGCCTTCATAGTTGTAGTTCATCAGCATCTGTTTGCAGAGGTTGAAGCATGATGTCAACTTCACTCAAATCAACATCTTCTACCATGGCTGGATCCCACTTTGGATTTTGGTCCTTGTCAATGAGTATTGCACGAACACCCTCAACAAAATCATTCCGTGGTGAACTTCTTAGCGCTATGCGATACTCCGCTTTCATGACACCATCTAACTTAGAAAGATCATTTTCATGATCTCCATGTGAAACTACTACAGTCGAAAAATGTTTGTGCGTCAAACAGAGAGAAAATGGAGCACCTTTTCCCAGTCAATGCAAGGTAGGCACCAAGAGCTCCTTCTCCTGGACTCCTTTCTGCTATGTAAGCAAATCCAACATCAGGAAACAGGCCAATTGCATTTTATGGCATTGCAAGAAGAGTCCTTTCGGTAATGACTCGGTAACGACAATGACCAGAAAGTCCAATTCCAAAATCCATTGTTACACCATCCATAAAAGAAATGTAGGGATTTTCATAATGAGCAATTTTACAAATGAGAATATACTCTGCCGAGAAGACCTCTTGCACAAGATTAGTGTTTTTGTCTTCTTTTATAGCAGCAACTACACCTTTTATATCCATACCTGCAAAAAAATCCTGAGGTGAATTGCCCTCAACAAGAACATACTTGACCTTAGGGTCAGTAGCCCATTCATCCAGACACTTCTTGTATTGATCGTCCATCTCTTGGGCAGCACAGTCGATTTTGATATCTGTTACAACAATATGTATCTAGATCTAATTACAAAAAAACTATCCTCGAATGCATGAAAATTTTACTAACTGTAACACATACCAATCCAGTGTCTAGTTCGTCATCCAGAATTAACTCCTTCCAACCATTGCGGAAAAAAAATTCATATTCCCGTATATCTTCTATGGACATGGAATATATCTCCCCGTCTATTTTGTAAACAAAATTGGCTTGGGAATTGGCTTGAGCTCTCTGACAGTTCAAACCGACATCAACACCATAAAAATTTGATTCTAATTTTCTCTCATTGCATTCCTGGCCTCCTTGCCAACATCTGATGTAGCTCGCATATTTGAATGTGAAACAAATGCCCCTGTTGGGCGACATACCAAAGGTCGTGGAGGCCTCTGCAATGTTGCATTTTTATATGTCCCTTTCCGATCATATGTTCATCTTTTACCAACCCCATAATATTTGGACGGTAGGTTGGTATAATCAGGGTGCATGCCCATGAAAAACTCAGCATAAAAAAAGTCTAGCAAAGTAATGTGGAACCTCATCATTCCATTGAAACTTCCCATATGCTTCCAAAAATCTATTATAATGATGTTCTGCAATGTTGAGGTGCTTAAAATAGTGCACCTTCAATATCTTTCGCTTTGGACCCTCCTTGAGATTGAACATAGAAATTGCATCCTCTTTTGAAACTCTACTTTTTACTACTTCTCTTTTATCAGGGCCCATCACCTCTGACTTTCGTCTCCTCATCAAATCTATGAAGCTATCAGTCGTTGGCCCCATCTTTTGGTATGCATCCATAAAGTTCTACAAAGAATGCAAAATAATCTCCAAGATTTGCTTGCTCTCTTGAGGGAGATCCAAGCACCTCAAATCATTCAGCAGCCTGCTTTTAAGACATGAGCATTGTTAGAGGGTCATTTCTTCAGCATACCCTTCCCAAGAAAGCTCATCACCAACATCTGAGGGATAGGTGGACGTAGGTGTGTAATCTTTGGTTTCTTGATAATGCCCCCTTGATCCACCTTCACCCTCTTCACCAACATTGGACTATGCATGATAATCACTCTCTCTTTCATTATCACCTCCCACATTAAATTGATCCTCTACACAAAGACGCTTTGAAACTAATTACAACATTTAACAAAAACACATAAAAATAAAATAAAAATAAAATAAAAAATAAAAAAAAACATATAAAACATAAACATAAATACACAAAAAAATACAAAAACAAAAGAAATTTACCAAACATATTTTGTTGATGTGATGGGTTACCTACATTCTCATGTGTTGGAGTATTTAAGTGCAACCCATCTAAAAAAGTTGCATCCATAGCTCTATTCCAATCACTTTGTCTGGATGATCTATTCACCGATTCATCTGATCATCTCCTCATCTCACTAGATTTCCTTTTGTCACTGCTACCCCTCCCAAGCTACCATGCCTTGCTAACATAGGGGTCTCCAACGTCCTCAGTGTCTCATTCGAAGAAGGGGTTCCTCTTCCTCCATTTCATAGCCTTGAGCGTTTGTGAGGCATATTTGGAGACTCACGTCTCGACATCTTGCCTTGATCTATCCTTTTAAAATACACGAATGTGAAAACATAAGATATAGAAACATAAAATGAAAATATAATATATAACAACTTGAAGGCATAAGCATGTATAACAACTTCAAATCATCAAAGGCATATATTGAAAAAACTAACAACTATATTTGTGACTATACTCTGAAGTATGGGGTGGCCTAAATGAGATGAAAATGAAGTGAAAACCTTAATGTCTCCTTGACAATAAGAAGTAGGAAAACCATAACCAATAGTATTTGACTATTTAATAACTAAGACACCTGGCTAAGGTACTAAACCTATATGGTGATGCATTATGAATGAAAGCTTTTTAACTAGAACCTAAAGACTAGTACCTTATAGAATATCAAGAAATACTTCTTAACTTTCTATCCTAAGATTTCATGGATATATGAACTTGCAAATTACTAAAAGAATTTTAATAAATGCATCTAATAAAATTGAAACTAGGCAAAATAACATAAAATTTCTGGAAGAGTTCAAAATTGTCAAAGATCAACCTTAAAAAATGAATCATTTCATTTACATATTGCACAAATCCATCTTAATTGTGAGGATGTCATGTTTCCAAATTTTAATGGTTTATTTCGAGAATTTCTTCCAATGAAATTTCAAATTAAAAGAAATTGTAAGAATTTCATTAATATTCACTAATCAACTAGACAAAGTACACATGCACTCTA
This sequence comes from Picea engelmannii, assembly GCA_009831015.1. Lineage (NCBI taxonomy): Eukaryota > Viridiplantae > Streptophyta > Pinopsida > Pinales > Pinaceae > Picea > Picea engelmannii. Next base: position 546,779 of record ML777127.1, read on the forward strand.
TTGAATAGACAAACTATATGGAATCTGTCCACTTATCTATCACCCCACCTAGGTAATTATTTTCTTTGCTACTACGATTTAAGCATTCTTTTATCATCTAATACAAAATATCTTTGTTTTAGGGAGCTCAGTGTCTTTTGCATGTACAATCTCACACATAACCTTTAAACAAGTCATATTTGTAACTCTCAAAAAATTGTCGTTGAAATCTACTCAACGGAGGTTCCACTAGATCAAATCCCATGAACATTTCTCTCTTTTGGAATTATTAATTATAGGGTTATATTTTGTGGGTTTAATCTTGTTATTTCTTAATATATATGCGTATTTGCGCTTATATTTCTCAAATTAGTATCGTGCATATTCTAGAGAGGTATTGTTCATATATATGCTTATTTGCGCTTATTTGCGTTGATATCATGTTTATGTTGTTGATAAATGAGAACGCCAATGCCATACTTATGATGTGGTGGCTAATAGCAAGGGATTGTGCAATGGATGTGAGGTATGATTGGGTCAGTGGTGTACATGGTAACTTATGAAAGAATATGGATATGGTACAATGGGTATGCAAAGGAGACCTCATATCACACTAATGAGTACTTTGACATTTGATCATCTACCATGAACAACACATGCACTTGTAGATATTTTTGAGGATAAAGATATCAGAGCTATGAGATGCAATGTGTTAGGTAATGAATCAATTGGCACAAATAAATATTAGGAAGCTTATCAATAATGAAATATTGGACTAGTGTCCCTCAACCATCATATCTTTGGGAGAGGGATGAGGACAACTTGCAAAAGAGGGCATGGAACAAAGAATGGTCAATAAGAAGATAAGACAAAGCATCAAAATATGAATAGGGAGGCTCTCTCAATGTTGGTGCTCTTTTAAAAAAGGTGTTGAGCACACTAATATGTTTTTTGTGTTACATAGCATATCCATTGTAAGTGTTGGTGTCTCTTTTTTATGTCAATGTGCAATCATGATTATCTCTCATCACAGGGTACTTGCCACATAAAACTAAAAGCACAGATATTTTCTAGTTTACCAAGTTTGAGACAATTACTCAAGGAATTGGAAGATGATGTAAGAGCATGAAATATAGGAAATCCAATTAGTTTTCAGAATTGATGGGTTTTCATTTAATGGAAACTATGCTTAGGTAGGGTGCAAATAGAGATTTTTGAATTAGTGTTTGTTTTATTTTCAAAATATAATGTATATATTAGTATGTGTATTTATCCTAATGAAGATTTAAAAAATGATGTCAAGTAATTAGAGTCGCATGAAGAAGGGAGATATTTGGTTATAAGTATTAGTATTTATCCTAATGAATATTTCAAACATGAAGTCAAGCAATTAGAGAAAAGAAGAAGGAAGATATTCGTTGATCCAAGGGAGGAAACCTTGAGGGTTAAATGCAGGCTCTTTTGCTTGACTAAAGCGGGAAATAAAATACCAAGTTTTTTACAAAATAATGCAAACATAATATGGAAAGATTACAAGGAGTGATGGTGATGATTTTTCTAGTTTTGTGGATATTGTGTAGGGAAGTGTGGACCTTTTTCGGAAATTATACAAGGTAGAGAGTAAATCCAATATTGTTGAAGTGGTCAAAATGACTTCTTTTTTCCCTAGCTTTCTGAATGAAGAGGAAACTAATGTTGAATATTTTGGAGGAAGTCTCAAAAGATGAACTTAAGGAGGTATTACATATTTTTCAAAAAGATAAAGAGCCTTGGTTTGGATGGGTTCCCATTGAATTTTTCGTAGGGTTTTATAAAGTCATAGAGGATGATCCGATGAAGGACACATGATGTTTGGTCTGGTCAAAGAACCTTGCATGAGGATTATACACTCCTAGGGTGAGATAGGGGGTTTTATGTGATGGGTATGGAATGGGCGAACTTTTTTGGTGGTGAAAACTTATCTGGAAGTTCAAATGCCCTTTAAAATCTAAAGTATTTATGTCATTATCTTTGAAGAAGAAGAAACTTACCTGGGATGTACTGAAAAAGAGAAGAAAGCACAGTGCTTGCAAATGCAATCTTTGTAAAGTAAATGAAGAAATTATTCATCTCTTGATTTTGACATGTGCTTACACTACAAAGGTATGGGAAGAAGTGGAAGTATTCATCGGTTTAAAAGATATGTGGAGAGGGAACTTGATTGAAGAAACCATAAGACATTGGTGTGGTAATAGTGCAATGAAGATATACAAAGCTCTTCCCTAATCATAGAGGATGATCTAATGAAGGTTATTGAGTCCATATCTTCGAGAAATGTGTTAATTGCTTTTAATGGTACTTCTATTTCCCTCATTCCAAACTTGGATTTAATACAAAATCATTTGAAGAGTACAAGGCCATTTTTCTATATAATTTCATTTATAAAATAATAATCATGATTATAGCAAGGAGGGTTAAGAGATTGTTATTTGTTTAGATCTCTAATGAATAATCTAGGTTCTTGTCAAGAAGACAAATACATGAAGCAATTGGTGAAGTAGAAGAATGATTTCATTCCACCAAAACGAAGAGGCTTCGAGCAATGGTGGTCAAATTGGAACCATCTAAAGCCTATGATCAGGCTAATTGGTTATATGCAAGGTTGATATTGCTCCATTTAGGTTTATGTGTTCATATTTTCAATTGGGTTATGAGTTGAGTAACCTTTGATTCATTTGCAATGCTTGTCGAGCTAATTGGTTATATTTAAGATCGATATTGCTCCATTTAGGTTTATGTGTTCATATTTTTATTTGGGTTATGAGTTGAGTAACCTTTGATTCATTTGCAATGCTTATCAACGGATCAATGTCAAGATTTTCTAGCTTTGGAAGAGGGTTAAGATAGGGATGCCCTTTATCCCTTCTATTGTTTCTAATTGTTATTGAGAGTTTGAGAACGCCATTGATTGAGGCCAAGAGGACTAGGATTTTCAAATGTAATAATATAGAGATAATACTTTTTTTGTATCATCTCTCTTTTGTAGATCATATTTTACATAATGTGATGGATCAAGAAGGGATGTGTTAAAACTTAAGCAGATTCTACCTGGATGTACATTTCATTATTACAAGGATGAAGGTCAATTTAGGCAAATCCACTATTTCTTTTATAGGGGTGAGTGATGAGGATATTAGGCTCTATTCTCAAAGGCTTCCATTCCAGGGAATTGCACTAAAGGATAGATTGAAGTATCTAGATTTTTTCTCAAAGCCAAATGATTATCAGATAAAAGATTGGGATTGGTTAATTGCTAAAGTAGAAAGGATATTATATGTTTGGTGCAATAGATGGTTGTTTAGTGGGGAAGGCGTATTTTGGTCAAATAAATGTTAAAAGTTATTCTTTTGTATTGAAATTTTGAATTTATTTCACTTTTATTTGCAAGGGTGTCTTAGAAAGGATAAGGAAAAGAAATATAAGATTCTTGTCCTCTAGGGATATGGTACAATGGGTGATTCTCGTGGTAAAATGATAAAAAAAACCATTTTCCCAAAAGAGTTGGGTAGGTGGAGTTTTAAAAACATTAATATAATTGGGAAAGCTTTGGGTGCACATTGTGTTTGGAAGTTAATCTCTTGTCATATTCTTTGGTGTTAGGTTGTTGCAAAAAACTATGTTAAGCTTGATTCAGTGGAAAATTGGATTAGAATTCCTTCAAATAATTCTCGTAATGTTTCAATTATCTAGATGGATACAATTATAATGTTCTCTTTGATTGGGAGATGAATTGTATGGAAGGTTGGGAAGGGGGCAAGAGTTTGGTATAGGAGAATACCCTTGGGTTCACCATGGAGAAGTTTACAGGTTCCCTGTGAATTTAATTAATGTTCGTCATGAAAACGCATTGTTCTTTCTAAGTCAAATGCCTTATCTAAAATTCACCACTATCTAGAAACACGAATGGAAGTTCATTTATGTGATTGGTATTAGAGGTGGAAATGAGAGGATTTGAAAACCCTATATTTCTAGTTTAAGGTCAAGTCATGTAAGAATAAAGGACACATGATGTTTGGACTCGTCAAAGAACCTTGCATGAGGATTATACACTCCTAGGATGAGATATGGGGTTTTGTGTGATGGGTATGGAATGGGCGAACCTGTTTGGTGGTGAAAAGTTATCTAGAAGTTCAAATGCCCTTTAAAATCTCAAATATTTATGTCAATATCTCTCAAGAAGAAGAAACTTACCTGGGATGTATTGCAAAAGAGAAGCAAGAACAGTGCTTTCAGATGCAATCTTTGTAAAGTAAATGAATAAACTATTCATCATTTGATTTTGGCATGTGCTTACACTACAAAGGTATGGTAAGAAGTGGAAGTATTCATAGATTTAAAGGTTATGTGGAGAGGGAACTCTATTGAAGAAACCCTAAGACATTGGTGTGGTAATCGTGAAATGAAGATATACAAAGCTCTTCCCCTAATCATAGCTTGGATTTAGCTTGGTAGGAGGACAAGTGTCTCAGAGGTTTTCCCTAGGATATATGTTAGTGTGCATGCAATGTTTTAACCATTAAATGATGGGATTTGTTTAAAAAAATGGTGATGTAAAGGGAAACCTTTATAAAAGAAACACTATCTTCTTCAAGAAGAGTTGTGATACTTTTTATATATTTGAAATTGTTAAATTCAATGAATCACTACAGTTATAATGTGGAGTGTATGCATAATATTTATGGGGCTAATCTTATCAAAATTTTAGTTGTATTTATTTTTAGCTCGTAGAGTTTAATTTGTAGTATTGTGCCATATAATTTGTTTTTGAAATGGTAGATGTAATCAATATTATTGCAAAAATAATAGAGACAAGGTTTGCAAATTATGACACGTCACAAGAAAATGAAATAAAAAAAAAAAAAAAAAAAAAACATTTATGTATACATATTATATATTTGGAATCTACAAATTAAAATTTATATAGACAAAATTAATACAAAACTACTTTCAAGGCTGAAATTCATGGATAGGGCCGAATTCGGGCATGTCCATGTACATGGATAGGGCCGAATTCGGGCATGTCCATGTACATGGACAGGGTCGAATTCGGGCATGGCCATGTACATGGACAGGGCCGAATTCGGGCCATGTACATGGACAGGGCCGAATTCGGGCCATGTCCATGTACATGTCACAAGAAAATGAAAAAAAAAAGTCATTTGTGTATACATATTATATATTTGGAATTTACAAATTAAAATTAATATAGACAAAATTAATATAAAACTACTTTCGAGGCCGGAATTCATGGACAAGGCCAAATTCTGCCCTGTCCATGTACATGGACAAGCCCGAATTTGGCCATGTCCATGACATGGATAGGCCTGAATTCGGGCTTGTCCAATTCCAACCCTGTCTAAGACACCATCCAATTTATTTATTTTAAATTACATAACAAACGAATTTTTTAAATTGAATTACATAAGACAGTTTTTGAAGAACCTGCCTGGATATGTGGATTGATGAATTCTCTAATTTGAACCCTTGATGCACCAAGAAATTTTCCAACACCGCCAACAAATCTCCTGCAGCAGTGTTTCTGCACAACAAAAATGACGGTTGTGAGCCATCATGACACTAGAAACGTTAAAATGAGCATAAAACAAGTCAAAACACGGTAAAAGCTGCATAGATTTACCTGCAAACTTAGTAGCTCGAATCTATACAGACGCAAAGAGGCACACCCCACCTAGAACAACCTACCAACAACCAAAATCAACAACAAACTCGGCTTGAACATAATTGGTCGACTGTCAACGGCTTTGTAAATTGTTACATGTCAGAGAGGCAAGAAATATATAACAAAACGTTCGGTCGAAAACGACTTTTGGCTGAAAAAACCTTTCGGCCGAAAGATTTTTACCGCAGGAAAAAAAATCATCCAAAAAATCTTGTACACGATTGTCAAGGGCACTGTCAGGGCGTCGTTCTATTTGACGTGTGAACTTACGGCTGAAAAATGTTTCAGCTGAAAAATCCTATCTTTCGACCGAAAGAAAAAAGAGTTCAGTCGAAAAAATGCTGCTAGGAATTTTGGAGACCCAATTCTCACAAAAGTGCTACCCACCTTCATGATTTTACCCATATGCATTAAATTTTTTCTCTTAATGAAAAGTCAAAACATTGTCAAAATAATGTGCTAATAGAGCACCATGCACTGTAGAAAGAAAAACCTAGAAAGCAGTACTTCAAATGCATAGGCAATTATTTAAAAATAAAAATAAAAATAAAAAATTGAACATAACAATGAACGAGTCACCTTAGCTTGTGCTTTCTCTTAAGAGTCCATAACATTGAATTTATAAGAATTTGAAAATAATTTTGTAAGGACAAAAAATTTAAAATAATTACACATATAATGTGAGACAATGCTCAAGGACACTAAAAGATGGGGAGGGAAATGACCATGAATAAGCTTGAGAAGGAATAGTACTGCTACAAACAAAGAATGGAGCATTGATAGAAAATATTTATATATATATATTTTAACTTATAAACAATGGGTGCATCCCTTGCGTTAATAAGCGATGTGAACAAGTCAATTGGGTTTAGCTTGGATGGTTGCGAGGAATGATTGTTATCCTCCCCACCCGGGTTCAATTCCCATAAATGACATGATAAGCTCATAATGAGTATTGTTGCAATGGCTTTGAGCCTCTATGTATTGGAAAGTTTCTTTTGATTCAAAATTGAATAGCAAGGAACTGTTATTTGTCTGTGGAAAATAAGCGACGTGAACACCTGAAGCTGGAACCCGTACATTGCAAGCGTTGTGGAGCATTGTTACCACTGCATCGTATTAACAAAGGAGCATCATCACGTTTTTTTTTCCAAATCAGACTTTTTTGGTGGTGCAATTGTGTCCATGGATGGCACCAACGCATGGAAGGTTATATTTGTGTCTCAACCCTTTGGAAGTGTGTATATTTAAATATCTATCTTAACCTAAGTCCTATAAGTAGTGAGAGATTAAAAAAACCCGAAGTGCAAACTTCAACATTTTTGCATAATATTTTTACATGCTAGTATATAATTTAATAGATTTCAATTAAACTCCTAAAACTAATTAAGTTTATATTTTTTTATGCCATTCAAGTTACATAACATATAAGATTAAAATAGATGTATACGAATCTTTTTTGGTGTTTCATTTATTTTAGGAAAGTCTTTGATCTACTAACTATAAACAAGTGATGAAACATATTGGAAAATCTAAAGATTTATTTTGAGCCGAGAGTCATTGTTATAAGATTGTACAATAAAGTAATTTTGAAGTCTGTGAATAAGAGGGTTAGTGAGAATATATCAATTGTAAAATAGGGGTCAAGCAAAATTATCCTTTATCCCTTTCCCTTTTTTACATTTATATCAACAAATTAGAGGCACGTTTGGAAGAAGTAGATTGTCCTGGCACTACTTTGGCTAAAACAATCATCATCCTTCTTCTCTACATACATGATATTGTTTTTTTTGTGAGAAGCCCCTCTGATCTTGACTTACAACTACAAATTCTTAAATATTTTTGGTTTAGGTCCAGTATATCAGTAAATACTAACAAGACAAAGGTTATGATTATCAAATCTAAGAAAATCAATTGCCTTAAGTTTTCATATGACAATAACAACTTAGAGGAAGTTAATTTGTACAAGTTTCTTAGAGTTGACCTTCATCACAAGCTAAATTGCAATTATAGCGTTGAGAAAATTATTTACAAATGATGGATATCCTATTTTGGTCTTGAGAACAACTATAACAACATCTTTTTTCTTATGGAAAAAAAAGGGAATTCCTATTTGACACCTGTCATTCCAGTTATTTTATATGGATGTGAAGTTTGGGGTTGTATGGTGTCTATAGAAACTCAGAGAAAAATCAAGAAAACCCAAAATCATTTTACATTTTATAGTATTAAAATTAAAATCAATACATCTTATCAAATCCTTCTCTTAGAGGTTGAGATTTCACCAATTAAAACTAATTATCCAGATGGATATTGATGGCCACCCACCTATTCCACTGGCTCAAAACACAGTTTTCCACCTTGGCAGTTTTTCTATAGTTTTTCAGGTCCTAAACTTTTGGGGCCATTTCTAGGGCCTAAACAATGTTTTCTATATACTAGGCCATTCAAAATGTGTACTCCTCAACTAGACCTTTCTAACGATATATCGATCGCACTAAACAGAGATCGTATGCAAAAGTTACGCCCTCGGGAAGTTGATGTACTAACTATCCCCATTGACGCCCGCAAACCTTTTGTCGTTTCATCTTCAGGAGTTACATCAGGGCCCCCAAACCTTTTGGCATTTCATTTTCTAGGGTTAGGGTTTTCTCATTAATTATTTATGTTAAAAAATCCTTTTGAGCCTCATTGTAACGACATCTTCTAGTGAATGTGTGTAGCCGTCACATCTCTTCTTAGAGATAAGCTACCCCCATTCTAGCGAGTTCAAATCGCTATGCATTTTACAGTTCATGTACATTTCGTTCATTAATAGAAATTGTGTATTATTGTATCTTCGTGTTTATTGCAATATCTCTATGTTTTTCCTTGTTATATATTTGCCTTTATTTCGTTCTCAGCCTAATCTGGATCAGTGGTATTAGAGCAGTCTATTCCTTATCATTTCTTAGTGCATCTCCCCGACAAGGTCAAGGTATAGAGAGTTGGGTCTCGAGCTAGTTTCTCTTGAGGAAAACCAGCCTAAAATGGCTCCCTTGGCAGAAGAAAAGAGAGACAAGGGATCAAGAGATCTTATCAAGCTATTACTTGCAGAAGTCCTTCTGCAACAAAGAAATGAGATGATAGATCATTTTTCCCAAATCCTTCGACGACCGCCAACAACAACATATGCATATTCATCAAGCGACCACTTTGGAGGCACCGTCCCTTCAAGGTACACATTAATTTTGATATTCCCATATTTGAAGGTCAGATAGATGTAGATTCTTTGGAAAAGTGGTTGAATCTACTAGAAGATTATTTATTTGTTCAGAATTTTTCTAGTAGGGAAAAGATCACCTTTGCACCCATAAAGGTTGTCCCCCATGTCAAAGATTGGTGGGAGACTTACTGTGAACAAAATTCCACAAAGAAGCCTGGAATATTTGGGGTCGAGCCCACTTAGGACTCTTTTATGGATGTCATCAAGGAACAATATTACCATGTTGTAAACTATGATGAACAGTACACGAGATGGACAACACTGCATCGAGAGAGGGGCCAAACATTGTCGGAATTCCCAAATACCTTCCATGCCTTGTGCGCCAAGATGGGTATCAAAGACTCTGAGCAACATCTGCTTCTAAAATACCGTGGGGGTCTACATAGGTACATCCAAACAAAAATGGAGTTTATGGACATCTCATCACTGGGAGTTACTTATCAATATGCTATCAAAATCAAGTAGAAATTTAAGCAGCAGAACAAGCGAGAGTTTGGGTCTGCAAATCCATAATAATTGAAGTATGGTAAAGGCGTACCTAACTCACAAAACAACCAACCTCAATAAAATCAGTCCAAGCCGCAAGAATAGAAGAGTAACGGGAAGATGAAGAAGGACACTCGAAATTGGTGCGATTTCCACAAAATCCCTTGGCACAACACCGATGAATGTCGCTTGAAACAGTCATTGGTGGTCAAGCTCAAAGAAAACGAGATGAACCTCTACTTGAACTCTAATTGAAAAAACAATAAAAGGAAACAGAACATCAACGCAGAACACACTACTACCATCAAGACCACTGTTGTTCCTGATTTTATACTTTAAGGCCCTAAAGTATACCGTCAAGGCATCCGAAAAGGTAGAGATAGTTAATGGGTAAAAAGATCAGTTTGATGGAAAGCGAGATCAAAGTTGGTTCCTTAACTGTCTCTGTCTAGCTTCCCATTGTTCTTGGATGCTAATATCCCTTTTAATCACGGCCCATGAACGTTCAAGTTCTACCCATGTACTTGTTGTTTGTAGGATGGTATTGAATAGGTTTAACGCAATGCTTGTCTGATCTGATAGACCAGGTTCTATATTAGGTTGTCTGGTAACTAGAACAGTTATGAAAGCTAAGGGTTTCCTTTTTGTAAGTCAAAATGATTTTTAAGGGTCGCAAATTTCTGGTTTGAATTAATAAAAATAAAACTTCCAAACTATGAATCAATAATATAACAAAAATAAAGGTCGTTTCTAGTATCTAAGTCAAATTTAAAGGAGACGGTGCATGGAATGAAGAAAGAAAAAGAAACATATAGTTGTATAACAAACGTGAGGCATCAATTGAAGAGGAATCTCACTTTATGCTAATAGAACAAAGAGAGATGATAACTTCGATGAAGTATACAATTTCAGAATTCTAAAACGTTCATAGGTCTTATATCCGTTGATAGCTAATACAGAGGAAAAACTGCAAACGGTTAGATAATCTGATTGTTCAATCACCACAATAGAGGTTGCATCATGAAAGCATACATCGAAGGTATGAAATAAAATATGGAATGATAGAGAAACACATAACTAAAGCTTGACAAGATCTGGAATCTTCAATCTGTATTGTATTAATTCTGGCAAAATGTAATTTTCTCTTTACAATCCCATCCAGAAAAGCCTCTTCTTAGTCTTGAAAAGTTATATTTATACAAAACTACGAATCCTAAGACGGTTGATGATTTCCTAATTTCTAGTGACTAACTATTTGTTAAAAATAGATCAGAAATCGTTTGCATGATCTTCTCCGTTTTTCTACTTTCTTGGAAGTAAAGATCCTCCAAATGATACTTTTACTTTGTTGATGACTCTCCTTCTTTTGATCCAATATATTCAATGGATCTCTCCAGGAACTGTGTAAAATTTATGGGGGGTTCTAGAAGGTCCTTTGCTTCGAACAGATAAACCTTTCTCTGTATCTTGGAGAGACGGTCTTCAACTCCTTTATCTGCAAATTTTATCGACTGCAGTTTTAAGTTGGGCTCAACTAACAACCTGTCTATTAGGGTGACATCCATTTCTCTTAGCTGTGAAATTTCTATTTGAATTTTACTCAAATTTTCTCTAAAATTTAATTGATGTCTTACAATATTAATCTATCCCAAAAGTCCTATACAATTGCCTTTTCCAATGTTTAATGACCTTTTGTCTAAGAGATCAAAAACTTATTCGCAGTCATCTTTGATTTCCTTGACTATTCTTTTGTTTTCAGTTATGTTGGTTTCCCATAGCTTGAGCATGATGTCACCTCTGATTTGCTCTGTGACTGATATTTTCATAGTTTTGGACGTCTCTTCACTTGTTGAATATATGATTGCCTTTTGGAGAGTAACCCTTGTTGCTTTGGCTTCTTTTTCCTTCGGGATAATATTATCAAAGGCATTATCTGCTTCTTGAAAGTAACTCTGAATAATCTCTATCTTGGAAATCAATTTATGTTGTTCAACTTCTATTTTTGAATGCACTTCCAGTGACTGGGCCTGGAAAGATTTCAGATCTATGACCTGACCTTCAATCAAATTTAACCTAGCCTGTAATTGTTCTGCATGCTCCTTTTGCTGAGAAACCTGCACCTGACTTGCTTGTATCTTCTGGTTCATTTCGTCCAGGCTTGATTTGAGTAATTGAATTTCTAGCCTTTTGGAAGCCCTGGTCTACTCCAAGCTTTTACTCACCTCTTCTCTGATGTTCTCCTCAGCATTCTTTAACTGATCTTGTAATTGAGCTATCATGTTATTACTCTTCTTTATCCTCGTTCTCATGTTTCCCACAATAAAAAAGTTTGTTGTTTGCATGGCTCCCATGGAACCTGCTATCTCTATAGCGAAATCCTCCTCCTCCAAATTATGTCCATCTATCAAGACTTTATGTTTTTTTACCATACTCCCCTCCTTCATATGCATCTCTTGTTTCAGAACAACCTTCCGTTTTCTGCTGAAAAAATAATCAGAAGGAGGAATCTCATCTATGGAGATAGAGGTGAGGTCATCAACAAATAGAGCTCCTGTCTATGGGAATCCAAAAGCAGATTGTAAGGGGGTTAAGGAAGCTATGGGACTTCCTAACTCTGTAGATCCTTTCCCTCCTATTGCCTTAGGCGTATTGACATCAACACCAAGTGATGAAGGGGGAGTAAGTTTACTGGACTCTAGAGGTCTCCCGGACCTCTTCTCTGCTTCGGTCTCTGATTTTTTTGTCTGTAAGGTCTCTTTGTTTTGTGGGGTACTTTCTGTATCTTGTGGGACTTTTTCGGGATTTCCCTTCTTCTGTGCTTCCTGTTCGAAACCTGGGGGAACATTTTCTTGCTCCTGAGGGAGGGTGATTACTTCTCCTTGCAGTACTTTGGGCAGACCACTCTGTCTATGCTTCTGGAAAGTCCAAAAGCTAGCTTGCAGGTCGAACGACAGTGTCTGTACTCTTTCTAACACCTCTTCATAAGTCTTAGTCCCTTTGAACATGTCATCCCAAGAGGACTCCTCATGTTCATATGCTTTCATATTGTAGTGTATCAAGTGTTTCTTCACTAGTTGATAAGGGTCGTGCCTTTTATACTCAATATTTAACAATTTGACTTCTTCGAGTGCTTCTACTTCCACCTTGGAATGGCCCAAGTTTTGTAATGAAAATTTCCCGATGGGCACAGGGAAGATTGGCCAGGACTTCTTTTGAGTCGCCTTTAGCTCTATTCTGATACCGCCTTTCACTATTTGGTGTGCTACTTCCCTACACACCAGTCTGTCTGGGAGGAATTTTGGAAGCGCATGAAGGGGGATTGAGCACCCATAAACCCTAATGTAGGAGAAGCTTTCTTCAATGAACCAGTCGGCTATTGCCTTGAGGTTTTTTGAAACTGTTTCAGAAATGCGAGGAGGGTCATAGCCGGAAAAAAAATTATGCATTGGTATTACCACGAAATGACAAATTTCGTAAAACAATTTTTTTGTGTTTTCTTCCCACAACTCAGAGTGATACTCGTGAATGGGTTCGAGGCAAGTTATATTCCAAATCCAATTCATCAGGGAGAATGGAGTCATAAAACAAATTGCGTCCATGATGTACGCCGACATGTAAAAGGCCATTGGTTGACCTCGGGATCTTGCATCTTTGTAATATGAAACCTCTTTGGCTATGTTATCGAATAAAATCTTGCTCCAGTTGAAACTATATCCTTCTGATGCTTCCTCTAAAAAGGGCACCCATTCTGCAGGGAAATGACAGGGACTCTTTTTGCCAAAGAGTCTGCACAGCATCATGGCTCCATAAACCATGTACTCATTCAAAGAAGCCGTGGCATAAATTTTGTGGGTATCAACCCTAAATTTTGATGGACATCTCCACCGGCCTTTGATTAAATCAGGGTAAGTTTGGTCTGCCTCAGTACATTCCTTTCTCTAAAATTCAGCTATAAATTCGGCATTGTAAATGTATTTAGGATTGGGTGAGAGTTTGTACATTACATGGATATGTTCATGTCTGAATGAGCCGAAAATGACCGCTTGATCATTTAAAATGATTCTCGTTGGAATATCAATCTTCTCTAAAGCCCAACTGATCATGTCGTTGTACGCCATGAGTCGTGGGCGTGCTGCAATCTTGTGAAGTTTTGATTATGCTATGTCCCGAAGGTGATTCTCAGAATCATTAGGGGACTTTTTGATCTCGTAGTCCAGGTTTTCATAGATTTGTCTCCGGGATTTGATCGAGTCGATAGCATGTGGCGTGGTGTCGGATATGACATCTCCCTTTGGGCTGGAAATCTCAGTTGTATCTTCACTCATCTTGGGTCCTTTCTTTGGTGCCATAAATTTCGTATTGGAATGAAAACTTGTCACAGAAGAGAGGTGTATAAGATTGGTTGGATGTGACTTACTCCTGATAGAAAGAAAAAGAATAAGGTTCAAAACACAGACCTTTAATTTTCCTTTAACTCATTTTATGGTGAAAGTACCGACGCATCTGCCAAGAATTTAATACCTTTAATGCAGAGAATATTTCTGAGATACGCATTTGTGTCACATAAATCACTAGCTATCCGTTATTAATATGGTCATATTTCAGCGATTCTAAAATCAAAATTCGAAAGATCTCGTTCAATGGAACCCGAAAAATGAAAATACCTAAGAAGTTTAATTACCATTAATTGTGTTTTTTAAAACAAAGTTAGTTCATTTTAAACATTGATTTTGAGTCGAGATTTCGCGTTTCGGGGTTTCAGGGATCTTGCTTACACGAGATATGTCACCACTAAACCCCGAATCCTGAAATCGCGATGAGATTAGTTTAGGCCTTAGCTTTGGTATTGAGTCGGAACTTTGCGTTTCGGGGTTTCGGGGATCTTGCTTACACGAGGTATCTCACCACTAAACCCCAAATCTCGAAATCGCGATGAGATTAGTTTAGGCCTTAGCTTTGGTATTGAGTCGTTTTTTGGGGTTTTGGGGATCTTGCTTACACGAGGTATGTCACCACTAAACCCCGAATCCGGAAATCGCGATGAGATTAGTTTAGGCCTTAACTTTGGTATTAGTAATTTAATTAATCAGGATCAATAACTAACTTCCATTTTTATTTTTATTTTGGGAAATCGGGGATCGGGATTTCATAATTCGAAATGTATTGAAAACGTATTGTTATGAGTGAACCCGAATCCTGAAAGGTTAAAAGATTGTCAATTAACTCCTTTAGGGTTTTAATTTATCGTGATTAAAAGTACTTTACAAAACGTGCGTCGAGACTTTAAAAACACTTGAGCTTTCTGCCTTTTATTATTAAAAAATAAATCCATTTCAGGATTTTGGTATCGGGCTTTTGGGACTGATAGAGAGGATTATACCTTATGAAAAGTCAAATCCCAGAAAAGAAAATTTGTAGTCTTAAAGATAAAAACTTTAAGACCTGGTTTCAAAAACCACAACTATCCAACCATAAGAACCAGAGGAGCCTGAGGAGGGGGAGCACCTCTTCCATTCACAGATGTGGGTGAAGGGGACCCCACTACATTTCATTGTTGATAGCGGAAACCAAATGAACCTTATCTCAGTAGAGGTCGTCAAGTAGTTGGATTTGCTGACAACACCACACTCACAACCATACAACATCGGGTGGCTTCGCCAGGGACGAGATCTTCACGTCAGCCAACAATGTCACCTATCCTACGACATCAAGCCCTTCAAGGATGAGGTACTGTGTGATTTTTCCCCACTGGAAGTTTGTGATGTTCTTTTAGGCCAACCATATATGTGGAACCATCACGTTGTTTATGAGTCTCAACCCCATAGTGTCATTGTTACTCTAGGGGGTCAGCTCTACAGGGTAACATAGGTAGTTTCGACTATTATCATGGAAAAATAGTGCCACAAAGTAATCTCTCATACCTCAAAGTTTATCCTCTTCATGATCTAGTCAGAAAGTGAATAGAAGGACACTACGACCATTATAGCCTCGACCCAAGACCTTTCTATCTAGCAGAAGCAGGTTGACGAGATTGTAGAAGAGCACAAAGATATTATTGCTTCACCTATGAGTGTGCCTCCACACTGCCTAGTCAATCCAAGCTATAAGATATCCTTTCATAGCTCTATTGGCCACAACCTTTTTCAGGCATGCTTGGGGTTCCAACCATTATCCCCCACTGATATAGCTCTTCATGTTGCATCTTCACCAACAGAATCCTACCACACTTAGACCAAGGTAGATCATGCAACTAGATTGGTTGTGTTATCGCACAAATTGTAGGTTGGGAAAAGCCCAACCCAATCCAAAAGATGGAAAGAACTACGGGAGAGTCTACCCATTGTCACCTTAGATAAACCCTCCCCTCACTTTAGAGAAGGACAAATCCTACACAAAGGGGGAGTCTCGGGTGACCCTAGGGGGAAAATAAATGGAAAATGGAGTAGTGGAAAGATAACCCCCTATAGGTCAAATATGGAAATGAAGGGAGGCTTGAGAGGATGTCTTGTGGTTGAGGGAAGTTTCCAAAGGTCTTGAGTACCTACACCAAAGTGTTCGACCTGCCCGAGACAAGACAAATAGAAGGGATACAAGTCAATATATTCAATGGAAAAGCAAGTAAATCTTTTTGTCCTATATAGCAGCCGTAAAAAATGATATAAATCAGCAAATAAATGACAATCAAAGCTCATAAATAAGTCACTAAAAGTCTAATTAAAGATGCAAGAGATAAGCTAGTTGTTACACCTCAATATTTCTCACTTCGATAAGTATCGTAAGTGTCACATGTTCCTTACAACTTTCGCAAGTGTCGCAAGTTGTCCACAAGTGTCGCAAATGTTGTTCAAGCATACTGCCATAATGACGACACTAAGGATGCACTTAAGACATCTCATACACTTGATTTGGAGGAGGGAAAATGATTAACTGAAGTCAAGGAACTCTTATCACCTAAGAGGAGCTCTTAAACAAAGGTTTTGAAGGTGAGTGCTCCCCTACATCAGCCTTAGGAGCGTTGGCGCTCCCCTATAAGGTCTTAGGGAGCATTATAACGCACCACTGCCCCTTTGAAGGAGCGATATCCATCCTTGGAATGTTGGCGCCCCCCTCAAGCTTCCTAGGGAGCGTTATAGCACCCTGATGCCCCTTTTGAGGGAGGGTTGTCTAATATGAGGCAGTAGTTGGCCCGTTGAGGAGAATAAGGGGAGGATCTATCAAGTTTAGAAGGTAGTTGCATTCGAATTCTTGGTTCCATCAGGAGATCCCTGATCCAAGGAGGGAATTCCTCAACTTGTTCCAAAGATAACTCAAGAGGTTAAGCTTCTCTTAACCTATATAAGCAAGCTCTATGATGGTGAAAAGGGGGAAGAATTGCTAGCATGAAACCTATGATCTCATAGGAAACACATAGTCAGTCAAAGGAGAGTGATCAGTGAAGATGCTATCATCCAGGTCGTGGATCTTTCGAGCAGGGGTTAGACAAAGGGGACTTGACGAAGCTGTCGCATTCGCATCTCCGATTGTAAGTATTGTTGTCGTTATTCTCATTAATATGACACGCTTGGCTTGTTTCTTTCTAGTTTGTGTCTGATCTTACATGAACTTATCATTGATAGATAGATCTGTTTTCAAGCTAATATCAATAGAGTAGGAAGTGGTCGTACTTTGTTTGTCAGCGAGGAGCGAGAGTTTGGAGCTCGATTTGGAGCGTGCAGGGACAAACGTCGATAAAGAGGTACTGCTATTCTCCTTCCTTCTCATGTATTAGTTTGTATAGATTTGAAAGTAAGTCAGTGTCCACGTTAAGCACTTTCTGTCTTAGAGTTAGGGTCTATCTCTTTGAGGCGATCTACCTGTCCGCAGGGAGATTTTCCTACAACACTAGCAATGACTAGTATAACTCAAGTGAGATAGGACAAGACTTTAGCAACAATGTTAGGTTGTTAGATGATGTTATTGCAGATATATTATGAAAGTCTTATGAATTTTTCATACATATGCTAAAACATAAAATTCCAACCATAAAAAATTACAAGTAAACCACCCAAAAGATTCACAAAAACTAGTAGTTTACTATGGCAGCTTTCAAGTAATTTCTAACGGTTGAAAAAAGAGTTAAAGTGAAAGTTTAAGAGAAATTTGTTGCAACCCTAATGTCTATAGCTTAAATTTATAACAGCAGCAAGAAATCCTTGGGCAATCAAAATGCCCTAGTGGCCTTAGCAAGCCTAAAGCATGTAGAAAAGACTCCAACTAAGACAATTTCAATTTCTCGTAATTTCACGTATACCAATGCAATGATTTTATTTCTCCAATGCAATAGATTCATACCTAAAGTTATTGGGTAATTGAGTCTTTTAAAGAATAAGCTAGTTATGTTACTTCCTTAGGGGTGGTAGCCCTTTTACTCCCTAAGGCAAGCAAGACTAGCAAGGAGAAAACTAGGAGGGTGTAAGCCTTTTCACCTCTACTAGTAACCTTTTGTACAATAGATTATTCAAGACAGTTATGATAGGCTTATTGAGGTTGTATGCCTTTATACTCCCCACGATCTTATCAAATTAACCTTGCAACCAAGAAAGAAGCAATAACAAAGCAAAGATTCCTTACCTAGTCCAAGCATTAACAAGATAAACTCCTTTTTAACCAAGAAAATTCCATCACAATGCAAAAATTAGCCTCCAAGAGAGATAGCGCATCACTTCTCCATCCAATAGCAAAGACAAACCATCACAAGAGCAAGTACAAGAGAGAGATAAGTAAAATTTCCCAAGAGGGGTGCAAATTTCAGCCAATGAGCCTTTCTCCCAAGTGAGAGTTATTTCAAAATGAAATGTCATTGATCTATATTTATACAAGATCACTAAAAAGAGTTTGTCCACTTTAAATTAGGGTAAACCACAAAGCAAGGAGGCCGACCTCCTTTAATTTTCCCCTTTACAACTTTAAATTTGATTTGCACATAAGAAAATCCCTAAAACATGATGTCATCCCCTTGAGGAGTGATGTTTTGGCACATGTAGGAAGTCGTTGATGTTGGAGAAGGTAGTGCTAGGCCTCCAAAGGCCATGTGTCTTTAAGTCAAGAGTATCCTCCTTACTGCAAGGGATCTTCCATCAAAACATGCCAAGTGTCCATCTTCACCACCACATGCCCTAGCCCTAAGCAAGACATCAAGCCTAGAAACATGGTATAAGAGCTCCCAAGCAGGTTGTTGGACTAGAATAAGGCCAGGTGTCAATTTCCAAGGTGTCTTCTTCTGCCTCCAAAGGCAATGTCCATCATCAAGCTAGTCCGAAGGTGTGGGTCATGGCATCCAACATGTGGGCTTCTTGCCCCAATGAAGGCCCAAGATGAGCTTGTTCCTCCAAAATGTCCATCAACAAGGTCCTGCAAAGACAGACAAGTACTCCCTCCAAGGATCTCAAGTAAAAGCATCATGGCAAGTAAAATCACATTTAATATAAGAGCCATCAAAGCATGTACATAAAAAACTACCTCATCAAATTAAACAACTCCTCAAAGACCCTATGCAATTTTCCAAGTTTAGGTATGGGAGGGTTGACTAGATAACCTATTGGGTGAATCAGTCCTTAAGTCAAGGAGTTTTTACTACGTGGAAACCTCTCTAAGTCATGTAGAGATGATGAAGTGGATGGGGGCTTAAGAATTTTGGGCATGGGGTCCATGACATACAAGGGTTTGTATTGTCTCATCTATGGGTGTCTTTGTAAAGGGTGTGTTTCACCTTCATTTTCAATGCATTCTTTTTCCAAGCTTGTTAATTGCCTTTTGTTTTTTAAGATGTTTCCAGGTTGAAGCCAAGGTGGGGTTTCTACCTAAGCATGAAAAACATTGTCCACCTTGACTCTACCTTGGTCACATTATGCTTCCCCAAGTTCAAGACAATGTGTTGGACTTCTACCTAAGCATGAAAAACATTGCCCACACACACTCTACCTTGGTTGGCATTTTTATATTGTTATTTTTCATGGGTCCCATCAGTTTCTTATGAGAGACATTTCATTGTCCTCGGGATCCCTGGGAAAACATCTAGAAGGTTTACGATTGGATTTTATCTTTTTCCGCCTACAAACCTTTGGGATTTCAACCCCTTCTTCCCATGAAATGAAGTACAATCCCTTCTTGGGTCGATACACCTAAAAATCCCAAAAGATAAGGAGACAAATAAGGGGTGAACTGTGACAAATGTTAAGTATGATTGAGAATGGCACAATTACTTGTCAAGCACATCTCCCAGTAGAAAACTCATCCCTAAGGGGGACTACTTACTAGGGAACAATGTCAACCACCATGGTGAAATAGGGCAAAGAGCATAACTTTCAAGAAAATGTTCTATAATCAAAAGTAGCTTTAAATGCAACATACTTAAATACCTGAAATATTAAACTGACACTTACCACAATACCTGACTTGTACCTCATGGAGGAAGACCCATCGTCTTCCAGAAGCAAGCCGATGTGGTGAATTCCATCATGATGAACCTAGGTGGCATGGTGGTGATGTGGGTCTTTGTTTGTCCATGTGGACATTGTCAATCATATCTCTCTTAGTACTCCATGTCTGCAACCTAAGGGCCTCAAGACATCATCTCCTTAGTTGTCCCTAGAAATTAGGGATAAAACCTCAACATCTCCTGGTCAAAACTGTGCCTACATTGAAAAATAAAATCGTAAAATCTAGGGTGTCTCTACTCACCCTTTGTCCATATATATCAAAATCAAAATCTCAAAAATAACAACTAATATAGAAAATAAAATTTTGTATTTTTCTTATAATATGATAAAAGAGAAGTATGCAAAAAAAATGAAAATAGAGCAAAATGAAATGCAACTAAACTACCATGAGCAATTAATATGCAAAATGCAAGAAAACAAGATGACCTACCTACTTACTTGGGACCTAGGCCCTGAAAAAGTCATGTACCTTGAATGTAGGGTCGAAGAAGAGACCCATCCACTGGTAATGGCATCTTTCTTCCGTCCAAAGCTGACAAGTAGTGTTTTTCATTATCGAACTTTTTCTTCAAGATGTAAGGGCCAAGACAATAGTTTCCATTTTTCTGATCATATTTGGGCTTTCCCTTCTTCTTATCCCACATGAATGTAAGACTTCCTTCATTGTAGTTGATGTAGGGTATGTTCTCAATGTACAGGTACAAAAGTGGCTCTATGTTAACTACATTTTTAATAGCCTTATGATGTTCTTTATTGCCTTCATTTTCTTCTTTCTTCAATATCTTGATGGACCCTAGCTCTTTTCCTTGGAATTTTGCAACTTTATCTTTGTATTCATTTGTTCTTGGAAGTAGAGCATCTATGCAGTCCTTCTGCATGAAAGGTAGGTCTTGTGGATCATACTAAATGGTATCTGGAACCTCGTCAAGATCATCCTCGCTACTATAATCAGGTTCATTCCAATCCAATACATGTTTCCTAGATACCTCATGGTTATAGAGAATCTCGAAAGTACCATCTCCCATAGGAATGTGCGCATGAGTGAGGTCCATGCTGAGAAACCCACCAAGAGTGGTCACCCAACTCCTCGATAAGAGCATTCCCCAAGCATCTGGAACATCAATTACCACTATGTTCATGATGAGGCTAATGTAACGGAAATATTCCAGGTAGACTTTCACGTCTTCTATGAGACTGTAAACCTTCACCTTCTTGGAATCAATGTGCCATGAGCCTTTGCCTCTTGTTGATTCTTTGCCTTCCAACATGTAGGTTCCTTTCCAACAAATGGATGCCTGGGAGCAGACTAATTCCTTTCCAAAATTGTCAACCAACTCATAACTTGATTTTGATTCTGGACAAACTAAGTATTCATTTTATCAAGCTTCTGAGCTATAAGAGAAATTAGATATGGTGCATTGTTTGTATTTTTCTTTGCCTTGGGTTCTGCTTTGGCACGAGGATACTGAAAGGGATCAAACCCAAAGTACACAATATTTTCTTCAATGTCTGCACTGTAATCTTTGGCTTCTGCCAAAGTGTGGGGTTTCTTGTCCCTTAGGGTGAAACCAAATTTCCCTTCAAAGGCATTGACATAAAGGAGACGGGTTTTTGTTGCGATAGGGTGCAAATATTAGGGGATTTGGCTATGCAGTTTGTCAAATCTGGTATCAAACACATTAACTATCTTGTTCTCCTTTTTCTTTACCTATTTGAACTGATTCATCAACGTACCACTATCTTTCTTCAGTGACCACCTGCTTTTGAACAACTTAGAAAAGTCTTCGTAACTGGTAAGATGATCATCTCATACGTCGTCAAAACATCTTTGGGCATCTTCAGTGAGAGATGTTGCTAGCATCTCTAATTGAACATCTTCATGTTCTACTCCATTTTGCATGTCTCAATCAATGGCATGTAGGTGTTGTTCTAGAGTGATTACATTGTTCCCAACAAACTTTGGCAACCATTTGTTGATTTCCTTAGGCATGATGATGGAATATCCAGCTATGGCTACCTTGTTTAATGGCTTATAGAGGCCCTTTTCCCAAGGATGAGCCATTGGTACAAGTGGGATATTACTGTGACAGAGTTATTTGACAACAGGGGAATGGAGAGGAGGCCTTCTTTGGTAAGTCTTGGAAGGTTTGAATCTTCCAAGGGAAGGGTTCTGATATGGTGGAGTCATCACGTGAGTCTTAGCTAATCAAATAAGGAAAGGGAAAGGGAACTTCCCTTCAGTGGAGTCACCAGGCAAACTAGGGAAAGGCTTTGGGATAGTTAACCAAAGTGTCGTTAGGGCACGAAAGAGGATTCAAAATCCTCCCCGACAATGGTGCCAAAATGTTATCGCACAAATTGTAGGTTCAGAAAAGCCCGACCCAATTCACAACATGGAAAGAACTACGGGAGAGTCTACCCACTGTCACCTTAGATAAACCCTCCCCTCACTTTAGTGAAGGAGGAATCCTACACAAGGGGGAAGTCTCGGGTGACCCTGGGAGGAAAAGAGATGGAAAATTGAGTAGTGGAAAGATAAAGCCCGACCCAATCCACAAGATGGCAAGAACTACGAAAAAGTCTACCCACTGTCACCTTAGATAAACCCTCCATTCACTTTAGTGAAGGAGGAATCCTACACAAGGGGGAAGTCCCGAGTGACCCTGGGAGGAAAAGAGATGGAAAATTGAGTAGTGGAAAGATAACCCCCTATAGGTCAAATATGGAAATGAAGGGAGGCTTGAGAGGATGTCTTGTGGTTGAGGGAAGTTGCCAAAGGTCTTGAGTACCTGCACCAAAGTGTTAGACCTGCCCGAGACAAGACAAATAGAAGGGATACAAGCCAATATATTCAATGCACAAGTAAGTGAATCTTGTTGTCCTATATAGCAGTAGTAAATAATGATATAAACCAGCAAATAAATGACAAAAAAAGTTGCTAAATAAGTCACTTAAAGTCTAGTTAAAGATACAAGAGATAAGCTAGCAATGACTAGTATAACTCGAGTTAGATAAGACAATACTTTAGCAACAATGTAAGGTTGTTATATGATGTTATTGTAGAGATATTGTGACAGCCTTATGGCTGAAGAATACATATGCTACAACAGAAAATTCCAACCATCAAAAATGACAAGTAACCACCCAAAAGATTCACAACAACTAGTAGTTTAGTATGACAGCTTTGAAGCAATTTCTAATGGTTGAAAAGAGAGTTAAAGTGAAAGATTAAGAGCAATTAGTTGCAACCCTAATGGTTGTAGCTTACATTTATAACATCAATAAGAAATCATTGGGCAATCAAGACTCCCTAGTGGCCTTAGCAAGCCTAAAGCACATAGAAAAGACTCCAACTAAGACAATTTCAATATCTCGTAATTTCATGTATACCAATGCAATGATTTTATTTCTCCAATGCAAGAGATTCATGCCTAAGACTATTGGGTTATGGAGTCTTTTAATGCATAATCTAGTTATGCTACTTCCTTAGGGGTGTAAGACCTTTTACTCCCTAAGGCAAGCAAGACTAGCAAGGATAAAACTAGGAGGGTGTAAGCCCTTTTACTTCTCCTAATAACCCTTTGTACGATAGATTATTCAAGACAATTATGATAGACTTAGTGAGATTGTATGCCCTTATACTCCCCAAGATCTTAGCAAATTAACCTTGCAACCAAGAAAGAATCAATAGCTAAGAAAAGATTCCTTACCTAGTCAAAGCATTAACAAGATAAACTCCTTTTTAACTAAGAAAATCCCATCACAATGCAAGAATTAGCCTCCAAGAGAGACACCACATCAGTTATACACTCAATAGAAAAGACAAACCATCACAAGATCAAGTAGAAGAGAGAGATAAGTAAAATTTCCCAAGAGGGGCGCAAATTTGAGCCAAGGAGTCTTTCTACCAAGTGTGAGTTAAGTCAAAATGAAATGGCATTGATGTCTATTTATACAAGATCACTAAAAAGAGTATGTCCACTTTAAATTAGGGTAAACCACAAAGAAAGGAGGTCGATGTAATACCCATGTTTCCCCCAGTTTGTAAATATAACTATAAATGGCCAACAAACTATGGCAGATGAGATATGTGTGAATGTTTGATTTGATGAACCTTTTCGTATAAAAGGAAAATGTATGTATTTTCTGTTATTAATAGAAACTGGATAAGTGCTCCATAATTGTTGAAAGGGGGGGTTTGCCAAGATAGACCATGGATGTTATGAGAGAGATGGTGAGGGGAACCATAAATGGTTGAGATGACCCCCACCAAACAAGTTCTTTACTGGATTTAATGACTCTGACTCAGAACAGTCCTCTGACCCATAAATGAATTACCAGTCAGAGTGGTAGCTGGAAGAGTACTCCTCAAGAGTTAATGAGGAGATGGGGCAGAGTACCCATCTGCAAGACTTCCAGACCTAACCACAAGTTGGCGATTCAGACCCACACAACCCTGTTGAGGAAGGAAAGAAACATTTAATTTGTGGGCATAAGCATAGGAGCGAGAAAGCGGACCTACAAAGAGAGCAGAGTCGGAAAACCAATCTTGAGAAGAGAAAAAGAGCGGTTACAGCTCTCTGGTTCGAGGAAGTACTGGGTAATAAGATCTTTTTGGGTGCAATACATTGTTATCATGGTTTTTTTTACAAGCTAATAAACGAGGTTGACGAGTGACTGTGGAAGTACTTGTGCAAACCTCCTTGCTTGGTACAAATAAAACAGGTTGTCAAGATCATATGGGAGGAGGAGAGTAACCTCTGTCCTTGACTACCATTGAGCAAGAAGAAAGAGTCTCTCTCAGAGCATCATGGTCTATCTCGAGGGTGGCCAACGAAAATTTGAAAGGCCCGAAGGCCGGAGCCACGTGGAGGGATTCCGGGCTCCTTCGGGAGTCCGAGAATTCGGGATTCCGGAGAACATGCATTCAGTAAGAAAAAGAGACGTTCGGCGTCGAACATCAAATTCTCCTATAGCCTGTGTGTTAGATGAGGATTAAGTCTTGCCATTGGTTCAGAGGGTAGATGGACCTTCTCTGCGGAAGGTAGGAACTTGGAAATGGTACGAACGAGATGGACCCACGTGGCCCTCAACCAATAAACACCCGAAGAACTTCGGGAAGCCATAATTTGTAAACAGAGCCTCGTAACAGTTGTTAGAAAGCTACAGGCGAGTAGAAGAGGATGAAGATCTCAAAGAGATTATTCGAGATGATTAAAGTAAGCAAAATTTATGCCCCATTCCTATAAAAGGGTACTTAGGGGTTGGGTGTGTTACAAATTGGTATTAGAGCATGGTTAGAACACTTGGTCTGCTTGGGCCCATGAACGAGTCACTCAAAAATATTATTTAGAGAACTTTTAAGGGTGACACCCTATTTTACCCCATTCCTAGGAGGCTTAGTTAAACCTCTACTGAAGAAAGAAACAAAACCTTATGTTTTTTTATATGTTTGAAAATTTTGAACTATGTGTTGTTCATAAATTAGTAGATCATAAACTAATAGAAATTTTTTTATCAGCACTCAAGCAGTCAGTGGACCGCATGAAAACTACAACATAAAGGATGGTGACACACCATGAATTGTGGGAAAACTCCCACAATAGAGAAGAAGAATCCGATGAAAGGAGGGCAGTGAACACCCCTCCAGATTTGGCTAGAACTGTAAGAAGCCTCGTGGCAGAATTATAGAGTTGTAAGGCTGACAATGAAAGGTTGATAAAAGAGTAGGAAAAACAAATTGAAATTAATGCAGTCCTACTGCAAAGCTTATAAAATAAACAAAGGCAGTTGCAACATGGACCAACAGTCATTCATGTCGACATACATCATACGAAGAAAACCCAGAGTCCACCTGAGATACGAAAGAATGACCATGAAAGTGGCCACGCAAGGAGGATCACCTAAAAGAAGGCCCAACATGGAGCCAAGAGACACTCATCGAAAGAATCCTTTGGTGAGGAAACTGACAACTCCAAGGAATCCTCTAGTAGCAAAACTAGTTCGCACTCCCAGAGGAAACATTCCAAGAGTCATGACCCTGAAGAGTTCAAGAAAGCCAAACCACCAACTTTCGATTGAGAAATTAAGAAGGGGGAAGAAGCAGAAGTTTGGCTACTTGTCTTAAAGAAGTACTTCATAGTCCATGACTACTCTGAAAAATTCAAGGTTCAAATAACCATTTTTAACCTGAATGGAAAGGCCTCCATTTGGTGGGAGGACCTTAGGAATGTGAAAGGAATCCATGAGAAGGACTTGTCATGGAAACAATTTGAGAAATACTTCAAGAAGAAGTATCTGTTAGAGAAATAGTTTGATGGGAAGACCAAGGATTTATATGAACTCAAGTTGGGACAACTCACAATAGAGGAATATATCAATAAATTCCTTGAGTTGATAAGGTATGTGCCCTACATCAAAGATGAAAAGGTAAAGATGAAACGATTTATTAGTGGACTACCTCAATTCTTCTAGTACATGATTGAATTTGATGAGCCAAAGACCTTAGAAGACACTATTCAGAAGGCAAGGTATTGCTACGAGTAGTTCAAGAACAAGACAGACCCTCACGGGGACTGGAAGAAGAAAAGTAGTTCAGGATTCAAGAAAAAGGGGTTTAAACCCTCAAGATTTAAGAACTATGGGAAGGGTTCTAAAATGAGCCTTCCTACTAAAACTGTAAACCAACGAAATTTCCCCTCTCAGAGTGGAAATAAACCCTTTGGAGCAGCCCTAGGTAAGACTGATAACACAAAGAGAGAACCCTTGAAATGTTGGGGTTGTGGAGAAGAACATTTGTTGAGACACTGCCCATATAGGCAACATAACAGTGGGAGGGTTTACAACATCCAAGAGGCTACCACAGTCAATGATGTGGCTAGGAGCATACCATGGATTTATGCAGCCTTGGATAATAAACAAGTCGACCACCATGCTTCAATGGTGGATATGGAAGGTATGATTGCCAACCATCTAGTTTTCATTTTAATTGACCCTAGTTCTAATTTGAGTTATGTTTCCCCTCAAACTGTTGACAAGTGTAAATTGAAACAAGTTAAACATGTTAAATCATGGCTGGTACAACTAGCCACTGGAACCAAAAGAAAAGTAACAGAGGTCATACTAGCATGCCAATTCCTTATGAGTGGATCACCCACCCATGCAACCCTAAACATACTCTCTTTAGGATCTTATGACCTGTTGATTGGCATGGACTGGTTGGATTCTTATAAAACCAAGTTGGACTATTACAACAAAACTTTGGACTGTGAAAATGAAGAAGGGAGGAAGGTAACCCTACAAGGGATTCAAAAGTTTGTCTCGGTGAGACAAATACCAGCCCTACAGGTGAAGAAGTATTGCAGAAGAGGATGCCCTTTATATGCAATACAAGTGTTGGAATCTGTTGAGAACAACAAACCAAGCCCAGAGGACCATCCTGTATTAAGAGTATAAAGATTTGTTCCCATAAGAGGTACTAGGTCTACCTCCAAGAAGAGATATTGAATTTTCAATAGAACTTGCACTAGGAGCGGTGTTAGTGTCTAGAACACCCTATAGAATGAGTACACGATAGTTGGTTGAGCTCAAGCTAGAGATAAAGGAAATGATGAAAAAGGTTACATTTGGCTTGGTGTGTCTCCATGGGGAGCACCAACCTTGTTTGTGAAAAATAAGGATGGCACACTTAGGTTGTGCATAGACTATAGGCAACTCAATAAGATCACCATAAAGAATAAGTATCCCTTGCCAAGGATCGATGACTTATTTGACCAATTAAGAGGTGCTACAATTTTCTCCAAGATTGACTTGAGGTATGGATACCATCAGGTCCGAATTAAGGATGAAGACATCCACAAAACAACCTTTAGGACAAGATATGGCCACTATGAATTTGTGGTGGTGCCATTTGGGCTAACCAATGTACCAACCACTTTTATGTGCTTAATGAATAATGTACTCGGTAAATTCTTAGACATATGTGTATTGGTTTTCATTGATGATATACTAAACTATTCTAAGAATAAGGAAGAGCATGAAGAAGATCTCAAGCTAGTGCTTCAAGTATTGAGAGAACATCAACTCTATGCTAATTCTAGTAAGTGTGACTTCTTCCAGAAACAAGTCCATTACTTAGGCCATGTTATTTCTAAAGAAGGGGTGGCAGTGGATCCTAACAAGATCAAAGCCATCATGGATTGGCCTACCCCAAAGGATGTATCTGATATCGGATCCTTTATGGGCCTAGCAGGATACTACAGGAGGTTAATAAAAGGATTTTCCAATATTGGTTGCCCAATCACTTCCCTTCAGAAAAAGGGAGTTAAATTCATTTGGACATCAAAATGTGAAGAGAGATTCTAAGGGCCGAAATACCTTCTAACCAATGCACCTGTGCTGAATATTGCAGACCCAAACAAGGACTTCCTTCTGTGTACAAATGACTGCAAGGAAGGACTCAGAGGAGTCCTTATGCAAGAAGAACATGTAATTTGTTATGAATCCAAAAAAATGAATGAGCATGAAATCAATTGTGTGACGCATGATCTAGAATTGGCTCCCATAGTGCATGCTTTAAAAATGTGGAGGCATTAGCTCATGGGTAGAAGATTTGTGCTTATGACAGACCATTGTGGGTTGAGGTACTTGTTTGATCAACCAAAACTTAATGCTAGACAAGCTAGATGGATAGCTCTCCTTAGTGAGTTTGATTTTGAAATTAAACATATCAAAGGAAAAGAAAATAGGGTGGTTGATGCCCTTAGCAGAAGTGTGAAAACGATTCACCTACTAGTGGTAAGCACCTGTGACACAGATGTCAGGGAGAGAGTCAAGAGTGCACAAGAAATTGATGCATCCTTCGATACTGTAAAATCGTACTTAGAACAAGAGCCCACAGGGCTGAAGTATGAAGGTTATCAAATGTTGAATGATGGCCTGCTAACTTACAAAGGTAGGTTGTATATCCCTAATAGTGACGACCTGAATAGTTTCATGATGAATGAACTACACAAAATACCATATATTGGTCATCATGGTTATCAGAAGATGATCACAATCACTAGAAAATTGTTTTATTGGTCAGGATTGAAGAAGGACATAGTTGATTACTTGGCTAAGTGTCTAGAATTTTAGCAGGTTAAGGCAGAACACCAGCATCCAACAGGTTTGTTGCAACCCTTCCCAATCCCAAAATGGAAATGGGAAACCATCTCCATGGATTTCATCACAGGATTACCAAAATCAACTAAACAGAATGATGCCATCATGGTAGTGGTGGACAAATTGAGCAAGGTCACTCACTTCATTCTCATCAAGTCAACTTGCAAGGCAATATATATTGCCAGTATCTTCATGAAAGAATTATTTCGGTTGCATGGCATGCCTAAGGAGATCATATCTGACAGAGATACGAAGTTTACTTCAATCTTTTGAAAATATTTAATGGTTGGTTTCGAGGCTAAATTGTTGTTTAGCACAATCTATTACCCTCAAACTGATGGACAGACAGAGAGGGTAAACCAAGTATTAGAGGACATGTTAAGGATGCATGTAATTCATCAATCTAAGAAGTGGGAAGACTACCTGCCACCGATAGAGTTTTCCTACAACAATGGCTATCAAGAGTCATTGAAGATGAGCCCTTTTGAAGCCCTCTATGGTAGATAATGCAAGATTATAATCAGTTGGGATAAATCAATAGATAGAATTACAATCGGGCCAGACATGCTGAAATAAATGGAACAACAAGTAATTCAGATAAAGAAAAATCTGAAAATAGCTCAGGATTGACAGAAAAGCTATGCATGTAGAAAGAGGACTCCCAGAGAGTTCAAAACAGGGGATCACATGTATCTATGAGTTAGGCCTAGGAAGAGCTCCTTGAGAATGGGATCTTCTGCCAAGTTGGCACCTCGGTATTGTGGACCCTTTGAAATTTTGGATAAAGTGGGACCTGTATCCTATAGGCTATCACTCCCTCCCATAGCGAAGGCACATAATGTTTTCCATGTTTCATTATTGAATAAATATGTACATGATTCTAATCATATAATTGACTGGTCTGTGATTTAGGCATAACCAGAGGCAGAATTCCTGCCAGGACCTCAATGCATAATAGACAGGAAGGAAACAACACTCAAGAACATAACCATTGCACATGTCAAGATGCAGTGGAAACACTTTGGCCCATATGAGGCTACATGGGAAATGGAGGATGCCATGAAACATGCATATCCATTTTTGTTTACTTTTGTACATACATAGCACATAGGCAGATAGAACATCGAGGACAATATTTCTTTAAGGGGGAGGGGATTGCAATACCCTTGTTTCCCCCAGTTTGTAAATACAACTATAACTGGCCAAGAGACTATGGAAGATGAGATATGTGTGAATGTTTGATTTGATGAACCTTTTCATATAAAAGGACAATGTATGTATTTTTTGTTATTAATTGAAAATGGATAAGTGTTGCATAGTTGTTGAAAGGGGGGGTTTGCCAAGATAGACCGTGGATGGTATGAGAGAGATGGTGAGGGCAACCAAAAATGGTTGAGATGACCCCCACCAAACCAATACCTTACTAAATATAATGACTCAGACTCAGAACAGTCCTCTGACCCATAAATGAATTACCAGTCAGAGTGGTAGCTGGAAGAGTCCTCTTCAAGAGTTAATAAGGAGATGGGGCAAAGTATCCATCTGCAAGACTTCCAGACCTGACCACAGGCTGGGGATCTGGACCCACACAACCTTGCCAAGGAAGGAAAGAAAGAGGTAATTCGTGAGTGGAGGTAGATGAGTGATCAAGCATATTTACGAAGAGAGTAGAGTCATAAAACCAATCTCGAGAAGAGAAAAAGAGCAGTTACAACTCTCTGGTTTGAGGAAGTATTGGGTAATAAGTTATTTCTGGGCACAAGATGTTGTTGGTAGGGTTTTCATTACAAGTTGATAAACGAGGCTGACGAGTGACTGTGGAAGTACTCGTGCATACCTCCTTGCTTGGATAGATAAAATTGGTTGCCAAGATCCTATGGGAGGAGAGTAAACTATGTCCTTGACTGTCATTGAGCAAGAAGAAAGAGTCTCTCTCGGAGAATCATTAATCTAAAATTAAAAAGGTTTGTGTATAAAATTTGCAAGTGGGAAATGTATGTGTCTTGGGCAATTGGATCAAGTTGCAAGCACATAAAAATATTGAGTTTTTACTTAAAATGAACAGCAAAAACAGTCATAAACAACCATCAAAATAAACACATAACATGGCAAAATGATAAAGGAGTTCACCCCTCTCTTGGGATACATCTCCTTGTCCAACTTCCAATGGATCATTTTCATTATATGCTCAAATGTGTTAAAACAATACTTTACAATGCTCGGAATGAAAAATAGATGACTCCAATGGCCCAAAATGTCCAAGAACCCTTGTCTGGGCTCTTTCTGCACCTGATTTGGCCAAAAAATGAAGAAAATACTCTTCGTGGAAGTTTTTCCCAAATATTGCTAGTCTATGCTCTCCAAATCGTACCCAGAATGCCAAAACCTGGCTCACACGTGTTCAAACCTGGCCCCAGCGTGATTCTCGCTACGTGGGAAAAAATGTCACACTGTTAGCTAAATTAGCGCCCTCATCTCGGAGGTCTTAGTTGCATGGGTCACGTGGCCATGTGCTGGGCTAACCGCCTGCACCCGCTGGATAACTCCCTCCACGACTTCACACCCTCATACATATGGTAGGTGTTGTGGTTTGTGTGACCAGGGCTGGGGCTTATCCCCGACCCTTTTTCTCGCCGAACTAAACCATATTCAAGTTTAATATAAGTTGCAAACTATATTGTTAGGAAACAATGGTAGGCAGGCTGGTAGCCCGGCCAACGTGAAATTCTTGCCTTGTTTGGAGGTCGCGGGTTCGACCCCCGCAGAGCTAAACCAATCATTTTACACAACGACGAGGTGCCACATGGTGGCCACATGGCACCCTACTATTGACCACCCCCAAAAGCCACGTGTCGACCATTGATTGGTCCACGTCACCTGCCAGATCACACTACCACATTATCAGTCGAATCACCCTACCACATCAATTGTACGGACTGTACAGGCAGTTGCCATGTCAGCCTGTACGGACTATATGAACTGCACACTCAACAAAATTTGTTTGTTTGGGAAAACAGACAGAACACCATATCTTTTCCATAGAGACTCCATTTGAGCTCGTTCAAGTTGCGTTGGGATCATGAGGACGAGATCTATGCAATGAAATTGTTTTCGAGAAATTTCAAACACTTTGATTTTTGAGCATTTTTTGATCCCGTGGATCACTCCTCTCCATTGGGAAGCTTTTGGACCTCCAAAAGACTATTTCAATCAACCTGTAGATGAGGGTACAGTTCCCTCACCCTTACAACTTCAATTCAGTTAGCTTTGCTTGGATTTGTGCCTTTGAGACCAAAACGAATGTACTCCACATTCCCTCGTTTTGAAGTTCTTGTCTTTATGTCAAGAATTGTATCCTAATGCAATTCTGAAAGATATTCTGGTGAGAAGTCATCTATTGATGGAATCTGAACATGATCTCCTTGATCATCAATCAAAGGAGGCTCATACAATCTAAAATTCTCAACATTAACAACTTCATACATTTGCATATAAAGAGGCAAATTCAAACAAAAGGCATTGTTACCAATTTTTTCAAGAATCTTAAAAGGTCCATATATGATTGGTTTTAGCTTTTTACCTTCTCCCTTAAGCCTCTCTTTGTTAATGTAAAGCCAAACTTCATCTCCAACTTGAAAACTGTGATCAACATGATGCTTTTCATGTCTTGTCTTGTACTTAGCTTGGCTCTTTTCCAACTGTTCTTGTACCATTTGATGCACCAATTGAATTTGTTCAATGAACTTCTTTGCTTTATCAATGTCATAATGACCATCAATAGCAATATCCTTCCCAAAGATAAAATCTAAAGGCGATTTTGGAAAATAATCAAAACATGCCTCATATGGAGATGTTTGAGTCGATGAATGCTTAGCCTAATTATAAGCATGTTGAATGTAGTGTAGGTGCTCATCCCAAGACTTACGATGTTTGTTGCAATAACCACGAAGAAGATGTACTATTGTTATATTCACCACTTTTGTTTGACTATCAATTTGTGGATGGAATGTTGTGCTCTTTTTCAACTTGGTGTCCATGAGTGCCCATAAGCTTGACCAAAAGTTCCCAATAAATCGAGAATCTCGATCAGAAATAATGGATTTGGGCAATCCAAAATGTACCCATACATGTTGAAAGAACATTTGTGTCATTTGTTCAACTTTAACCTGCTTCTTACAAGGCATTAAAATACACATTTTTCTTAAATGATCAACCATGACATAAAGATAATCATGATTCTTTTTAGACATAGGTAATCCTCCTACAAAGTCCATAGAAATGCTTTCCCAAGGATGAGAAGGAGCTAGAATTGGAGTATACAATCCTAACTTTGTGTTGCTAGGCTTACTTGTTGCACATAAAGAACATCCTCTTACATATCGTGATACACTTTCATTATTTTTAGGCCAATAGCAATACCTTTGCAAATTAGCCACCGTCTTGCCTACACCAAAGTGGCCAGCAATAAGAGAAGAATGTGCTTTCCTTATGATGTTGACTCTTTCACCCTGTGGAATACATAGCTTTCCAAGAAGATACACAAGTTTATCATGCACATCGTAATCCAATTCCTTCACTTGGTTAGCTTGACACAAAGTTGCATATACATCTTTAAAATCAACATCTAAAGCATATTGTTCAACACAACTCTCATGCATGATGGAATTATGCTTAAGAATAATTGAAGCACTAATAATAGGCCTAGAAATAATATCAACAACCTTGTTATAAATATATTTCTTATACCTTATCACCAAGTGGAATTGTTGCAAGAATCCCATCCATCTGAAATGCCTTGCTTGTTGTAGCTTAGTTTGTGATTGCAAGTATTGCAAAGGTTGATGATCAATGTGAACAATAGTTTCTTTTCCCAACAAATAACGTTTCCACTTTTTCACACTTTGCACCAATGCATACAATTCCTTGTTATATGTAGGATAATTAACTATTGCACCATTAAAAGTTTCAAAATGAAAACATATGGGCTTACCATGTTGCAACAAGATTGCTCCCATGACATTATTACTTGCATTTGTTTGTATCTCAAATGGTTGTCTTAAATCAGGGAGTGCAAGAACTGGAGCTGAACTAATTCTCTCCTTCAATGCATCAAAATATTTTTGTTGCTTGCCTCCCCAATGGAAAACCTGCTTAATGCTTGTCATGACATGTAATGGAGCTACAATTGAAGAAAAGTTAGCAATAAACTTTCTCCAATATTGGGTTGCTCCCAAAAATCTTCTAACCTCTATTACATTGTTGGGCTTGGGCCAATCTAAAATGACTTTGAACTTTGAGGGATCTATCTTCAATTGCCCCCCTACAATAATATGTCCCAAGTAAACTAATGAGGTCTTTCCAAACTCACATTCAAACATCTTTAAAAACACATTTTCTTTCTTCAAGACATCTAGGACTTGCTTCACATGCCTAACATGTTCTTCATGAGATTTTTTAAGTATCAATATGTCATCTAAGTAGACAATTACACAATCATGAAGAAAAGGCCTTAAAACATCATTCATAACTCTTATGAATGTTGCGGGAGGACAGACAAGTACACTTTACAAGAATTTCAAGTCAAAGCATCATGGCAAGTAAAATCACATTTAATATAAGAGTCATCTAAGCATGTACATAAAAAAATACCTCATCAAATTAAACAACTTCTCAAAGACCCTATGCAATTTGCCAAGTTTAGGTATGGGAGTGTTGACAAGATGACCTATTAGGTGAATCAATCCTTAAGTCAAGGAATGTTTCCTAGGTGGAAACCTCTCAAAGTCATGTAGAAAAAATGAAGGGGATAGGGGGTTAAGACTTTTGGGCATTGGGTTCATGACATACAAGGGTTTGCAATGTCTCATTTATGGGTGCCTTTGTGAAGGTGTGTTGCACCTTTGTTTTCAATGCATCCTTTTTCCAAGCCCATTTATTGCATTTTGTTTTGTAAGATGTTTCCAGGTTGAAGCCAAGGTGGGGATTATACCTAAGCATGAAAAACATTGTCCACCTTGACTCTACCCTAGTCACATTATGCTTCCCCAAGTCGAAGCCAATGTGTGGGGCTTCTACCTAAGCATGGAAAACATTGCCCACACACGCTCTACTTTGGTTGACATTTTTATATTGTTATTTTTTTATGAGTCCCATCAGTTTCTTACGAGATACATTTCATTGTCCTCGGGATCCCTGGGCAAACATCTAGAATGTTTATGATTGGATTTTATCTTTTTCCAGCTACAAACCTTTGGGCCTTCAATCCCTTATTCCCATGAAATGAGGTACAATCCCTTCTTGGGTCAATACACCTGAAAACCAGAAAAGATAAGGAGACAAATAAGGGGTGAAGTGTGACAAATGGTAAGTATTATCGAGAATGGCACGATGACTTGTGAAGGAGATCTTCCAATAGCAAACCCAACCCTAAGGGTGACCACTTACTAGGGCGCAATGTCAACCACCAAGGTGAAACGGGGCATAGAGCATAACTTCCAAGCAAACATTCTATAATCAAAAGAAACTTTAAATGTGACATACTTAAATTCTTGAAATATTAAAGTGACACTTACCACAATACTTGACTTGTAATTCATGGAGCAAGACCCATCGTCTTTTGAAAGCAAGTTGATGTGGTGAATTCCATCATGATGAACCGAGGTGGCATGGTGGTGATGCAGGTCTCTATCTGTGCATGTGGATGTTGTCATTCATTTGTCTCTTGATACTCCATGTCTGCAACCTAAGGGCCTCTAAACATCATCTCCTTAGTTGTGCCTTGAAAATTGGGGATAATAGA
This sequence comes from Picea engelmannii, assembly GCA_009831015.1. NCBI lineage: Eukaryota > Viridiplantae > Streptophyta > Pinopsida > Pinales > Pinaceae > Picea > Picea engelmannii. The sequence continues at coordinate 582,667 of ML777127.1, forward strand.
TTGAACGGATCCAACCCCTCCAACAACATGTGTATGACATCCTTCAACAAGTTAATGCCAAGTACAAGTAAGACAACTTCTTCAACAAGGCAAGCGCCTCACCCAGGTTTAGATTCAACAAAAGCTTTCCCATCTCCAATGAGAACTTGATGCAATGGATATTCGTGGCCAACCACCTATTCCACTGGCTCAAAACACAGTTTTCCACCCTGGCAGTTTTTCTACGGTGTTTCAAGTCCTAAAAATTATAGGGTTGTTTTGAGGCCCTAAACGATGTTTTCCATCTACTAGGCCATTAAAAACGTGTACTCCTCGGCTAGACCTTTCTGATAGTATACCGGGAGCCCCAAATGGAGATCGTATGCAAAAGTTACGCCCTCCGGAAGTTGACGTATCAACTACCCCCATCAGGGCCTACAAACCTTTTGTCATTTCATCTTCAGGGGTTACATCGGGTCCCACAAAACTTTTGGTGTTTCATCTTCTAGGGTTAGGGTTTTCTAATCAATTCTTTATGTTAAAAAGGCTTTTTGAGCCTCATTGTAAAGACATCTTCTTGCGAATGCATGTAGCCATTACATCTCTTCTGAGAGATAAGTTACCACCATTCTAGCGAGTTTAGTTCGCTCAACATTTTATAGTTCATGTAAATCTCTTCATTAATAGAAATTGTGTATCACTATATCTATGTGTTTATTGCAATATATCTCTATTTTTCTTTGTTATATATTTGCCTCCATTTTGTTCTCAACATAATCCGGATTAAGTAAGACTATAATTAGGTACCTTATGTACAAGCATAAGACAATTAACATGAATGATAAATGATGAGAAGAGCGAATATGGGATAGGAGGAGTGAATAGAGATAAGTTGCCATGAAGGGAGAAAGAGGAATATTTGTGTTATTGGTCGAGGAGAATGTCAAAGCTATGTTACTTACTTACTTGGGGAGCGTTGCATGAAAAATAAGAAATCACGAGGAGTAGCCCTCATAGCAAGTTGAAACTACCCTACTCTATGTCATGTAGTAGGAAATAGGGGGCAAGATTTATATTAGGTCTTGGTCATTGGGTCTTGAGTAATAGGAAGAAAAGGAGCTTGATCTGAATAATCCTAATACGAAGAACAAGGTCTTGATCCTATGGAGATGGATATGAAGGAGTATGTCCTGAACTAATCTCTAAATGCCAGTGTCTAAATCGTTCCCATTGTGAAGTTGTATCTGTATCTAAAAAAGTTTGAAGAAGCAAGCTCCAAGCTCTTCCTCCGACTCAACCATGTATAGAGAATCGGACCAGCATTGAACCTTATTATATGATTGAGTGGGGCATGAAGAAAGGAAATATGTTGACCAAGATAGCTTTTCTCTTCCTTGACTACCAAACTAAAGGCCCCTATTACTTCATTCACCAAATAATGGGGGGTACTTTAATAAGGAAATCACTCAGTCGTATGTATGAATAGATTAAGACTCGGGATGAGCAGTTCTTATTTGGCGAGCTTATCACTTGGTTCAGCATCCGGAGCATTCCGACATTATCGTGAGGTGACAGATGCACTGCGGCATGAACGACAAGGATGCTCTATGGCTGGACTTGGAAGCTTTATCTAGATATTATCCTTGTGGTAGTATCTGGCCCTTCAAAACATAATAACATTTTAAATAACCCTGCGGTAATCTCACTCACAGGGGTTGGTGCATCAACACATGTCAAGCTCTATGCTTGCCTATTCAAGTATGCGCTTGATCATATATAATGTGCGAGCTCGACCATATATAAGGAGATCGGGGAAAGATTGGTTGGTTGCAACATTCTAGTTATGGAACAAAACCGTTGCCTGTGGTGGTTGGTGGCGACATGTAGTAGCTATTCATTGACTAATATCACCCCAACCAAGCTACTACCTAAAGCCAGGTTCATGCGGGGGAATTGTGTTAGTGGTTCGGTTCATGTCAAGATTTTGTCTATCTTTGTAGTTACGGTTACTGTATATGTTATTTCCCATTCGCTAGCAGATTATCTTTGTAGTTACGACGACTTATCTTTGAGAAGAGATGTGACGGTTGCGCTCATTCGCTAGCAGATTATTACAATGAGGCTCTGAAGGCCTTTTTACAATAAACAGGAATGCCAAAAAACCTAGACATCCAAAAACCTAACCCTAGGAGATGAAGCGCCAAAAGTCATGTGGGCCCTGTCTGGGTAAGTTAGTACTTCAACTTCCTGGGGTCGTAACTTTAGCATACGATCTTTGTTTTAGGCATATGATAGCCTATTGGAAAGGTATCGTCGAGGAGATTCATTTTAAGGGCTCAATCATGCCTTCAACTATCATTGGCAAGCTAGATCCCGAAAAACCTTCATTTAGGCCCTCAAAATGGCCCCGGAAGTTAAAACTGCTAAAAATAGTAAATTGCCCAAATTACCATAAAACTGTTTTGAGACAGTTGGAAAAGGTGGGTGGCCACCTATATCCACTTGGATCATCCGTAGTCTAAATGTTCTACATTTTGGCCCTTTTCCGGGGATATTTGCCCAAATTTTGGCCATAAATTGTTGTATTTGCATATTTGAGTGGTTAATTATGTGTAATCCGAGTGCCTTAGGGGTTTTTCAACACACTAAGTCCATTTATGCATTCATAAATGCAATTTAAACAACACAAAATTGTGATTTCGTGTAGATTTATGTCCTCGGATTTTGGCGAAAAAGACAAAAATGTTGAACAATTAGACAACGCCAAATTAAAATGTTATACATACACACATGCAAAAATCTCTCTCGCATGGATTATAAATCATCTTGCTTCTCTTCGTGTAAGGATTGGATCTTGCATTGTAACAATGCAACTCTAAGTTTTCCCATACTAATCCCCTTTGTGGTGCATTGATCTCTATTTGACCTCTCTCTCGTACTTTTAATAAAAGTTTAAATTATCGAGTTTGAGAAATAAAAATGGAAAATGAATATAAAATTAGATATATAATAATTATTGAGTTATTGAGTGATGCAACATTTTTTAGTATAGCCTCCTTAACACTTCAATAAGAGTAACATATAGAGAGCTTTCATAAAAAAGAAGGCAATGAGTGTAACCTCCACAAGAAAGATAAAAGTAAAAAATTGTGGGCTAGCCACAACCAAAATATTCACTCATAATAAGTTTACCTTACATTGTCCAAGTACATAACAAGAAAATAGATAAGGGACAAATGCATGAGCAAATCAACACTAGATATTGACCACACCAGTGGTAGGATGAGGTTGGTCGTGGTCATTAAGGGTAGGGCTCGACTTGAGACAAGAGGGTTGGCATCAATAAGATGAACTAGATCCCACCCATTGATAGGATGCTTTGAGGCCTTGGGGCCTTCTTATGTAGCAAGTCCCAATGTCACAAAATATTTGTCATTACATAGTGGGTTAGGGGGGGCAACTTCGGTCATGCTTGACCTCTCATGAACTTGTCTCCCTATCGAGTGATCAACCTACTGTGTTAGGAACTATGTTGAAAACCTATAGAACTGGGGTATCCTGACAGGTTAGTTGGGTCAATTGGGCCATGAGGGTCAATGTGGTCGAGCATAACAACATTAATAGTGATATATTACAAAATATACATCGTTAAAATTGGGCATTCCACATTCAAATATTTATATCCCAGGATATATCACTATTAATGTTGCACTGCTCAATTATTATTGTTCATTGTAAAACTATACACAACCATCAATGAAATTTAAAATTTCCAAACACTTCTCCATCACATTGGACATCAATAATTACAATTTTTAAGTGAGTAGAACTATCCATTTTCCAACATCAAAATTGGTCAACATTTACCTTTTATGGTTTGGCATGCCCCTAAAACTCTACATCATATCCAAGCATGCTTATATAATGGTATTCCATAAATTTCAGCATTTGTGTGTGTATACCATTGCTATGCTTATATGCTAAACTATCATCACCATGTCATTTGACCAAATTGAAATGGCGTTGTCTAATTGTTCTACGTTTTGGCCCTTTTTTGTTGGAATCCGACAACATAAATCTACACGAAATCACAATTGTTTGTTGTTTAAATTGCATTTTTGAATGCATAAATGGATTCAGCCGAAAAACCCATGGGACGCTCGGATTATACAGAATTAACCATTCAAATATGCAAATCCAACAATTTCTCACCAGATTTTGGGCAAATATCCCCCAAAAAAGACCAAAACATAAAACATTTAAACTACGACAATTGAAATCAACCTTTACACCTATCATCACCCATTATGTGGTGCCAACCATTCTTCCATTCACTATAGCCAATCCAAGCCTTCCTTAGGTTTAAGATCGAATATCTTATAATGCTTGCCAATCTCAAAGCATCCTCCACACCCATTTCATTTTCGTTCCACCCAATGTCTCTAGAGTTAGATATTAGCTCCCTCGGCCTCATTTTCGCTTGTATGACAACCTTATACATTATGAATTAGAGGCAATGCGTCCATGATGGACAATGATTCTTCATCTTCATTATTAAACATAAGATATGTTTACAAAGCACAAAGCACATACTCGAGATGAGGAGAACCCATAATGCATTACTACAAATGCCCATCTCATCTACCTCACACTCGTCTTTCTGTAGAAAGGACAAAATGTAATTCTTTTTTTTTTTTGTAAGAGTCTCATTGTGAGTCGACACTATGCTCACTTGATGACGCATTTCGTCCACGACATGCCATGTTTCAAATACTTTCAAATATGGATGAAAACTCAACCTCTTCTCCTTGATGATCTAGGTAGCAAAGTTTTGCTTCACGAGACATCTTGTCATAAACAAGTGGTCCACGAGGAGGTGAAATGAAAGCATTGCGATTTTAAAAAATGGAATAGAATATTAACCCTTGTCGTTTTTGTGGTTCATTGTTTTGGTGCAATCTACCATTTTAGAGAAATTCAAACTGACAAGACTAGTTAATTCAAATATGCAAAAACAAAAGCTTTATGGAAAAACTAGACCACGGGTGCCCATGAAGTAATAATGGAAAACTCATTGGTCACATATCCTCTTCAATGTGTCTTCTTGCAACTTGTTGTGTATACCTATAAGCTCTAGTGCTTAGTTAACTAGGTAATGACCCATGTCTAGAGTGTTGAGTAATAAAATCAATACATAAACTCTCTCGACGCCAACTCAACCTCCATGATGACCTAGGCTATTGAGACCTTCAAGCTCGTGTTGTTAACCTACCTTATCAAGGTCATAAATCTTCGACACCATGAAAATAATCTCTAGGTTGTTGTCCCACAAGTTTGGAAGCCTTCCAAGAAGATGTTTGCCTTCAACCCCCAAGGATAACTCCTCCCCCCCTGCTTATGAGAGAATGACATCCTTGAGTCCATTGAGTAGGATCCCATCTTCTCTTACATTGACAACCCTTGTAACACTTCCTCCTCATTAACCATGAAGGTTTGCCAAGTACTCTATGAACACATGATTGAGAAGACCACCAACAATAGCAATTTGATCCTTACTAGCGTTCGAAGAGGAGCTGAAATCCCACATCATCATCGAGGTTCATGGATCTCATCTCGTGTAGTGATTATTGACTTCTGATTGAGTTGCATTGGCCACCCATGAATATATCTTGAGACATAACAATGACCCTCGATTTTGTGTTAATGCAACAATCCTCAAGATATTTGTTGGAATGTTGCAAGGCTTCCATCACAAACATCAATTGTGATAGATCTCAAGTTGATTTGAAGGTGAATATGATCTCAACACCTCCTTTGTCATGTCCTTCCACCATTAATGTGTTAGAAGCTCCTTTTCATTGGCACTAGATATGTGATTATTGTCCATGTACAAATAAATAAAAAACATGTGGGCCATATTTAACTGATTTCAATAAAATACACATGGACGATATTTAGCTGGTCCTCCATTACCTATAAATGGAGGATCAATAAAAAAAATGCTACTCTTATCTTTATGCAATATATCCACCCCAATTCTCTTGGACTCCCTTTCTTTTTTTTTGGTATATT
>ML777127.1:588752-618996 GCA_009831015.1 Picea engelmannii
CGCCCCCAAGATGGAAAAACCTATCATAACTCAGTGGACATCAGAAGAAGAAAAGATGCTAGTGACATTTACAAGAGTTTTTAAGTTTTGAACACCAATAATAATAATTACAAGAATTTTAGGGTTTTTAACATGAACATCTTCGGTATAAGGAGATTTAGAATGTTAGAATTGGATTGTCTCACTTCACACGCAAAGAAAAAACAATACAAAAGATTAGGCAAGTGGGAGGAATCTTAAACCTTGCTACAACCCTATTCTCAATTTTGTTCCTCTACCCTTCTCTGAGGTTGTTGGAACTATGTTACAAATATATTTTTGTTGGAACCTTGCAAGGCTTTCATCGCAAACATCAATTGCAATAGATCTCGGGTTGATTTGAAGGTGAATAGGATCTGACAACCTCCTTCATCACGTCCTTCCATCATTAAAAAACATATTTAAATAAAAAACACATGGACCATATTTAATGGATTCTCTACTATCTATTAAAAAAAAATAAACGCTACTCTTATCTTTATGTAATATATTCACCACAATTCTCTTGGACTCTCCCTTTTCGTTTGTTTGGTATATTTTACATCACCCCACGTGCCCCCCCCCCGCCTAAAGGTGGAAAAACCTTTCATAACTTGGTAGACATCCAAGGAAGATGAGATGCTAGTGACAATTACTAGAGCTTCTAAGTTTTGAACACCAATAATAATAATTTTAGGGTTTTTAACACAAACAACTTCAATACAAGGAAATTTAGAATGTCAGAGTCAGGTTGTCTCACTTCACATGTAAAGAAAAACAATACAAAAAATTAGGCAAGTGGGAGGGATCTTAAACCTATCCTTCTAATTAAGATCTCATCTTGTGTAGTGATTATTGACTTCTGATTGAGCTGCATTGGCCACCCATGAAGATATCTTCAGACATAACAATGACCCTCAATTTTGTGTTGATGCAACAATCCTCAAGATTCTTGTTGGAACCTTGCAAGGCTTCCATCACAAACATCAATTGTGATAGATCTCAAGTTGATTTGAAGGTGAATGTGATCTCACAACCTCCTTTGTCATGTCCTTCCACCATTAATGTGTCAGAAGCTCCTTTTCATTGGCACTAGATATGTGATTATCATCCATGTACAAATAAACAAAAAACATGTGGGCCATATTTAACTAATTTCAACAAAATACACATGGACCATATTTAGTTGGTCCTCCATTACCTATAAATGGAGGATTAATAAAAAAAAATGCTACTCTTATCTTTATGCAATATATCCACCCCAATTCTCTTGGACTCCCTTTCTCTTTGTTTGGTATGTTTTACCCTACCCCCCCCCAAAGGTGGAAAAACCTTTCACAACTCAGTGGACATCAGAGGAACACAAGATGCTAGTGACATTTACAAGAGATTTTAAGTTTTGAACACCAATAATAAGAATTACAAGAAATTTAGGGTTTTTAACATGAACATCTTCGGTATAAGGAGATTTAAAATGTTAGAATTGGGTTGTCTCACTTCACACGCAAAGAAAAACAATACAAAAGATTAGGCGAGTGGGAGGAATCTTAAACCTTGCTACAACCATATTCTCAATTGTGTTCCCCTGTCCTTCTCTGAGGCTGTTGCAACTCTATTGCAAATAGATTTTTGTTGGAACTTTGCAAGGCTTTCATCACTATTACGAGGAAAATATCTCTATGGATAGGGGTAAACCACAACATACGGAAATGAATGCAGAAATCAACTCTAATATCAGGTATGCTATATAAACAAATATGCTAGCAAGACAAGACAAAAGTTCTACCTCGTCCAGACATTCGATGAAGTCCATCGTTGAACACTTGACTCAAAGCAATACACCTGCAACTTGTCCTCAACAACCAAGAAACGCAAGCATATGGTTATAATATATAATGTTAGCACATTCAATAACATAATCCATCAACATTCATAACAAATATGCCCATGGAATAACAATTCAAATATTTGCAAGATATTAATTGGACGAGAACATAGTATTTCTATTAAAATGTAATCAGCATAAGTGAATGAATTACAAACTTCTATGTGGGCACGGTTCGGAACCGAGAAACTAAGTCCCTTCCATTTGGGCCTCCACCACTTCAATCCTCCACCAAAGGCAAGCTCGTATAAGAGAGACAATAAGGTTCTCAATCAAGTAGGGAAGAGATTGGGGGTTGAACAATGTGTTCAGACTTAAAAAGACAAAGGGATGCAGACTCAATATGAAGTGAATAATTTCTCGAGAGTAACTTTGCTCTCAAAGTTGAATTCTTCTCCTCTTTTCCATAGCTCGGATTTGGCCCATTTATAGCCTTCAAGTGGAACTGAAGGGTCGAGTCAGAACGTTTTCAGTATATGGAAGGTCAAGGATCATGGATCTCGTGACGTGACATGGAAACCCAATACCATTTTTTAATTTTGGGTACAAAACCCGATGTACACAGGCTGTAGTGGTGCAAGGTGCGTATACGCATTATGTATAATAGATAGGGTGTGTATATGTGGAAAAATGATGTTTTTAGCTCTGGGATTTGCAAAAAGGGACTTCAAGTTTGCATAGGGAAATGGAAAAAGGGGTTTTGTGCAAGTTTGCATAGGGTGAGGCAAATCTTGCTATAACAGATGTCTCCTAATGTGTGAGGTCAGAGGAGTATCTGCAATGGCCGAAATACATTATAATACCCAAAAGTGGAGTAATGGGGACCCAACTGGAAGAATTAGTTTCTCATTATGATCTAGATTGACTTTGCTCACATGGCTGCCAATTTGAATTACACTGCATATCCATGTGAAAATATACCAAACAACTGCCCATGGCCATGAATAGGCAACATAAAGGTGGCTACATTCCAGAGGTTGTCATAGTCATGAACAAGGCCCAGTAAAACCAGTCTCAAAATCAATCTGAAGATATTTGTATACAATGGAGTACAATATGATCTCCCATGATCATTGAAGTCACATAGGTACTGGTCCAATGAAAACTAGCAACAACTCAGGAAAGCTGTGACTATGAACTAATGTCTTCAAGTCTTCTACACAATCTGCCAAAAGTGCAAGTCTACATCGTGTGAATAAAGGAGTTGAGGTAGAACACAACGAGACTTCATTTGATTACCAGTCATTAAGGTATATCGTTAACAAACGCGAGACAACCTACCGATAATGAAAGTAGGTATCAAGGCACCGAGTAGTGTGAATAAAGTTGTCGGGGTTGAACAGTTGAAGAATCCATCGATCAAGAGACATTGATGTATTCCCAACTATCAATGGTGAGAGAACCTGCCACTAATGATGCAAGCCCTTAGGTACTCATAGGACTCTAGGTCTCATCTCCAAAATAGATGAGTTGAAGTCGATGGAAGGAGACCCGTTGAAAGGAGACCATTAAGGCATCTCTGATCATTCAACACGAGTTACAAAGCAGGAGCTTGATGATTTGGAGGAAATCAAACAAAGAACATGTTCATGAACCAACGACCCTGTGTGTCTTTCGCGTGTACCAGATGCAAGTAGTATATGAAAATGACCCTCTAAATAGCATTCGATAAGGAAAACTGTTGGCAAAGGCGAGGAAACCACCAATAAGGCTAATGGCCTCCAAGACACTACACGAATCCCAATGTGTGAATACATTTGTTGTCGTTGAACACAAGGGAAACCACCTAGTCAACGACCAATGATGAAATGTCGATTGTTGGGTTCAAGGTTACCTACCAATGAGGACGATAGGGCTAGGGTGCACAATAGGACTACAACTTCATGTAATTCTGAGACACACTGAGGGTATGGTCGACATGCAAAGTCAAGAGTTCTGAGGAGTGGCTGACATAGGTTGATAGACATCCTTTGAACGACAACATGAGACATATGGAAGACTATGGCATCATAGACTTAATGATGAAACTTTGAGATGCAGGAGGCATCAATCAAACTCTCCATAGGGACTGGAAGAGTAACCAGTCGGGGGAGTGAACTCTACATAACAAGCTCAACTTCCTAGGGTCATTCTAAACCCATAATTTTGATGACAAGTGGACTCAAAAAATTTGTGCTATGTTCAAAGGCGACACGACTACTGCTAATATAAGATAATATTCTTTTCCCACCCATCATTTTTTGTTTTTTCATAGTCAAATGAATGCTATGATACAAAGGATGAAATGAGTGTTGCAAGTAAGCAAACTACTTCGAGCAGTGGAACATACCTATGCTCAATGCAAGGAGGTGCTTGCAGGAGATGGACACTCGGGGGAATGTTTCCTCTTGGGTATAGGGTGTCATGCTGCAAAGGGTGTAAACAAGGCTCTTCTTGGCTGATGATGCAAACTGTTGATGTGAAAGGCTTATAACGCAAAAGCGAGAACCGACAATAGGCTCAATACTACAAGCAATAGAATGAGATGCAATTACAACTTAACGCTAAAAAATGTCATTTTTCATAATCTTAGTCTACTTGGTTTGAAAAAGAGATAAACTTGCACCAAATAGATGACCTTTCAAATCCAATTTACGAGTGTGAAAGAGACAAGTTCACTCGGCAATCTTTTTCATTTTTTGAGAGAGTCGAAAAAAAGATTAAATCAGACTCACGACCTTTCAAATCCAATTAACGAGTGTGAAAGGGACAAGTTCACTCGACAATCTTTTCGCTTTTTAAAAGAGTCGGAAAATGGCTTAAATCAGACTCGTTGGGGGGGTTTCTAGGCGACATATAATGGGTGAGGCCAAGGCTCCTGTGCAAGAATTCTGTCAAAAGTCAACAACTCACAGATAGATGACACAAACTTGGGAAAACCCAAAGCTTTCCAAGTCGAGGGGGATAAAATACTTGCAAAGGTTACCTTATCTACAATATATCGAAGAATGCTCCTTATTTGGAAGGGTGTAGAAGAAGGAAGTCGAGGCTCTACAAGATCATTCCAATCAAATGAAACCACCCTAAGACTTGGAGGGAACGTGCTCGGAGAGAGTAGAATGCTCCCTTGTTCATAAGGTACAATACTAGAAATGCTAAGGACATGGTCGAAGGACGCATCACTCTCCAAAAGAAGCGTGGGATTGACCGAAGATTGCATCGACAATGTCACTTTTTTAGGCTTGTCACTCTTCAAGAGAAGAGTGGGATCAGCCAAAGATTGCATCGACATGACCACTTCTTCAACCATTGGTTGAATAGGATGTGAGACAACAAGGTCAGTAGATGCATCGCCCCCAAAAACAGGAGTGGCATCGGTCAAAGATTGCATCGACACGACTACTGGTTGAACATGATGTGAGACAAAAAGGTCAAGAGATGCATCACCCCCTAAAGGAAGAGGGGTATCAACCGAATATTGCATCGACATGACCATTGTATCAAACAACGAAGGTTGAGAAACCAAAGATAACTCAGAACCTGAAGGGTCCCTAGGTAAGGACCATGCTTCTGGTACCACAACAGTAGCAAGGCACAAACGAGTAAAGTGATCTCCTTCACAAATCCTACAAAGGAACTTGGGTTTACATCTTACACGTCTAGGCTTCTCAATTGTATGAATTCCCCCAGCATGACTTGCAGTGGCTGGTGACATGCTCTCGGCATGACTTGTAGAGGCTAGTAGCAAATATCCAACATGACTTGCAGAGGTTGGTGACGAACCTTCAACATGACTAGTAGAGGTTGATGATGAATCCCCAACATGACTAGCAAAGGTTGGTGATGGAAGTGTAGTGTGACTAGCAGTGACTAGACTTGTGCCCCTAGCATGACTTGCAGTGTCTGGTTGTAGGTCTTCAACATGATTTGTAGAGGTTGTCAACCAATTTCCAAAATGACTAGCAGAGGTTGGTGATATAATGCCAGTATGACATGCAGTGACTGGACTTGTGGCAATGGTTGGTTACGACATTTGAGACCAAGGTTCCAAGAAAGACTGGTTTTGAGAAATTGCAGGCCAAGAAGGGTTCTGGTATATACCATGGCCCTGTCTGGCATGATAGTATCCTCCTCCATACTGATTCATAAAGGGGTGTAAGGGCATCCACACCGAGGATGTCGCTTGTGAAGAGAAAACGACATGACAGGGGTTATTCATGTGAGGATATGTGTTGCCCCAGATGAAGGAACTTCGTGAAGGGGGTTGCCCATACTATAAAACTGACTCCCCTCGGATGAAATACCAGAGGACAGATGGAGGTCTACCATGGGAAAAGCGTTCATAGGAACCGACATAACAGAAGAAGGATAGATGGACGAAGTGTAATAAGTAGAATGACCACCCATTTGAGCACTTGCCCCTGGAAAAGTGGATCCGTACAAAGGAAGATTCCAACCTCCTACCATAAGAGTTGTCTGAGGGATATGACTCCCACCAAACAAAAAGGGAGAAAATAAGGAGGCATCATTCCCCCAAACCCAAAACTAGGATTCACATAAGGAGACGAGACAGAGGATGGCAAGTGTGAAGACATGTCTAGCATACCATGAGAAATGATTAGAGGCCCAAGGCATTGGTTGAGTATCATGATTTTGCATACCATTATGAAACACGGACGGATTTGTCCCCATGAAATGAGTGAATGTCATGGGGGAGGTAGCATTAAATGAGGGAGCCAAAGGGACTCCACTATCCACGATAATGAAAACTCACGACACACTACAAAATCCTAAGGTCAACTAATAATCAAGGAGCGCACCAAAAACAAACAAAACGACCAATATGCACACAAACAATATAAAGTGGTTGAAAGGGGCCTTCCTCCCTAAAGTAGGTATGCCTCATCCAAGAGGGGCCTGAGACTCCATGCTAAAGATCAGAGGTATCAAAATTAGTTATAAGGGCCCTCTTGGGCTTAACAACTAGTCAGTTAGATCCCCCAGGAGAGGTAATCCTCCATAAAAGTTGTGTGTTGTCTGACCCTTAACTGACCCAGGGTAACTGCAGAATAACCCCTGCAAGTAGCCTATGTGGTACCTGTGTCAAGCAATTAAGCAACCACGATATAACCGATGCGCAGGCGAACAGTCGTAAGTCAGGTCCATCGTATGGGTAGGGTAGCAAAGCCCAAAACCTCGAAAGCGTCGCCTCTCACAGAGGTAAAGGTACTAGCAAGATCCCCATATACGAATAGATCCCCATAAATATATCTGACGCTAAGAAGGTATTGGGGGGATATCCCCTCAACCAACCTCACGCGACCGCGTGTTTAACTCCGGTGTAAGCAGAGCCTCCTGACATCACCAATTATACAATGGATTTCACCACTCCCTTAGTCAGACACATATGTTGATTTAATAGCCTTGAAGAAGTTTACTCACAAAATCTTATTCCAAGGCTCTAAATCCTAAGCTAGTTTGTGCACCCTAGAAAATAAAATCGTTTCTAATCAATTTTAAATTATCAGTGTTGCTTTTAGTGGCCTTGCTTACTCAAAAAGGTGCGGTCATGAAACTAATGATGTTATGACTCAGCAAGTAAAATAGATGAATATGAACACAATGCAAAGTCCTAACTTCAATTCCCAATAAATGATATGCTTTTCAAAATGCAATGCTCAATTTAGTTATGTAATTCCAAATAAGACACAATCTTTCTTTACATGTACTAAGATCAATAATAAAGACTCAAAAGATCAAATGCCAACAATGTAAAATGCCTAATATTTTTGTATTTTCAATATAAAAGAATGAAAATGCAAGGACCGAACAATAGCTTGATATAAAACTCTACTGTATGTGAACATAGACAAACCAAGTAGGATATCAAGAAGCAAACACCCAGCCCAAAATGCAAGGACAATCAAATGAAAAGGATGATGAGAAATGCACCACCCAAAAATTCAACCAAAGAAAGATTTCTTATCATTCCACAGACACTTAACAGTCATAACAGAGACCCAAGAAGACTCAACAACCAAAAAATTTTATCCAACAATCATCAAACCCAACAACCAAGCAACAAAGGGTGATGTACGTGACTATTCAGGGGAAAAGCACGTATATATGCCTCTTGCATAAGGATGACACACATATGTACACTATTGTCATGTAAAAACCCGCATATATGTGTTAAAACACAACCAGGCTAAGATACTCAGACTCCGAATGAACATAGACTATCAAGCAGTTAGATGACAAAAACTCAATATAAACGAAAGCAATCTAAGGAGAAAAACACTCCAAACCCAGAACAAGAAGATTCTATCCCCAGTATGGTCGCCAATTCTGTTACGAGGAAAATCTCTCTATGGCTAGGGGTAAACTACAACATACGGAAATGACTGCAAAAATCAACTCTAATCTTAGGTATGTTATATAAACAAATATGCTAGCAAGACAAGAGAAAAGGCCTACCTCGTCTAGACGTTCGATGAAGTCCATCGTTGAGCACTTGACTCAAAGCAATACACCTGGAACTTGTCCTCAACAACCAAGAAACACAAGCATATGGTGATAATATATAATGTTAGCACATTCAATAGCACAATCCATCAACATTCATAACAAATACCCCCATGGAATAACAATTCAAATATTTGCAAGATTTTAATTGGACGAGAAAATAGTATTTCTATTAAAATGTAATCAACAAAAGTGAATGAATTACAAACTTTTGTGTCCCTTCCAGCTGGGCCCCCACCACTTCAATCCTCCACCAAAGGCAAGCTCATATAAGAGAGATAATGAGGTTCTCAATCAATTAGGGAAGAGCTTGGGGGTTGAATAATGTGTTCATACTTAAAAGGACAAAGGGATGCAAACTCAATTTGAAGTGAATAATTTCTCTAGAGTAACTTTGCTCTCAAAGTTGAATTCTTCTCCTCTTTTCCATAGCTTGGATATGGCCCATTTATAGCCTTCAAGTGGAACCGAGGGGTCGAGTCGGAACATTTCCAGTATATGGAAGGTCAAGGATCTCGTGACGTGACATGGAAACCGGACACCATTTTTTAATTTTGGGCACAAAATCCGATGTACACAGGTTGTAGTGGTGCAACCTGCGTATACGCATGTTGTATAATAGATAGGGCGCGTATATGTGGAAAAATAATGTTTTTAGCTTTGGGATTTGCAAAAAGGGACTTCAAGTATGCATAGGGAAATGGAAAAAGGCCTTCTGTGCAAGTTTTCATAGGGTGAGGCAAATCTTGCTATAACAATCACAAACATCAATTGCAATAGATCTCAGGTTGATTTGAAGGTGAATAGGATCTTACAAGCTCCTTTGTCATGTCCTTCCACCATTAACGTGTCAAAAGCTCATTTTGATTGGCACAAGATATGTGACTATTATCCATGTACAAATAAATAAAAACATGTGGACCATATTTCACATATTTAAATAAAAAGCACATGGATCATATTTAATATATTCTCTATTACCTATAAAGAAAAAACAAAAACAAAAAACACTACTTTTATCTCTATGCAATATATCCACCACAATTCTCTTGGACTTTCACTTTTTGTTTGTTTGGTATGTTTTACATTTCTTCTCCCCCCCTAAAAGTGGCAAAACCTATCATAACTCGGTAGACATCAACGAAAGATGGGATGCTAGAGACAATTACAAGAGCTTCTAAGTTTTGAACACCAATAATAATAATTACAAGAATTTTAGGGTTTTTAACACAAACAACTTCAATACAAGGAAATTAAGAATTTTAGAGTCGGGTTGTCTCACTTCACATGCAAAGAAAAACAATACAAAAAATTAGGCAAGTGGGAGGGATATTAAACCTTGTTACAACCCTTTTCTCAAATTTGTTCTCCTATCCTTCTGGGAGGTTGTTGGAGCTTTGTTGCAAATAGATTTTTGTTGGAACCTTGTGAGACTTCCATCACAAGCATCAATTGTGATAGATCTTGGGTTGATTTGAAGGTGAATAGAATCTCACAACCTCCTTTGCCATGTCCTTCCACCATTAATGTGTCAGAATCTCATTTTCATTGGCACTAGATATGTGATTACCATCTATGTACAAACAAATAAAAAACACGTGGACCATATTTAACTGATTTCAATAAAAAACACATGGGCCATATTTAACTGACCCTCCATTACCTATAAATGGAACATTAATAAAAAACACTACTCTTATCTTTATGCAATATATCCACCCCAATTCTCTTGGACTCCCTTTCCTTTTGTTTGGTATGTTTTACTCTCCCCCCCCAGGTGGAAAAACCTATCATAACTCAATGGACATCAAAGGAAGACAAGATGCCAGTGACATTTACAAGAGCTTTTAAGTTTCGAACACCAATAATAATAATTACAAGAATTTTAGGGTTTTTTAACAAGAACATCTTCAATACAAGGAAATTTGGAATGTTAGAATTGGGTTGTCTCGCTTCACACACAAATAAAAACAATACAAAAGATTAGGCAAGTGGGAGGGATGTTAGACCTTGCTACAACCCTATTCTCAAATTCATTCCTCTACCCTTCTCAGAGGTTGTTGGAACTTTGTTGCAAATAGATTTTTGTTGGAACCTTGCAATGATTTCATCGCAAACATCAATTGCAATAGATCTCGGGTTGTTTTGAAGGTGAATCTTACAACATCCTTTGTCATGTCCTTCCACCATTAACGTGTCAAAAGCTCCTTTTGATTGGCACGAGTTATGTGACTATGTCCATGTACAAATAAATAAAAAACACGTGGACCATATTTAAATAAAAAACACATGGACCATATTTAACATATTCTCTATTATCTAAAAAAAAACAAAAACTTATCTCTATGTAATATATCCACCACAATTCTCTTGGACTTTCCCTTTTCATTTGTTTGGTATGTTTTACATTTCCCCCCTCTTAAGGTGGCAAAACCTATCGTAACTCAATAGACATCCAAGGAAGACAAGATGCTAGTGACAATTACAAGAGCTTCTAAGTTTTGAACACTAATAATAATAATTACAAGAATTTTAGGGTTTTTAACACAAACAACTTCGATACAAGGAGATTTAGAATGTTGGAGACGGGTTGTCTCACTTCACATGCAAATAAAAACAGTACAAAAAATTAGGCAAGTGGGAGGGATCTTAAACCTTCCTACAACCTTATTCTCAAATTTGTTCCCCCACTCTTCTCGGAGGCTGCTGGAACTTTGTTGCAAACAGATTTTTGTTGGAACCTTGCAAGACTTCCATCACAAACATCAATTGTGACAGATCTTGGGTTGATTCGAAGGTGAATAGAATCTCACAACTTCCTTTGTCATGCCCTTCCACCATTAACATGTCAAAAGCTCCTTTTGATTGACAATAAATATGTTATTGTTGTCCATGTACAATTAAATAAAAAACATGTGGACCATATTTAACTGATTTAAATAAAAAACCCATGGACCATATTCAATGGATCCTCCATTACCTTAAAAGAAATGCTACTCTTATCTTTATGCAATATATCTACCCCAATTCTCTTGGACTTTCCCTTTTCGTTTGTTTGGTATGTTTTGCTTCTTTTTTTTCTTCCTTAAAGGTGGCAAAACCTATCATAACTCAATAGACATCCAAGGAAGACAAGATGCCAGTGACAATTACAAGATCTTTTAAGTTTTAATACCAATAATAATAATTACAAGAATCTTAGGGTTTTTAACACAAACAACTTCAATGCAATGAAATTTAGAATATTAGAATTGGGTTGTCTCACTTCACATGCAAAGAAAAACAACACCAAAAATTAGGCAAGTGGGATAGATCTCTCTCTCTCTCTCTCTCCCTCACACACACACACATAAAGGCCACATTGAGGCAAAGAAACAATCAAAATTTTACAAAATTTGGCTCGTCATAGACTGAGTCCATTTCTACTATCCTTCTATCATAGAAAACATGAAAAAACTTATACATCCGGGCAAGCCAACTGCCATATATTCTAATATATTGGCTCATCAACAAAAAAACATTTAAAATGCATATTCAAGATGTTGAATCATTTTCAGTTTTTTCTTACATTTCAACTTGACTTGGCATGTCGTTTTCAATATCCATTAGCTTTGCTTCCCATCCTTCTTGGTCAACACCAGATTGTCTAGCCTGAGAATTCCTTGATATTTGATTGTTGGATCTTGAATTGGAGTGTTGGGGGAATGCCCTTGCTTTGAAATGATTACATTCATGTTCTAATGTGTCCATTCATTGAAGAAGCCTCACTAAAGTCTGGTCTAATTCATTTATCTATTGTCTTTCTTCCTCTCTTGCTCTACATTGCTTGAGTTCCTGTTCCATGGTGTCCATTCTTTGCAACAATATTGCCACCATTTGCTCAAATGCACACGTTCTCTACCTTTCTTGCTCTAAGTTATCAATTATGTGAAAGAGGGCATTTACCATATGCTCTATATTGTTGAATTTGACTGCAAATTCTCCATTTTGATTCCTGGAACCCTCAAAGATGTTCTCATGCCTCCTTAAGATGCGTTTGATCTCACTCCATGATAGGTTCATTGCTAGATATTCTCTCAATTATGCTCTTTCACACTTCCAGATCTTTGCACACAAAAAACAATTAATAATTTGTCCCAAAATAACCCCAGCAGTTGGATAATGAAAGTCCAAATTCTGGTAGGTCTCGGTATTGGGAATCCGAATATGGGGCTTGAATTTGACGCTCTGATGCTTGAAGGGCTCAAAATTAACACAACCAAGATTCCCTTGTGGGAACAAAACCCCCAAAGACAACTTAACAAACTAAGAAATAAATCAGTGCTGACAATTTGGGGTAGAAGATTAACGAAAGGGTGGGCGAATTGAAAATAGAGGCAAAACTAAGACCAGAGAAGAGGAAGGATTAAACCCCTAATCTCAACTCTGTAACTTGGTATTTCCAAACAGTAATTTCTTCCCATAGACAAGAAAATTGACCACCGAAAATAACTTCACGATTGCGCAAATTTAAAACAAGAAGACTGAAATTGCATTGCATGCAAGGATATCTTAGAGACAAAGAGAAATTTCCACAGAGCTGGATGGGATAGAAGATGAAGTCTGCCAGCATTCAAATTTATTGGTCGTTCCTCTTTCCTCCGTCGTCCGCATCAATGATCATCAAACCCATGGCTGCCTTCCTTAAAAACTCAAATCCACACACGTTGTGACAATGAGCGAAATAACTCCAAAGGATCGTGGAGTGTGCGAGCAGTGGCCGAAAGACCTTGGATCATTGTCGTTCGTCCATACCATTTAATACAATCATCATGAGATTAAGGGAGGGGACGAATCCTTAATTCCCCATTAATTACCAATTTGCCTTTGTTTAACCTTGAGTCAATCCTTGCACATTTGTCTGCTTCCCCATTTAACTCCTGTTTGATATGAGGGATGGATATTCAACCTCGCTACAACCCTATTCTCAAATTTGATCCCCTATCCTTCTCGGAGGCTTAGAACTCTGTTGCAAATAATTTTTTGTTGGAACCTTGTGAGGCTTCCATCACAAACATCAATTGCGATAGATCTTGGGTTGATTTGAAGGTGAATAGGATCTCACAACCTCCTTTGTCATATCCTTCCACCATTAACGTGTTAGAAGCTCCTTTTGGTTAACACTAATACGTGATTACCATTCATGTACAACTAAATAAAAAACATGTGGACTATATTTAAATGATTTAAATAAAAAACATATGGACCATATTTAACTATCGTTCACCACCTTAAAAAAAAAAAAAAAATACTCTACTCTTATCTTTATGTAATATTTCCACCCCAATTTTTTTGGACTTTCACTTTCCATTTGTTCGGTATTTTTTTACCATCCCCCCTAAATGTGGCAAAACTTATCATAACTTAGTAGACATTTGAGGAAGACGATATGCTAAGGACAATTACAAGAGCTTTTAAATTTTGAACACCAATAATAATGATTATAAGAAATTTAGGGTTTTTAACATGAAATACTTCGATACAAGAAAATTTAGAATGTTAAATTTGGGTTGTCTCACTTCACATACAAAGAAAAGCGATAAAAGAAATTAGCCAAGTGGGAGGGATCTTAAACTATGCTACAACCCTATCCTCAAATTTGTTCCCTTACCCTTCTTGGAGGCTGCTAGAACTTTATTACAAATAGATTTTTGTTGGAACTTTGCGAGGCTTCCATTCAAAAAAACAAAACAAAAAATAATTGAAAAGATTTATCTTTATGCAATATATCCACCCAAATTCTCTTGGACTTTCTCTTTATGTTTGTTTTTATCCTCTAAAGATAACAAACCCTATTATAACTTAGTAACTATCCGACGAAAATGATGATGATGATGATGATGATTAACGTCCACTAAGACCTAATTGGTCTATTAGACCTTAAGAGGGTAAGTGATTACTTGTGATTCTTTAGAATTTTGGCTCGAAAAGCATTAAGAGAAGTTTTCCAAGAGATGCTAGTAACAATTACAAGATATCAAGAGCTTTTAAGTTTTAAAAATCATTTAAAATTCGAAGAAAATATACAACATTAAAAATCAATTTAAAAAAAAAATCTATTGCAAATTTTTTTTAATAGTTACACCTTTCACCAAAAGGTGATTTCAACTATGCCCGGTTGCTAACTATGAGCAAACTAGCCTCTTATGGCCTAAATAGCATCCTTCGATTCGATACAAGGAAATTTAGATTTGTCAAAATTGGATTGTCTCACTTCACACGCAAATAAAAACGATAAAAAAATTAGGCGTGGGTGGGATCTTAAACCCTGCTACAACCCTATTGTCAAATTCGTTCCCTTTGCCTTCTCGGAGGCTGCTGGAACTCTGTTGCAAATAAAACACAAGTAAATTAGGCGTGGGAGGGATCTTAAACCCTGCTACAACCCTATTGTCAAATTCGTTCCCTTACCCTTCTCGGAGGCTGCTGGAACTCTGTTGCAAATAAAACACAAGTTTACACTGGAAATTTATTGATCTAGGAAGAAAGTGGGTCGAGCATTTATTCGTTATTGTTTGTTGTTGCAAGGAGCAGAACATACAAGTTGTTAAGGGAAGAGGCATTCAGAGGGCAGAATGGTTACCACTGGAGGGTGCAATCTTGTGAGTAGTCAGCCAGCATTCTCCAACGATGGAAAAAAGCTGCTCGTTTGTACTGGCAACACTGTTTCAGTCTATAGCGTGGCCACCGGTATGCTGGTAAGCTTATTTTTGTTGTTATTTCATTCCCATCCCATCTGCTCTTCTGTTAATGATGAATACCATTTACAATGTTATTTTTTAGCAACAAAAAAGACCTTTTAGTGCTTTCTGTTAATTTTCATTTATATTATCGCCATGCTCATAAGCAGGACTGAGTTCTTTCCTGTTACTTTACTTTTATCCCCATGGGATTTGAACTTTAGACTATCAGTGGTCTGCTGCAGCAGCAGGCTTTGACTCTCAGACATGCAAGTTTGATCATCAGAGTCCCCTGAGACGAGATCCAGCGGGTCTCTGTTCAATGCTTGTGTCTGTTTGGGATGTTTGGGATGTAGGGATGGATTATAGCACATTTTCACGATGTAGGTTATTTTCGGGTCATGGCAAGAAAAATAAATGAGTCATGATATAACGTGATTAACGGAGAAATAAACTGATTGCTTTACTGCAGACCAAAAGAGATGAGATTGTAGCAAAAATTGCATTTGTTTCTTACAGGGGTCTGCTTACAGTTACTGCCATCATTTATATGCAGGTAACGGAGTTGGCAGGCCACAGAGGGCTAGTCACGACAGTCATTGTTGTACCTGTCAGTGGCCCCATGATTAAAATTGTTTGCCAATGCTGGACAGCATCTTTGGATGCGACATTGCGCCTTTGGGACTTCAATTCTGTCACGTTACTCCAAACTGTGCAGGTTGCCCGTCCTGTTGTTTCTTTGGTAAGCAGAGAGCTTAATTTTGATTGAACGTATTTGCTTTATAGGTATTGAACTGTAGTTTATTGTGTGTTTGTTCCTGTATGGTCCTTATTTCCACTTTGCTGATAACAAGAACATGTAGGGAGAGGTTGGTCACAGAGTAGTTCTATTCTTGAATCTTAATTGCTTGCTATCAACCGATTTACAACGAATTTTTTGTTGAAGGAGCAAACATTGAGCTTCTACTCGGTATTGAATATATCTTTTAGATTATGTTAACATTAAGTTACTAGACATGATTGTCAGTGAAGGAGTATAAATATTTGAGAAGGCACTCAGTGTCGAATCAGGGGTCAAGTTTTACATTAGCATCTCTCATTTGAAAGGATTATGAAGGTGTCAAATTTTGAGTTTGAGTTTTGGAGCTCTTGCTGTAACAGAGATTAGAGCTCTTGGAGACAAACCAGTTTTAAAGTTCAGTTGTTGTGACGTTGGAGGAGCAAACATTGAACTCCAACTAAGTATTAAGTATTATCTTTTATATCATGTGAACTTTAAGTTAGTAGACATTAATGTTAGTGTTTTGTAACCGTTGTAACACTTATATGTTAAGGTTAGTGGTTAGGTGGTTAAAAACACATACCTAACTTGGGGTGCTATATAGTAATGTAATGAGAGATAATTAACTTGAGAGAGTGGTATATGTGATGCAGGGAGCCTTGTTGAAGCTGGTGTCAATAAGATTTATTATTCTTTCCACATTTGTATGTGTATTTTATTTTGTTATGCACCTGTATAAAATCCTACATTTTTAAGCTTTCTTTAAATAATTACCAACCAGCCCGGCATACATGTTTATCTATATGTACATGTTGGCTCCTAAACTCACCAAAAGACTTCTGGCCTTAGAAAATCACACACATATATACAGATTAATGGATGCATATCACAGTTGTCATCATCAAAATCAACTCAAACACAGAACATAAACAGCTATCAGAATAAAAAGTCAATCACTGGAATGAACAGAACTTAAACTTATATTCACAAAACAGTAACCATTATTTATCGGACATGCATTCAGTGCTATTCTATACCATAAACAACATCCCAATCGATAACACATGGCTTACAGTGGGAAAAACCTCAATAGAGGGGAAAACTACTCTCTAATATGAGAAATACTTATCTCAGTCTTGACAATTCATTACAGTCATCTGCTCATCACAGCTTTCTGATAGCATAATCTCAAAAGAACTTATCTACTACTCTACCATACTTTCCGCCCGATTCACAAATTGGGTTCTAGTGCAGATCCTAACAATTACAGGATGATTATGGTTGGTCATACATTTTTTGAAGCTCTATGCTACTTCCCTCCATCTGAGGCTTTTTGAGGAGCTTGAGCAGAGACACTTTAGAACTAGAGGACAGGGCGGTTTTTGACCTGCCTATCAAACCAGTGATCACATCCTCATACTCTGAGCTATCATCGAGGAGGTGCAACATCACTGTTCGAAAGTCTATTACTGCTTCGTAGACTTTTGGAAAGTCTTTGACTCGTTTCCATGAGCAACTCTATTCTAGAGGCTTAGAGATATTGGCATTTCTGAGATTCTCCTGGCATCCATCATGCACCCATACGAGTCTATCTGGGTTCATCTTTGCATATACACGGAGTGTCAAATTTCATCAGGAGCAGTATTGGACTTGAGCAGGGGTGCCTACTATCTCCCTCCTTGTTTGAGATTTACATCAATGAGTTGGAATCATTCCTTCATGAGCATATCTATTACAGTGATGGGCCTCCTCCACCATGTATTGATTTCTATTCTTCTTTTAGTCAATGATGTGATCCTCTTAGCCTCTTCCTCAGAGGGTTTGTAGAGATATTGACAGTCAACTTGGGCAAAACTAAAGTTACAATATTCAACGGGTCAAAAAAGGTCTTTTTTGATCACCACTTCTTGTTCAGAGGGGAGGAGATCAAGATCATCAGTGCCCACACATACTTGGGGGTTCAGTGCTTTGGGCCCCATTTTAGTTTGACACATGCTTTCCAGTCTTGAGTCAGCAAAGGCTACGATTCTTATGTTGAGAAATATAGCTCAAGAAAGAACTTCTTGCACAGGTTCAGTGTGAACGTGCAGGAAGTGGTTCGAGACATTTTTTTAGTGACCACTTAGGAAAAATGGAAAATAATTCTATCATGTAATTTCATTTTAAAAATAAAAGAAAAAGTGAAAGTCTAATGTTTTGAAGTCCACTACTCTTAGGAATCTAAGTGAATTGTTCTAGAAGATCTAGAACATTAGTGACTTAGATTAGGATTTAATCTTGGCCGTACATCTCATGATTGAGATTGGTGACAACTAGGATTGAGGAGATCAGTTATCTTCTTTCAAAGCATAAATAGGACAAGATAGGAGAGGTCAATCACACACATGAGAAGACTACAAGAGGGTTGGAAGAGGGCAGAGTGCATCAAGGAGAAGGAGAGGAGCAGATTGCTGAAGTGACCAGGGAGTACAGTAGGCCATACAGGCCATACCATTGTTGTAGCAGTCCTTTCTTCATGCACAGGTCGTACACCTAAGATCTGGTTGTACACTGCTGTTTGAAGTGATTTTAATGACTGTACAGCTGATGGTTGAAGCAGGTTACAGAGGTCACCTTGTAAGCCTTGATCAAAGGAATGAAAAGTTGATTAGATGGAGAACTCTGTGCATGTGTTTTATTTCTTTCGCTGTTCTTTTTTCAGCTATTGTGTGATTGATACAATGTTTAGAAAATTATTTTTCTGCTGTTAAAGAAATCTATTTTGAGTTATTTAATAAGAGAACATTAGGAAAGTAGTCACCTAGGCTTGAAAAATTTACACCTTAGCCCTAATCGAGAGACAATGCTTTCGATATCTCTTCTAGGACATCTCATCCAGGATGTCTCTCGTGGATTCCATTATCCGACTCATAGTTCTCTACAGTTTAGAGGTTTGGGGGCCTTGTTTGTTAGACTCTGATCAGGCCACGGTTGAGAAGGTGCAGACCCTTCTCCTTTGACGCTTATTGAATGCAAGTAGATAGTCTCCATGCTCATCATCCTTGTTAAGTTTGGTGCCTGCTCACACTTCACCTTAAAACCGTATTCAGCCTGGTCTCACTCGATCGTGTTTGGGGCTATGTGGATTCACTGGCGAGCTGTGATCGGCACTCGTACCTAGCCTATTGTTCATCAAAGGGCATTGCTTTGGCAAGTTCTTTCAGATGGGTTTGTGGTTGGTTTGCGGGGTTTTTTGATCTTTCAACATCCGTGTGTATTTCAATGGACCTCCTCTTCCCATTTAGATACTTACTTGATACACTTGGCTGCCTCCTATCTACCAGGTAAGAGTTGAACAAGATCTTTTGAGATGACTTCTACAACAGTATAAACATATCACTTAGACAGATCCACTAGGTGGGTTACACCTGAAGATGGCCCTTTATGTAGAGCATTTCATGGAGTTGAGGGGCGGACTAGATGCATGAATTCAGCATCCCTTTGAGCTAGTTTAGAGTGGGATCAAGTAAACCGGTTAGACAAGATTTGCCAGCTATGCCATCTTCGAGAGTTTGAGATTGAGAAGCATTTCATTGTCAGTTTTGGGAGTCATGAGCACTTTCTAATTCCATCTGGTATATCAACTAGTGATTCTTGACTCTTTACATGCAGGAGGGCCTTAGATTCCAGTCCCAGATTCTCATGCCACCCTTTAGACCAACTTCTTGCCACATGATCACTTCCTTCTTCCTGGTGTTCTTATTTACCAAGGGTACCAAAAGACAAATCATAAATAGTATGGCATTTGACTCTAGATTAGTGTGAGCTCAAGGAAGTATTCTTACTTTCTAGTGACTCTAGTGACATGGCCATCCAGATACCACATGAGTAGCCATAAGAGGGCACCTAGGCCTCAACTGTGAGCAACATTGTCTAGATAACGACACAATGCACAAACCAATTTATCTTCCAACTCCTCTTCCAAATAACATTCTATCTATAACTTCCTCCATTCAGTCTTAGATGTTAGTAGGGTGAGTGCTAGTGGATCCTGATTTGCTTTCACTCTTTGTATTCTAGTTCCCAGGTCCATTTCTCCCAAATAGGTTTTCAGCTATCAAAGCTCATTTTGTCTTAGCTTAAAGCTGTACCTCACTTTATTTTACCTACTTTCTACATCTTGCTTTATGTAGGAACCGTTGTTTGCAATTCCACTATGTATTGACACTTGTGTACTCAACAATGCCATCGACCTACTTTTGTGGTCATTTTTTGGACATTAATAAAATTATCTTATCTTATTTGTAGACTCTGAGTCGAAACCAACCACCATATCTCATGGTGAGACATGATTTGCAAGTTATGTCACTTACAGGAGCCAAAGATGGAGGAGCATTTCATTTTCCAATGCCCCACCTACTATGAGATTGTTGGGGTCTTATCTTATCTACTTTAACTTCTATCTTCTATATTGATACTTGAGGGTTGCTTGCCCTTGTCAACCCTATGACTAAGAAAGTGTCATCCATACATTGTTTATTTTAATAAAAAGAAGGGGTTTCTACAACCAAAAATCTTACATGCTTAGAAAGATCCCAACAATCAAAATAACCTCCTCCTCATAAATCTCTTAAATAACTTTGATTGTGTTAATTGTAGTTGCCTGTTATTTAAGCTATTTCCTTGGACTTGTTTAATTATTATTAGCTTAAGCTTTGAGGCTTTGCTTTTGATAAAACAAGCATAAGAACAACAAGATGGCGAAAAAGGCTCACTAGCCAACACTCAAGTATTCACACCAATGTTACATATTTATAGTACAATGGGTGATGCCACCTCATAGAGATATTTGCTCTAGATCCTAAAATCATGCATGATGACTAGGCTAGGCAATCTTAACTAAATCATTAGTCATCACTTGAGGATATATTACTAATATCCTAAATGAATAATACAAAAATATGTGACAATTAGACTTAGTGATTGGTTAAGGTAAGCCATAGGCTAACAAACCCCCCCTCAATCACAAGTCCGATCAATAATACCAACAATAAAGCATAAACTGGTATCAATTCCAAGTCTTCATACTAAAACTCTTGTGCTGAGCCTCAATGAAGAACTGCTTGAAAAAGCGCCAATCTAGATGCTGAATGGTTCATCTGAAATGAACTGGAAGAGAGCTGAGATATGGAAGTGAACAACTGCAATATCTGAACATTCCCTTATTGCTTGACAATTTGATCATTTTGCCAAGTATATTAGCTAGAAGAATCTGATGTCTTCTGCTAATTGGTGAACATGTAGTTTCACCACTCTAATATCAGTGTATCACTGAAAGTGCTCTCTGAATTTATGGTTTGGGATAACCACTGACCAATTGATACCATGTATCTGGTGGTTTTGGATGACCACTAACCAATTTTGACACTTTTAGGTGTCCAACAACATCCCAATGTATAATGTGTATTGTTAGAATTAGAGAGGTAAAGCAGAAAATCACTGTCTTTTAAAATTCTGTCAGATAGAACAACAAAGATCTAAATAAAATCAAGTTTTAGAACATAAAAGTAAAGCTATTTGAATTGTAGATTGCTGAATAGTCAGATCAGAATTAGGAGAACAATATCAGAATGTAAACAACAAGTAGTACTGATCATACAAACTTATTTCTGAGTGTGCACAAAAGTTTAGATCTAGAGTTCTGTTCATAAACAATAATTAGATAAACTTCTCTTTAATAAGTTAGATAGATCAGTTTCAACATTAGATAGCAGATCTAAGTAATTAAGTATCAGATCTAATCAATACAAAATAGATCTAGCAAGTTAGTATTAGATCTAAACAATAGAATAATAGATCTAGCAATTTATGACAGATCTGAGCAATAGGAAACTTAACCAATGAACTTCAAACAGATCTAAACTAGAAACACATAGAACTGCATCATAAAAGAACTTACCTCTAGGTGTCTTACCTTTGAACAGTGAAGGAGTTCATGACTTGCACAAGAGATGAATAGCCACTGAATATATGCTCAGAAAAAGTCCAAGATCATAGATCTACTTCATGGGTGAGATCTCTTGACAAAGAGAATTATAGGACAGTCAAACCTCTACCAGAAATTTTAGGAGAGGTTTACACATGTCCATATAATTCTCAAGGTGACCTTTTTAACTTTATCATCACTGCATATGGGATACATCCCTCATGTGGTCATGCCCACCTTCAAAGAGGGTCATACACCAACAAACACCTGATCAAGGATCAGGCTGCCCCAGAACAATTCCGGGGTCTTATCCACCAAGGTACTAGACCAAGGATCAACCCATGCCCCAGGCATGGGTACCCTGGAACATGTCCAGGGGCTCTAGACATATCTAGGGACTTTAACTGCTTGGTCCCAGACCAAGAACCCCAGTCATATACTGGGGGCCCTAACAAGGGTCTTTTGCTTCTTGGTCCCAGACCAAGAACCCCAGGAGTGCACTGGGGGCCCTAGATCTCGTCTAGGGTCTTTGCCATGGCAGTGACTGTTTGGTCTCAGACCAAGAACCCCAGGAGTGCACTGGGGGCCCTAGATCTCGGCTAGGGTCTTTGCCATCCTTCCGGAGAATGGCTCTTGCAGTTGCTTTAAATTCAACATGTATGATTCAATTGCAAGTCATTGAACCATAATCTTGCCAAAGTCTGCCATCTCTGGAAAATCTCCCTATGTAATCATGTGAGCCAGGATGCATGCAATTTGTTCACTTAATGTAAACTCCAATCTGACGAGAGCGAACCAAGAGAAGTGAATCAACTTCTAGTCTGGCACATCCTTGAAAATACTTGACAACTCAATCAAATGCCAAGCTGCAATGCAGAAGGATCCTCATATCCTCTGCTAGGTCGAATGACCATCTATGTGAACCAAATGTCCACATCATTGCTCTCAAAATCAAAATCAACATCCCAATTATGTATGATTCAACTTAAACTTTTTGAACCATAATTCTGCTAAAGTCTGTCATCTACAGACCGCAATTGCCCATTTGGCAAATTTCATGCCCACCTGGCATACTTGATGTTTGTTGTTGTCGAAACTTTCAGTTTGACAACCATCTTCAATTCCGTCATCGATTCCCCCCTTTGTTAGCTGAAAGGAGAGACCACAGGTGGTTTCATCAACCATCGTCACTGGAAATTTGAACTCCCCCCCTTAAGGTGCATGAGAGTTTCGTCATTGTACTCCCTCTTCTATGATTAAGAGAGTATTATACTTATTCCATTTGAGTACAACACAAAGTGGGCATGTGGAAACAACCACATGTTATCTCATCTCGTGAGGGCCATGCTCGAAAGCTACCCCATAAGGGGACCACTTATGTGAGGTACAAAAAGGCTATGTGCTACAAAGATTGGTCTTTACTTGAGATTGAATTCTTCTGTAAGACTTATATAATCGCTTGGTTGTTGATGACCATTTCCAAGGATCGATCCACTCATAGTGAATCTTCAATCTTGTAGGTTTCTTCAGTGTTGAACATCTGTCTGAAGAATGGTTATGCTTGCCACAATGCTGGCAAGGATGGAGATCAAAACACTGATTCTCCTTGTGACCAACTCGATTACAATGTTGGCACTTCACATTCTGATGCTGAACTGGAACAAGTGAAAGTGAATCTTCTTGAAGAAATCCAACTCTTTGGAATTGGATTGGTCTGGAATAATCAGGAATATGAAAGGTAACTTCCTTGTCATATCCAAGTCCTGTTCTATTCTTGTTGTAAATGATTTCTTCCCAAGGTTTGATGATGGGCTTGGAAAGAGTATTTTGAACCTTTTGTTTTGAAATCCGTGGAAGTGGATTTACTATATGTTGTTGCATCATTGGAAGGTTTTCTTCACTGAACTCAAAAGAAAACTCTTGAAATGTAGGTTCATGAATAGATTCATCTTCGTCTGTATTTGGAGTTGTCGTACTGAGTTGCTCCTTCACTGATTGTTAATCAAAAACATCATCATCATCATCATAGATAGGATTGTGCTGAACAAAAACTAGTTCATAACACTTCACTGGCTGTTGATTTTTGAGATCTATCAACTCATCATTCAATAGCTGGGATTGTGCTTGAAGAAGTCTAACTTTAGCTTGCGTCACTTGCAAACAAGTTAGCACTGATTGAAGAGTTGCTTTGTTCAATATCACTGTATTGTCTTCAGTGGTGTTTATTAGAGTGTTCATTAACTCTAATAATTCTGGATTTCGAGCCATTTCAAAAACACTAAATGAGGTCTCCTTGTGCAGGTAGATCATGATTACAATTTGACTCGACAAAAGAAGGCTTATCTGTAACTCGCTCAGTTGAATCGCTCGCTTGAACTTCACACTTGCTTGATTTTGTTTCATGCTCGCTTGTACTCGCTTGCTTGAACTTGCTTCCAGGAAGTTGAGGATGTCGGTTACTATCGAAAATGCACCCAAAAACTTGATTACAATGATTTGAGTTAAACTACTCAACCCTATCAAATTTCGACTCAAAATTACAATGACTCTTGGGTGTCGGGCTTAGCCGAGAATGCACTTGAAAATTACAATTCAACTCCACTTGATTTCAAAAAGATAAGTAAACTTACAAATACATTATTGCAAGTATAAATTAACTTCAAATGCTCCATGATGTGTTGAGTTCGAAATCTTTGATTTGTCCATTACTGATGTGGTTGACAACTTGAATGCTTGAGAATGTTCTTCACATATGCTTGATCATTTGTGCTTGATTGTAAGTGCTTGACTAGCGTTAATTGTGTGCTTGAATTAACTTTCTTGTACTCAATGTATGATGCGTTAAATGATACATTACAAACATGTTTATATCAAAACTAGACATTAAACATCATAAAGCAACCATGCAAATATTCACCACCACACACAACACAAGGTGTACCTAAGATCCCCTTATTCAATTTCAGGCGGATCTAGGATACAGAGCAAAATACTTCAATTTTATTATAAGTATCTCTCTTACAGTAACCGTGCTCAAATACATTTTGAAGGTCTAAGATCTGCAAGCAAGGAAGTTAACTGGCTAAGAAGTTTAGGCTTGTCATCTGATGAAAATGTAATCTCATGCATGGGCCTTGCAAAGATGAGATAACCATTTCTCTCAGTATAAAGTTTTAAACACCACCATAAGATGTAATGTTCCCAAGCCAAGATGCCAAGAACATTGCGTTTTTTATGAAATTTTTATGTGTTTTCTGGTTGTGACCTTTCGTCAAACACTTTGCTGATTTTGGTCTTTTAGGTTGTGCTAGTGTTTATACTGATGGTTTTATGTGTGTTTGCAGCAATAATAAAAAGGATATAGCAATGGAACATACCTCAGCAAGATGCAAGATCAACAACACAAGGAATAACCAAAGATACCTCAGATCTGATTTTATTCATAACAATGGCTGTCCTCATACAAAATGGAGCAGATCTGGAATACAAATAAGATAGTAGAGTGTCTGGCCTCCAAAATACAAGATAAAAGAAGATCCAGGCTTCCAAAAGCCTCTACAAGTTGAACACCAAATAATACTAAAGACCAATGGATATCCTCTACTGAAGGTGATGCCCTCTCTCACAATGCGCAAGTCCTGGCTGGAATAGATCAAGGGAAGTACGACCTTCTCTCTCTGATGGTCTCCAAGCACTGCAAACCTCCCTGAGAAGGTAGATCTGATGATGGCAAGAAGGTATGAGAAGTCTCAGAGCAATAGATCGACGGGAAGACCCCCAAACCAAAGTGTCTCCAATGACAGATGCGCCCTCCTGGCTGAACCAAGCCAATAATTCGGCCTCCAAGAAATAAGCTGCCAAATCCCTTGAGAAAGGTGCCAAACTGTAGATCGGGCAAAGGGGAACCCCCTGACAAAGACTCGGGCTAAACAATGAAGAACTGACCCCCCAAAAGACTGGATCCTCAATCTGTGGTGCGCCCTCCTTCTTCCCAATTCGTGCCAAGCCCAACAAATAATAAGACAAAGAAACCTCCTCTGAAAAGGGCTAGGAAAGGCACCCTAGGCCCTATAATGAAAACCGAGAAGTCCTTTTCCTCAGAATCCTTCTCCTCTGTCTAGATCGTGCTAATCTCTTCAAGGTGGTGCGCCCTTATGCTGGTAACCCCTTGAAGTTGCGCCCTAGCTCTCTCTGAGCCTGTAACCGATGTAGAATCCACTTGTGACTGAATAGATCTGATGTAGAATGGTGAGGGAGGAATCTTTCACCTCCGTGACCAAGCTTGGACCAGGTTGGGTGGGATCTTTCACCATCGAGCTGATCTCTAGGGTTTGTTAAGTCAAAACCCTCAAAACCCCCAAGTGCATGGGCTCACTAGCAAGAAGCCAGATATCAAAATGATAAACAACATAATGAGAGAATAGAGGACCCTGTCTTTCTTTTATCCTCCTTGCTCACCTTGTCTCTCCAAGTGACTTTTACTTTATTTAATTATTAATTAATTAATTAAATCACTTTAATTAACTAATTAACTATTTTACCTCTAAAAAGTAGTTTATCCCTCCTTGTGGCTTCCCTGGCCACTGAAAGTCGCTTCTCATCATCTTATCATGTAGTGCTATTCCTCTTGATTCCTATGAGCTATTACACTAAGAGGTTCCTCCAAGTATTATGCCCAATATGACCTCCTTAGTGAATTTAATTAACATATAGCCCAAAATAACTCAAAATTACGGAAATCGTCGGAATGCAACGGAACCAAAGCCAAGCCGTGAGGAATGGATCATGATGATGAAATAAGATGAGTAATGCAAGTCGGACCCCAAAAAACCCCTCATTAACTCCTGTACTCGCTATAACCTCCATCTGGCTACTCTGGTCATCATAACACTCTGTAATATAATGATGTCCCAAAGTGGGGACATTACATAAGAATGCTTGTTAACTTTTACAAAACTTGAATTCCTACATTATGTGAAATTCTCATAACTTATGACTTAGGAAAATTCTCATCAAAGAGCCAGAGAGATATCCAAGAAAGGATGGGAAGCTCAACAACCAAGGATGCACACACACTGATTGCATCGCTTCGATCTGCATAATCTGCAACCCCCGTCAAACTCAAGATTATTGATCTGTATGTGGTCTATGCCATTCTCACGACAGTTGTGCAGGTTGTGTACATGGCAGTAGTTGGATCATTTCCATTTAATGCTTTTCTTTCAGGAGTTCTATCATGCACAGGGACATCTGTGCTTGTAGTTTGTTTGCAGATGCAAGTTAACAAAGAAAACAGAGAATTCAAGGATCTTCCTCTAGAAAGAGCTTGCAGATTTTGATTTATGTAAAATTCAAATGCAAAACATTATTTACCTGACAAAGTAGAAAACGACACCTTGTTGAAGGGCATTCTTAGAGATCATTTGATTCCCTTTCCATGGTTTTACAGAGCCTTCAAATTCAGATCTAGAGTTGTTGCTACTTACTGGGTTTCTCTAGCTTTGCAAGGGGAGAGAGCTTATCCACTTAAGGCTGGAATCAGGGTTGCTTCTATCCAGCAAACAAGATTTCTTTAGAAATAAGTTCAACTCAACTATGGCAGTCTCGTGTTGTTAGAGTCATTAATCAACAGTCAGATTTCATCACGTCTTCTTGATTGTTGTCACAATCCTTTGTTGCCATTTTCCAGCCATGAGCTCACACACCCACCATCTGCCTGAGTCCACTTAGATCTTCAAATCTGGTCTTGCAAAATTGTTTGGGGATTCATTGCCGAGATAACCTTATGCAGCACCTCATTTGAAGTAAATTTGTTTGAGCAAATTGCTGAATGAATTGTTGAGCGAATTTATGGAAAAATTGTTGAGTAGATATGTTGCTCTCCAGCTGGAAGATGTGACGTGTGGACTGTTAAGTGCCAAACATTCCGCCATTCTTCACCCTTTAATCGCTTGATATTCTCTGCACGTTTAACCACTTTCTCGGCTCAACGTTCTGCAAAGTGAATTAGAGCAATGGAGGCGGATTCAGGTCCATATCGTCAACGATGCACTGCAAAGAATGTTCGACTGCTCTTATTACTCTCGCCCAGATCGCAGAAGGCAGTGGATTTGTTGCTGTGGAAATTCCATTCACTCCCAGAGCAAAGCGCGTATTGGAACTGTCATTGGAGGAAGCCAGACAACTTGGCCATAGTTACATAGGATCTGAACACTTGCTTTAGGGATTACTAAGGGAGGGTGAAGGTGTTGCAGGTTGTGTGCTTGAAAATCTTGGAGCAGACCCGAGTAACATTCGCACGCAAGTAGTTCGCATGGTGGGAGAAAATAGGTATGATGATAGAGCTGTGGTAGGACCTAGAGGTAGTAACAACAAGACACCAACACTTGAAGAGTATGGGACGAATTTGACTAAGTTGGTAGAGGAGGGAAAGCTTGATCCAGTGGTTGGAAGGCAGCTACAAGCTCTCCTCCTTCACGCGTCAAAGGCAACTATAAGCTCTCCTCCTTCACGCGTCAAAGGCAACTATAAGCTCTCCTCCTTCACGCGTCAAAGGCAACTACAAAAAATTCTTCATCTGCATCTTTTCACGCTGATTATCTCATGATCTGGCATATTTCTGTGTGAAAAATCACTGGATAGCGGATTTCTGTGTGGTAGATCTACAAATGGCGAATCTCTGTGTGGCGTATCTAGATGCGTGATCTTCTTCGCTTCTTAACAATGGATGACTGCAAATTTAGGGAGTCTTTGACTCCGAAGCTTTATGAATAGCTCCATTCTCAGATCGATCGTTTATCTCAGATATACGCAGAGATTTCAAACAATATTTCTATTTAACGAGCAATAACCCTAAGCTCGTTCATTTATCTCATGAACGCATTTCGACTCATCATCAGTCTTACAGGGGAAGGAAAACATACAAAATATAGAGAGGCATTCACCAGATAGTGTAAGCATAAACACTTTCATTATATAAACACTGTACATAAACTATGCAACTTCAAACTACCTCTATATCTCTATCATCGTGATAACACCAGAGCACGAGAGAATACCAGATCGATCGCCATATCCGAGGTCTATTCTCATTTGCAAACCCAATGTTAGGCAGACTATATTAATATGTTCTAGTCTGCATTACAGTCCTCAATACAGTCCATGATACAATCCGCGATACGGTCCTTGATACGGTCCTCGATACGGTCCTTGATACGGTTTGCGATACGGTCCTCAAAACGAAACTGCACTCAATACTGTTGCTCTTCCTTCACAATTTTCACTAGGCTCTGATACCAATTGATAAAACAAGCATAAGAACAACAAGATGGCAGAAAAGGCTCACTAGTCAACACTCAAGTATTCACACCAATGTTACATATTTATAGTACAATGGGTGATACCACCTCACAGAGAGATTTGCTCTAGATCCTAAAATCATGCATGATGACTAGGCTAGGCAATCTTAACTAAATCATTAGTCATCACTTGAGGATATATTACTAATATCCTAAATGAATAATATAAATATAGGTGACAATTAGACTTAGTGATTGGTTAAGGTAAGCCATAGGCTAGCAACTCTAATATCAAAATCACATGCATAGAGTAGAATTTCTTATTTATCCTTAAATTTGCACGATTAATCTTCTACAATAACTAAGAACAATCCATGTTTGAACTCCAACAAGAAACCATTTGTTGGAATTGTAAGTGCAAAATATGAAATTTCGTTTATGGAAGTTTGGGAAGCATATCAAGTCACTCTTTTTGTGTGGATTCTCAAGTACAACCATAGATGAAATAATCATAATCGGCAATTAATCAACGAGGGTTTGGAAAATATTAAATCACCAATAATCGAGAAATAATGGGAAATAATTGGGAAAAATCTTCAAGCATTAAAAAATACAAAAATAGTAAATTTTGTTTCAACTTTTTTAAATATAGACCAACAACATAAAATAATCACATTGCCACATAAATATGTTTTTTTTTTTGACATATATGATGTATTGAATACCAAAGGATAGATCAAAGTCGATATTGAATCTTGATGGTTGTCTAGTCAAAGACACAAAACTAAATAACCAATACAAAATGATATCAAATATATGTAAACTGTATCTTATCACGATCAATCATCTACAAAGATCAATCTAGCAACTAGCTATCGTTTCCCTCTTCCTCTTTTATGGTAAAAGATAAGGGCTTGTTTTCCAATGTTGTAAAAATCGTTTCGGGGAAAAAATCGCCGGGGTCCAGAAAACAACGTTTCGTAAAAATCGGCAAAACATCGGCAAAAAATCGACAAACTTAAAAAAATACAAAAATATTCATTTTTTTTTAATTTTTGAAACATTTAAAGCAAC
>ML777127.1:625973-661707 GCA_009831015.1 Picea engelmannii
TATATATATATATATATGCATCAAAATATATATTTTTTATGTATTATATAAAAAACGCTCCCGTTCCCGGAGATTTTTGAAAATCTGCGCTTCCCGCTCCATGCTCCCAACATCCTAACTTGGACCTTAGATGGAGAAGATATAAATTGGGGTGTTTTTTAGCATTTGAACATATATGCAAAATCGGATCTTGTACTCCTTCCTCCTGTACCCCTTGAGTCGGGAGTTGTGGTATTCTAAGATTGAAACCTAGAAACACGACTTTTGTATAGAAGAATCAAAAGAATGCCTAGTTAAGTGTGCATTGGTTAATAAGCTTAGCGACCTCATTATGACGCAGGTTTCAATGATGGATGCATTTTTTGGGTTGGCTACTCAACATTTTTATAGGCTGCCCAATGGTGCGAACTAATTCAAAACATCAAATGACGATAATTTTTGAAACCAATTAGCAAGAGAAAGATAGACAAATCATGGTTACCAAAGCATGGAGTGGAGCGGAAGCGTCAGGAGCGTCATTTTCCAAAAATCCTCGGGAGTGGGAGCGTCTGCTATATATATATATATATATAGTCTTTGTATTAAAAAAACACGCAGAAAGACAAATTACCTGCAGAATATATGAAACCATGCATATTTGTACATTAATATAGATAGAAATGGCATCCATAGTCCATCAATGGTTAATCATTCGAGCATCAACCATCTAGATTCTAGCAATTACAAACTTACAAACCAATATACAAATTTTTAAGCCATATAATAGAAAGTAGACCATTAACTTATGGAATGTAATCAATTATCCATAATCCAACAACTGTTAATAGTAACACGAGTCATGACCAAATAGTTATGTTTACAAAATAGGCCATCTACATTGAACTGAAGCATGAAGACTGAAAGGTCCAAAACAATAAAGTTTAAACTGAGCTAGTTGCTAAATTCTATGAATCTATCATCTATAGACTATGACATATAAAGTAATGAAAAAGGAGAAACATCAAACAACTATCCCATCCTCCTTCCACCACCACGATTGTTGCGTGGGCCTCCTCGTGGTGGTAGTGGAGACTCCTGAAAAGGACGAAATTGTGCAGAAGTAGATGTAGACGGCCGTGGCGGAAGTGAAGATGAAGCCCCTAGTGTTGTAGCTGGAGTCCTCGACATGGGGACCATGGAAGTGGACGGGGGTGGCATCTCAACATGATCATCATCATCCAAAAGAACATTATCTAATTGCTCTAAAAACAATATTCCATCTTCCTAATTATCCTCCTCTGGATTGTTGTCCCAACGCTTCAAGTTTTTATCCATCTTTGCTTCCTCACAATAACGGGAAACAATCGGACGTTGTAATGAACATAAACCAAGCTCTCTGCTCGACCTACATTCAACCTGTTTCTTTTGATGTTGTGGATGAAGCTGTAGGTGCTCCAACACCTCTTTGCAGAAGAAGTGTTCACCACCTATGAAAATACCCCTGTTGCCAAATGTTGTAGCTGTGGGGTAGCACTGCCATGCATGTTCCACCACTTGAGAGAACTAAGATTCCCTCGATCTCTCATTGCATAGTTGGTCCCAAAGGCACCATTGCTAAGGATGTGTTGGCTCGATGGTTTCGTATGTTGTCACACTCCTCGTCCAGGACCAATTTGTCTAATGCTTTCATATAACCAACTTGAACCTCTGGATCTTGGTGTGGTTTTTAAAGCCATGATACATGATAATACTTTGGTGTTAGCACATGTGCTAAGGCATGTAGTGGAATATTTAGCATTTCCCACCGTTTTCCCCCCTCTACACGAATATAATTATACAGGTTGACATCTCTAGGCTCAACATTGTCTTTAATCTGCTCCAACATGCTATCCATTTACTCATACACCTCCCCAATGATCGGTCGATCCAAATTTGCAAACTTGATCATGTGATAAATTGGCTTGGTGAATTGCAAAACATATCGAACCTGTGACCAAAATTGACTATCAAGAACTGTCTCCTTCACTGCGTTAGCACTTTCTCTATCATTGATCATATCATCGTCCCATGCATCACTCATCACCATAACACCCAAAGCTTGTCTCACCTTCAATAGGCGCCTAAAGGTGAGGTAATAGCTAGCAAATCTAGATTTTGCAATCTTAAGTAGCTACAACCGAGAGTAAGTGCCATAAAAGTAATTGACCCTTGTATGACATGTGACAAATTTGATGAGTTTCTTCCCTCTTTTGTACAAGTCATTAATCCATCCACATTCTCTATGCTTGACAATATCATGCATCAAAAACTTCAAGGTGTGCACCAAACATCTAGACCAAAAGATGTGTGGATAGTTCCACTCAATGATTTTACGTACTTCTTTACAATTTGCTGCATTATCAGTGATTACTTGAATCACATTAGAAGGACCAACATCATTAATCGTTTTCAAGAGGAGATTTGAAATGTTTTGAGAAGATGCAATGATTGAAGAGGAGTCACGTGCTGCAAGAAACAGTGCATCTGTAGCAGAAACACCAAGAACACTTATCAAATGTTGGTTTCTAAAATTTGTCCAACCATCCGATACAATGGATACCCCAATGTCCCCCCAATCATTTGTAAACCGTGTTAGAGCTCTTTGCATTGTTGCTCTTTCCCTATCAAGTAACATTGTTCTAGCTTTCTGATAGGAGGGGCTCTTGTATCCTTTGGGGGCTTCGTTGATTCCCTTGACAAGATCATGCCAATAGGGGAGCGAAGAACATTGAATGGGATACCTCAAGCATAGAGGCACCGAACCACTTTTGCATCCACCTCATCCCTATCTCCAATATCAAGGAAATTTGCTATTGTTCTTCTAGATCTAGAGGTTCCAGAACCATGAGGAGATGGAGATGTTGTTGCCACCAAATTTAGATGAGGCACTGGATTGAAGCTTTTTTTTTACCATGCTTTCATTGTGCAACTTCCTCTATATTTATGTATTTTTGTCTGTCTTCCTTGGATATCTTAGGGAAAATTGTGATCCCAATGGCCCCCTTCCTGTCATCACTATCCATTACACCACAAAGATGCCTCCTCACATGGGTATATGAATTGATAAAAGGTTTTCCGTCATGACAATCACGAGGACAAAAAAATTTAGTGGTTCCACCACCTCTCCCTTCCTCAACTTTTGTCACAAATCTCCACAAGGGTGTTGATGAAGCTTTGACACCTTTATTGCTCTATTCACCCTCTTGATCCTCTTCAAACCCTTCACCATCTTCATATTGTGGCTCATCATGAGAATGGCGACTATCCTCTTCTTCCCTCCGATGCTTATTCCCCGCCATGATCACGAGAACCAAAAAAGGAATGATAAACCAAAAGAAGACCGTTTTCCTCAAGTTTTAGATGAACAACCTGCAATGAAATGAGGGAGAAGGAGGAATGGGAAAGAGTAGGAGAGGAGAAAAAAAACCATAAACAAAGTTAACCCAAGGAAATGAGGGAGTTGGGGTTTGGGCTTACCTCTTTAGCTCTTGAATCTTGAAAGTTGAAACTTGAGATAGATGGTTGCCTTTGTTCTCTCCTCCAAGCTCCACTTTGCTAACTCTACCAAGCTCTCCTTTGCTTTCTCCTTCAAGCTCTCACAAATCTTCACTCTCCAAGCTCTCCTTTGCTTTCTCCTCCAAGCTCTCACAAATCTTCACTCTCCAA
Source organism: Picea engelmannii (assembly GCA_009831015.1). NCBI lineage: Eukaryota > Viridiplantae > Streptophyta > Pinopsida > Pinales > Pinaceae > Picea > Picea engelmannii. The sequence goes on from ML777127.1 coordinate 629,658, forward strand.
GCTCTCCTTTGCTCTCTCCTCCTCTCCAAGCTCAAGCAAAACATAGATGAAAGAATTAGGAGAATGGAGGGGGAAGAGCTGCTTTATTCTCCTCCTTTCTTTTCCCTAAACCCTAAGCCTAGGGTAGTACCCACCCCACTCATAAATTATGAAAAAATGAGTAATTTTTTTGGTGTTGCGTGGGAGTGTCTGGGTCTCTCGTTGGAGCGTTGTTAGAGTGCCCTTGGAGTGCGCTCCAAAAATTCTGGAGCGGGACGCTTTTGGATTGGTAGCGAGTGATCGTGATCACCCTAGAGCGCACTCCAAGGATAGCTCCTTGGATGCTCAAGCTCAGAGCAAGCTTCAGAGCTTTGGAGTGGGGGGGGGGTGCTCCCGGTAACTCCGAGACAGATAGGTAACTTTCATTAAACTTTCCATGAGACCTAATGACTATATGGGACAAAAAGAGGTTAAATTTTGTGTGACATTTGCAAAGGGCTTAAAACAAAAGATTACAATTTACAGTAGACGGAGATAGTTGTGTAAACTTTAAAGGGGAGGACCAGAACTTGGTCTTGGTCTACTTACTTGGCTCTGATCCCTCTCACACCACATTAATTGCTCGCTGCCCATTGATTCTACTCTTAACAATACGCTTCTTGCCTGCATCATTTTCTCAACCACACTTGCTGTACCTCCCACTAGATCTTCCTGAATGTTGTCTCCTAGTCTTTGATATGCAAATTCACCCTCTCCTTGATTTGCGAGTATGCTGCACATTGTAGGTGAAAGTGCTACTCAATTTCCACCTCCCCATTTCCACATCTTGACATGGCCTCTCTTTCCACAACTCTATGTGCTGTTCCCATCAACCTGTTTCACATATCCCGCGGGAGTTGATTCTTATCTATGCTATTACTTGCTTTTTGCACTATGAGATGTTCAAGATTCAAATAACTTTTTTCTTTAATTTCCTCCTGTCTGTTGAAGTTTTCCATGTAATGTTGAATTTTCATAAGAGATGATATATGTATGTGAATGAATATCTTATTACAATGATGAGTGTTCTATATATATAAAGAGCATATGGTGACCATGGTGACCATCCTTGAAGAGATGCGTCCCTTGGGTAATAAATATATTTATACTTTATATTATATTATACATATAATATAAATATACTTTATATTAGAAATATATTATTACATTAATAATATTATAATTAATAATATTGATTAATAATTAATAATCATATTATTAATTATTAATCTAGTAGAATGTCTTTCCAATGCTGCCCAAACATCAACACTCCCTCTCAGCGAGGGAGACATTCTACATTATGCCAAGATTACCTCTGAAGGTTACCCGTGGGTAGCTCTCAAATAGCTTCAACATGTCACCATGACATCCATTACCTCGCAATGCATCTGTACCTCATCATGTGCACCCTTGTGACTTCACAGCCAATGCATCCAAGGCCCGTGGGTAGTTCTCAAATAACTACAACATGTCCCTAGGACATCCACTACCCTGCAATGCATTAGTACATGATCATGTGCACCCTCAGTCTCAGTGCCAACCCTTTTTCACGCTGGATGAGATCCACCTGTCTCAGTGCCAACCCTTTTTCATGCTAGATGAGATCCACCTGTCTTAGTGCCAACCCTTTTTCATGCTGGATGAGAACACTCAGTGCCAACCCTTTTTCATGCTGGATGAGTTCCACCTGTCTCAGTGCCAACCCTTTTTCATGCTGGATGAGAACACTCAGTGCCATCCTTTTTTCATGGTGGATGAGAACACTCAATGCCATCGCTTTTTCATGCTAGATAAGTTCCACCTGTCTTAGTGCCAACCCTTTTTCATGTTGGATGAGAACACTCAGTGCCAACCCTTTTTCATGCTGGATGAGTTCCACATGTCTCAGTGCCAACCCTTTTTCATGTTGGATGACAACACTTAGTGCCAACCCCTTTTCATGTTGGATGAGTTCCACCTGTCTCAATGCCAACCCTTTTTCATACTGGATGAGAACACTTAGTGCCAACCCTTTTTCATGTTGGATGAGTTCCACATGTCTCAGTGCCAACCCTTTTTCATGCTGGATGAGAACACTCCCTTTGAAGAGGGACCACGCTAAGCTTGTCCCTGAAGTACTCAAACTTCATCCTCGACAACGGCTTGGTAAACACGTCCGCAACTTGATCCTCTGTAGTCACAAAAATGGAGCCTCACTGCTCCCTTTTGCACCATATCCCTGATATAGTAATATCCGATCTCGATATGCTTCGACCTGTCATAGACCACGGGGTTCTCTGAGGATTTCATGCAACTCTAGTTGTCACACCAAATGCAGGTCGCCTCCAGTCCGGTACCAAATAACCTAGACAACAGTTCTTGAAGCCACACTGCTACTGCACATGTTTCCAAATACTTAACTTCAGCTGTACTGAGCGCCACACATGACTGCTTCCTGCATCCGACGGAGCGTCTTACTCCTTACTGTAGTCCCCAATTCCCTCTGGAACTGACCATCCAACTCCCTCTCGAGCACTAAATATCAACTGAATCTTCAACCTGTTGACTTCATCACTTGCCCTCTAGAACAAGTCTCGTCATCCTCTTCTTGTAGGTCTTACCTACAAGTCAAATTTAGACCAATAGTCTGCAATTTCCGAAGCCACACTGCTTCACAACTTACTGCACATGTTGTCACATACTCAACTTCAGCCGTACTGAGCGCCACACATGACTTCTTTCTGCATTCGACGAAGCTTCCTGTTCCTTACTGTAGTACCAAGATCCCTCTGGAACTGACTGTCCGGCTCCCTCTCGAGCATTGAATATCAACTGGATCTTCAACCTGCTGACTTCATCATTTGTCCTCCAAAACAAGTCTCGTCATCCTCTTCTTGTAGGTATTACCTACAAGTCAAATTCAGTCCAATATTCAGCAATTTCCGAAGCCACACTGCTTCGTGACTTGCTGCACATGTTGCCACATACTCTGCCTCAGTCGTACTGAGTGCTACACACAACTGCTTCTTGCTGCTCCATGAAACCATACTGGAGCCTGGACTGAAGCAATATGCTGAAGTACTTTTCCGATTAGGAATACTGCCGGCCCAATCTGAATCCGAATATCCATATAACCCGAACTCATGGTCTGTCACATACCTGAGACCATAATCCAATGTACCCTTGAGGTACCTCATCACATGTTTTGCTGCAACCAAATGAACCTACCTGGGCTGCTCCATATATTGACTCAGGGTGTTCACAACAAAACATATATCTGGCCTTGTGTTCGTCAAGTTCATCAACGAACCGACCATCTCCTTGTATAAAATAACATCCACAGTCTCTAAAGTCGTATCCTGCAGCAACTTCAGATTTGATACCATAGGTGTAGCCATTGCCTTGCAATCCAACATCCATAACCTCTCCAAGATTTCTACTGTATACTTTCCTTGATTAAGAAAGATCTCATCCTGTCTCTGCCATACCTCGGGACCCAAAAAGTAATGCATCATCCCGAGATCTTTCATATCAAACTCAACAGACAGTTTTTCTCTTATACTTAAGAATCACTTCCGAAATTACATAAAATCTCAACACTCCCTTTTAATGAGGAAGGTATTATATCCGGCACAGACTCTAACACTATCACCATCCACACGAGCTCATGATCATTGACTGTCAGACACACAAATCTATACATCACAAGAAATCCATAGTGACTTCACACCATGCATTCGGGGCCGATGGATAGCTCTCTAATAGCTACAACATGTCACCATGAGACTATCCAGTTTCCCACATAAAACATTTGAATCCATCACTCCCTTTGAGGCTATATAGTCTTTGGAGTCATCTGCTCTGTGTGCATGTGCTGACCTCCTCTTCTTCTTCATTACATGGATGTGCACAACTCTATGGACTTTGTTAGTCTTGCTTCATGTTGCTTCCCGCGACTGTCATTATGGCTCCTTCCCAGAGTTATTACCTCCTCAGAACAAGAAACAAGAACAACAAAAAGCATCTCCTAGAGGAGATCAATTTATCTTGTGCACAACTATATACAGTGACCCTCGAAATGATACGTCTTCTAATATGACCAACACACATCCATCATATACTCGATGTCATACGGCTAACCATGTTGATTTTCTAGTGTTAAATTAGATAAGCACAATTTTCTGCAAGTGGTAATTACTTCCAACGATATTACTTTAGTAAACTCTAGAACATCATTAAGTAATTACACTCGGAAAATTTCAACTACTTAGAAACTTCGGTCTCTTCCTTGGATCACTTCCCACGTGTGAGAGAGAAAAAATATGTGTGTCTATTGTTTTGTCTTTTATAGTAATATTAAATTGATCCAAAGAGACATGTCTCTTTGAAAATTAAATTAAATTTTCTTTCTTATAAATAGTTGGAGAATACCTCCCATAACTACCCAAAGATTAATTTGGTTATAATCCATCCACACATAGTATTTGACTTTGTTAAATTGTTCCTCCATAATTCATGTGATTCTTTGCATAAATATAGGTAGAAGTAAATATGCAGTACCCTGGTTGCCGAACCATCCCCCCCCTGGTCCGGAGCCCCGAACCGCGCTCTGAGCGGGAGCATCTCGGAACCGCACTCCCCCACACGCTCCCGACCTCCCGAACCTCGCTCTCGACCTCTCCCCCACGCTCCCTACCAATTGCGGAACCTCCACGCTCCCCAGCACTCCCGAACCTACAACCTACGCTCCCTCCATGCTCCGAACCGCGCTCCCAGAATGCTCTCGAACCCACGCAGACGCTCCCTGAAAAATGGCCATGAAAAGTTCATTTTTTTTACTTAAACTTTTTTCCATAATTTTTTGTACATTGACTAACATGTTTTGCAAGGTCTTCCAAAAGCTTTTTGGGCATCTTTTGCCCCAATTAATTTGCTGTTTTTTCAGGTTTAGCGATCAGACAAAGGGAAACTCTACCCATTTTTCGAAGATTCGGAGCTTCTAGGACCCTCAGAAGTACCTTGTACTTTAATAAATCATTTTAAAAGCTTGTAAACCTCATTGATCCATCTTTATAAGGATTACAAGTCTCCCAAGAAAGAGACCATTGTAACCGAAGCAATAAAAGAGTGGGCTACACAGCGCCCAGTTTTCTTTCCCCCTAGGGGGTATTTGTGTCTTGTGGTGTGCTTGTTTATTTTGCTTCAAGTCTTTCAAATTTTGCAATTCATCACCTAAGGAAAGATAAAATTTATGTATTTAAAAAAGTCTAAGTCTAGTATGTATTTGTATTTGTAAAATGTATTTCAATTTCTTACTTTGTATGTGTAATTGTTAGCAGCTAGATGGTTGATGCTTGAATGATTATTCATTATTGTACTACGTAAGATTCATGGAATGATGGATAATATGGAATTTAGATGGTATTACATATATTGGAAGTATCACAAACATACATGTTTCATAAATTTTGCATCTAGTTTGGCATTCTACATGTTTTATTATGAATATATATATATATAAACGCTCCGGAGACGCTTTGCTCCCGACCATTTTTTGAAAAATGCGCTCCCACGCTCCCGCTCCCGCTTCGCTCCCGCTTCACGCTCCCGCTTCCCGCTCCCGCTCCCGCTTCTCGCTCTCGCTCCCGCTTCGCTCCCACGCTCTGGCAACACTGTGCAGTACATTCCTCATATTTAGGTAATTAAACATTTTTACTAGAAATTACTGCCCACCATAATTTATGGAATTCTTTCTATAATTTAGGTAGGAGTAAAAAGTAAATATGTTGTCCATAGAGATTGCAACAACCCCATAAATTTAACACTCGCAAGATTTTTTTTATTGGGCCCTCTTGTGAGGGATTCAAGCTCAGTCCCGCTCTAATACCATGTTGAATTTTTATAAGAGATATATGTATGTGAATGAATATCTTATTACAATGATGAGTGTTCTATATATATAAAGAACATATGGTGACCATGGTGACCATCCATGAAGAGATATGTCCCTTGGGTAATAAATATATTTATACTTTATATTATATTATACATATAATATAAATATACTTTATATTATAAATATATTATTATATTAATAATATTATAATTAATAATATTGTTTAATAATTAATAATCATATTATTAATTATTAATCTAGTAGAATGTCTTTCCGATTCTGCCCAAACATCAACATGTAATACTGCTGTTTTCTTTTGATGAGTTTCAAATTCCAGGACCCAACCAAGCCAGTCTAATGAGACAGACTTCAAATTAAATGCTTCAAAATGGTTTGACCTAGTGTTATATTCAAGGATTTCAACATTTACTCATTAGATTACATTGTTATGATTTTTGGACTCTAGAGGACCATTTAGAGCCTCACTTTTTTTTGTATTATGTCTCAGAACTTTAATTTTATGTATCTCAAATCTTATAGTTTTGTATCTCGATAAAGTTTTCCCTGTTTGCACCCTTACATGCAATATATATCAGTAAATTTTGAATATTTGGTGTCTATTGGTATGCATTTACATTCTCTCTCTCTCTCTCTCTCTATATATATATATAATATATATATATATAATTAAAATTGGAATATTTTAGGACTGAGTTGTTTACCAGTTTGAAGACTAGTGCCGATTCAGTGTCAAGCTGAGTTGTAATTTTGGGGTAAACTGATTGTGATCTGATTCTGAGCATGATAACATTGGTTAATAGTAGTGAAATATTCTTAGGGCGCTAGTCTCCTTTATAGCCACTAGACCGGCTAGCTTATCCGTATCTGAATTTAAATCATGTTAAAATTTACTTGATTCAAAGCCTTCCTTGATCCATGTAATGTGGGCGCAACTCCATAAATTTATGAAACTAGGTTGTGATTTATTCTCTAGGATGCTAATCATTAGGCTGAATCGTCTATGCATTGAATGTTGCCAACACCTTGCCTCGAGAGCCAGCCCAGGCCCCTTAAGAATGGCATTTTCTTCTGCCTGATTGTTGGTGGCGTTTTCTGGGCTCATTCAAATTTTAAACTTAATTTACTTCCTTAAATAATTCTGTTTGTGTTTTTTACAGTTGTTAGTGACTATGCCATGAAATTATTTCAACAATGATAAATGTTTTTTGTAGCCAGAGTGGTATTTTACCTACTAAATGATATAATTGATTCAGGCTTTTATTGTGGTGTTATTGATATAGGTAATTCCAGACATTTTGAGTCCATCTATTCACAATGATGCAAAGAAGCATGATGTATATGCATTTCTGTCAGTTGAATGGAAAGAAAGGCACCATGACAAGCTTGATAACTGGGGTGGCCGTGTTATGATTCATAACCTGACAAAAATGAAAGAAATCAATGGTCACTTAAGACGGGTGAGTTTTCACTTTTCAGTGTTTTCTATTGTTACCAATGGTAACATCCTGGCAGTTTTCACTGACTTTTCTTGTTCTGTATTCATTATTTTGTTGATTTAAAAAAATATGTCTGTTGCAGTATTCTCACTGCACCTTTTCTTCTTGGCATGCTCAATGCCAGATTCTTTCATAGAGGGAAGAAATTATGTATGATACATACGAGATGACATCCTTTTTGGCCTAAAGTTGATATTTGCTAATTTTTACGTTTTCTATTTTCTTTGTCATTTCTAACTCTGTTAGTGTCACGGCATATTCAAGAGTAAAGACTTAAGGAAATAAGTCTATGCTAATACACAGAGCCCTTTCACATCCCCGAAACACTTTCTTACATCTTCCATATTGTCATCATCACAACGATGGCTTTATCAAATAGATTATGGACTAGTTATACTCAAATCTAAACTACTACCAGGTTTACCATGATATAATCATTTTTTATACACGTTGAGAGGCCAGGAGGGTTATGACCTGTAAGCTACATAGCTACAGTTGCCTACAAATAGAACTGTAAATCCCTATTATCTCCTAATTATTCGTTTACATTTTGTCTCGGACTCTCGATCATTGCTTGCATTATGATCCCAGTTAGAGCTAAAAACTCTCTTGAATAATACACGGCATAATGTGTGACTCTAACAAATATCTTTATAATAAAAACTATTCATTGCATATAATGCACATTGTATGCAATTAAGCCTCTTGGATGAACTATCTAACACATTTGGCTGCCCAAATAATCCACAAACTTTTCTATATCACTCATACTGCTCCATAACTGTTGTTCTTGTTCCTTCCTTTTGATCTTTGCTGCAATTTTTCTTGAAATCTCTAATAATTTGGTTCGCATGGCTGCAGCTATCTTCATTAGATTTTGTCCTAAATGGTGCACCAATTCCTCCACACTACTCTCAAAATGTTATATCCTTTTTATCATAGGTGTGTTGTCACCCTCCTCAATATCCTCTTCAAACTGGCTGTCAAAATTTTCAAATATTATTCTACTTCTTTGACTTTGAGTTTTACTTTTTGAAAACTTCCACCCTTCCATCAATTAAGCAGGGGCTTGAAAACCTTTCTTCACTAACTTTACAACCTCATCTTGCAACTACTTGTATTCGTTTTCTCTTTCTTATCTTTTAGTCACAATTCATTTATCTCACGTGGATTCTCAGTCTTCAATGCCTCCCCTGATTTCTTCCTATACTTTTCTTGGAAATTTTGCTCAATATTGGATTTTTATTTTTATTTTATCTCCCTCATCTATATTTTTTTTCTAGGTTACACTACCCGGGGGAAACCCCCGAGTACTTTTCCTACATTTGAGGATGGTGCCTAGGGTAAACCCTAGAATCTTTAGGGCACATGGCCAGTCAACCACAGTGCTCAAAGCCATTACAACAATATACTCATTAAGAGCTCAACATGTCACTTACGGGAATTGAAACCTGGGTGGGGAGGATAACAATCATTCCTCCCAACCACTCAAGCTAAACCCAATTGACACCTCATCCATATACTTATAAAACGATTCCATATTCTTCATTTTGGTCATAGCTGGTATCTTTTTCAACTTGTTGATCTTATGCTCCCTTTGTTTTTTTACTACTTTTGAGCCTTGTTATCTTCATTTAAAAACACAGCAATCATATTATAATTCCATACCCTTCTATTACCAAGAAACACGTGGCTCTTCCTTTGAAGACAATAGAGACCTTTATTAGTGTCTTATATTTCTATTTCCATGTAGTGCTTATGTGTTGACACCCTGTGATCTCATGTAGAAGAGAGAGAATCCGCGGCATTTTCCAACCTTTGCAAAATAGAAGCAACCCATTATAGTTCTCACAACTTGCCACAAGTCATGTAGAAGAGAGATGATTCGCCACAGCTTCATGAAGAGACACACTGTGTCCAACGTCTTTAGGAACCTGAGTAGAACTAGTAAAAAACCAGAAACAAAAATGGGTCAACCATAATAGAAAACATTGAAGTTATGATAGAAAAAAATGTATTCATGTACATCCATGTGAATCCTTACCATTAGGCATAAATATGCTTAGTTTTATCATGTATATAGCAAGTGAGGGTGCATATAACCAAACTAGCACAAAGTTCAATCCATATCTGAAGTTGAACCAAAATACATAAACTAACTGGCATTTAATTTCCTCTAGAGTCCAAAAATAATCATAGTATTAAGATTTAATTGATAACTACTAGAGATGTTCTACAACCTAATCATTGGAAGATTCGTCATCCTCTTGGCTTTGTCTACTTGGAAGGCATCGATATAACCTTACATTTGGGCTCTTAGTTCATTGGAGGCTTCTTTCCAAGGTTCTATATTCCCTCTTACATGTACTAAGTGTTGTTTCAACCTATGGATAACCCCCACCAATTTTCTTTTGACAATAGTTGCAGACCATTTTGCCCCCAACTAATTGACAATGTTCCCATGCCGGATCCTTCTTCTCTTTAGGAGCCATGGCAATTTTTTTTACCCACATCAACAAATCTGCAATTTTGTTTTACGAACATCGACCCTAGGATTTCTTAATTTATAGGAAAAAAACTACGATTTATTGTAAAGAAATTTAGGGTTATAGGATTGGTTTTGAACTTTTACAGACCTTCACAAGCACTCCAAATCAGCTTAAGAAACTCTCCAATTTAACACTCCAAATCAGCTTAACAAACTCTCCAATTTAACACTCCAAATCAGCCCATCATCCCAAGAAGCACTTCAAACCAACAAGAAGAATGATGCCGAATGAAGATGAACACTCGAACTCAAAAATTCCTAAGCAAATACATGAAGGGTGTGAGACAAATGGAGGGGGGGGGGGGTGTTCATTAAATAGAAAGGGGAGGGGTTTAGAATTAGGTTTAGGGTTTATGCTATTATTATTATTATTATTATTTTTTCGTTTTTTGAAGTTCTTTCATTTTTATCCTTTTACTTAAATTTTTAACATTACCATTAATTGTTTCAGGATGTTTGAGAATGGTTCCAACCTCATTGGACTTCATATGGAGAAAGTAGAATTTTAGGTCCCATTCAAATTTCAACAGACTTAATGGTTTTTAGGATTTCAAAATTGGCAAGATTACAATGTTTCCACTGGATTCTATCATTTATGAGGGTATGGAACTCGCATTTACTCAAGACCACCAAGCCCTCTATGTACCCCAATGTTGGTGGTGTTGACTGCTAAACTCCTTTGTCACGGCCTTAGCAAAAATGTACCCTTCACTCAAACCAGAATCATTGATTAGGCATGTTAAGCTTTTTCTACCATATTTTAAGGCTAGGATTAGGTAGTTTCATCAATATTGGGTGGTGTTGACTGATGTCCCTAGAGGATCAAGGTAGAAGCAAAGGCTAGACAAGAGGCAAAGGATGAAGGATGATACTAATGATGTGGATCCCAATATAAACGATGGTGGAACATTGCTTGTTATTCATGTTTGTCATTTGAATGTTTTTGCTTGTTTATTCATATGCTTTCTTTCAAAGTTTCAATATAATCATTAATATACTATGGATGGCATTTCAAACTTCATAATAATGTAGTATTCATCTACAAGCACAAATATGCATGTTTTCATATATTTTGCAGCTAATTTGTCTTTTTACATGTTTTTGTTGAATATAAATGTAATATATATATATATATATAATAGATGCTCCCGAGATGCTCTGCTCCTGAGGATTTTTGGAAAATGACGCTCATGACGCTCTCGCTCCACTCCTGCTCCGTGCAACATTGGATAGAACATTGTTCAGAGGAGATGGAAGATGATTTGGTTCACTGAATGTCTCGCTGTCTCAAAAGAGGGGCTTGCTATTGTTGTATGGATGTGGAAGGATGCTTATTAGAAGGACGACCCCTATCTCGGGATTTGAATTGGTAGCCTTAAACATGTCTTGCTGAACGAGGGTTGGAGGCCCCTCAATGTCTCATGCATATGGACCAAGATGGATTGGTGTTGTTGTCTACTTGGGCATGGGTGCCCATGCACACTAGGAGCATCGTGAAAAGGTGTGATCCTATGAGTAGTGTTTGGTCAGGGGGGCTTGAGTGTGGAATATTAGAGAGCCAATGCGTCCCTCATAAACAAGGCTAGTCACCCTTGATCCGGGTATCAGAGGAAAATGGAGATAGAGTTCTGAGACTCCTTGAAGAGGAAGTGGAATCATCCACGAATCTCATAGTTAGGGCATTGGAAGCTTATGTGAACCTACTCAAAATCGACCCAAGGGGATCCTTGTTAAATTCGACAACATCGACAATCATTCTCCAATGAGAGGCCATGTGGGCCACCCCGAGGCTAGCCAGGGAGATTTGGAGAATCAACCAGTCTTTTGAGGTATTGACAAAAGCCAAGGGGAATGCACAACCTCTGTGAGTCAAACCAAAATTCAGGACGAACGATATGCTATATGATCTTGTGAGTCTAGCCAAGGCAAAGGAAGAAGCCTTGTAAGTCTAAGACAAAAGTCAAGATGTGAGTCTAAGTGCAAAAGTCAGGGGCAACATACAACTTCTGTGAGCCTAGACACAAGCCTTGTGAGGTATTGACAAAAGTCAGGGGGAACGCACAACCCTTGTGAGTCAAACCAATAGTCAAGGAGAACATACAAGCCTTGTGAGCATTTTGCAAAAGTCAAGGCATCTAGCAAAAGTTAGGTTTAATGTACAATTCCTATGAGCTAGAAACAAACAATCTTCCTTATGCAAATAATGTAAATGTATTGATCTAGTGCGTTGGCACGTGTAACCTTATCCACCATGAAAAGAATGTCGAGTTGCATGTCTAATTCAAGTTGCCTAACTCAAGTTGTAAAAATCGAGTTGCATGTCTAGTTCGAGTTGTTTAAACTCAAGTTGCATGTCGAGTTGGCATGTCAAGTTGCATGTTGAGTTGCATGTCAAGTTGACATGTCGAGTCGTCATGCCATGCAAAGCCAAGTCTCAAGGGCGAGTTGTCATGCCATGCAAAGTCTAGTCACAAGTCAAGTTACAATTCGAGTTGAGTTGTAAAGTCTAGTCTAAGGTGAGTTGTAAAGACATGCATTTTGTTCTTAATTCGAGTTCACTCAGCTCTCCTAGTATATATAGAGTTCGACCCCTCTTCATTATTCACTTATTATGCAACGCAAGAGTGAAGGGAAGGAGGGATATTGTTTGCAGGTGAACAAGAGAGGTCAGCCTATGAGTCTAGTACTGCTGTCTATTATCTACACAGTGAGAAAGGACAATGCTTGAGTTAATTTATTGCGACTGATTTTGCTAGTAGTGCTGGTTTATAACAACAGTAAAGGACAATGAAGTATTTCGTTGTTTGCTGGTCATACAGTCAGTTATAAGGTTTACTTGGCAAGTTCAATCAAGAGCATATTTCATGGTGGTTTATTGTATATGATCTTACATATTATTTGCAAATAAAGGAAGATTGTTTGCTGGAGTTTTCTCCCTTCTTGGGTTTCTCCAGGGTAAATTCTTGTGCATGTGTGAGATTCTATTTGAGTTCTTCTTCTACTACTGTTCATCATTTCAAGTGTCCATCTTTTGCTGGTTAAAAGATCAAGTTTTGTTTAAAGTGGAAGAAAAATAAAAGAACAGTAAAACACTTTGACATTGATATATATGTGCTTGAAAATTAACATGGTATTAGAGCTCACAATGTGATTAGAGCTCAGTTCTTTAGTTTGTGAGCTTACATAGGTCCAAGGATTCAAGCTTTATTCAGCTTAGTTCTAAGTTTTCTGTTCGAAGATGTCTTCCATTCTATCAGGCCTGAAGACAGGTTAGAGGGAGCTTTTGACTTCAATGTGTGGAAGGTCAGGGTAATGAATATCTTGCAGGAGCATGATCTTGAGCAGTTTGTGACCTCAGTGATGGAGGAACCCACCTCTAATGCAGGAAGAGTCAACCAAGCGAATTATCTTTGACTCAGTCAAAGACGGTATAATGCCAACAATGACTTCATTAATGATTGCCAAGGAATGTATGGATACCTTGGTAAATCTGTATGAGAAAAAGGCACCAAGTCAGAAGAGGACACTTAAGCACAAACTTAAGTATTTGAAGATGGAGAAAGGTGAATCAATTGCATCTTTCTGTTCCAGGATAGCCCAGATCATAGATCAACTCTTGGTCACAGGTGCCATAGTGGATGATGATGACTTAATGCAGGCCATATTTGATGGCCTCCCTTCTTCATGGGAGACTTTCTTATCTAGCGTGAGTGGGAGAGAGATTCAACCCATGTTTGAGAGGTTGTGGCATGATTGTCTCCAAGAGGAAAGTCACATTGCTACCAGAAGTAAGCCATCCAAAGAAGAGCATTCGACATTAGCATCAAGATTCAAGGGAAAGAAGAAGGTCACTTTCCAGAAAGGCTCTCAGAAGAAGATAAATACTAAAGGTACTTTCAAAGGCAAGAATCTTGATACATCTAAGATTAAATGTTTTAATTGCAACAAGTTGGGTCACTTTGCTAGAGACTGCTGGTCTAAGAAGAAAAGTCCAAGGAAAGGGAAACATCATGCCTCAATTGCTGAGGATGATGAATCCAAAAGAAATCAGAAAAGTCCATCTAATGAAAGAGAAAATAGAAAAGAATATCACTTGGTTTCTGCTTTATCCAATATAGTTATCACAAGGCCGAGAACTTGGTTAGTAGACAGTGGTGCATCAAAGCACATGACATGATACAAGGAGATCCTTTCAGATTTCAAGAAGAAATCTTTTGCAGAGCAAGTTGAGCTTGGGGATGAGAAATGTTACAAGATAGAGGGAGTAGGCTCTATCTCCTTCAGATTGGAATCTGGGGCAATGCTTCATGTTGATGAAGTATTATATGTGCTAAGGCTCAGGAATAATCTATTATTAGTTGCAACCCTTGAGGACAAGGGATATTGGGTGATCTTCAAGGACATGAAGGCACTTCTGTGGGCTAAAGGTAGCCACCTGAGTACAATAAAACCTATTGGGACTCGCTGAGGAGGATTTTATGTCGTGACAGGACAATTAGTTCATGCATTAGCTCATGATGCGACTAGCTCCAACGAGTTGTGCGATAGAAGGCTTGGTCATCTTCATTACAAAGTACTTCCAGACATGCAGAATATGATATGTGGCATGCTCTCTATTTTCTCTAGTAAAAATGAAATTTGTAAAGGATGCATGCTTGGTAAAAATATAAAGATATCATTTCCTAGCAGTGATAGTAGAGCTCAAGGCATTTTAGATTTGGTTCATTATGATGTGTGTGGTCCCATGCCATCTCCCTCTCTTAGTGGCTGCTTGTATTATGTCATTTTTATTGATGATTGTTCTAGAAAATATTGGATCTATTTCCTTAAAGCGAAAAATGACACATTTGATAAGTTTAAAGAATATAAAGCCTTTATTGAAAAGTAGATAGGGAAACACATCAGAGCTCTTAGAACAAACAATGGAGGAGAGTTTGAATCTCTCCAGTTTGAGGATTTCTACAAGGAAGCAGGAATCAAGAGACAGTTGACCATGCCATATAACCCCCATCAAAATGGTGTTGCTGAGAGGAAAAACAGAACAATATGTGACGCAGCAAAAGCCATGATGTTTGACCAGGATCTTCCAAATTATTTATGGGCAGAAGCTACCTCCACTGCCTTGTATATTCAGAACATGTGTCATCATGCTATCTTGAAGGACAAGACTCCTGAAGAGGTCTTCTCAGGGACCAAACCTAAAGTAGGGCATCTAAGGATGTTTAGGTGTCCAGTATATATTCATGTCCCTAAGGAAAAGAGGACAAAGATGGAACCCTCAAGCAAGAAAGGGTTTTTTGTGGGGTACAACGAGAACTCCAAGGCTTACAGGATATATGTACTAGCTCAGAGGAAAATAGAGGTAAGTAGGGATGTGACTTTCCATGAGGAAGCCGTATTCAAGAAATCCAGAGAGCTACAACAGGAATCAGAAGCAGTTCAACTAACTTCACCCTCTTCTGAAAATGAAGATTCAAATGATCAGAGGGAGGAACCTCACGAAGGGCCAAGTGATGAGCCCCTAGAACGTGCTGAAGAGTTGGAAAGAACTCTTGAAGAACCTCTAGCGAAAAGGAAGCCAACATGGCTCAAATAAATAGTGCAGGAAGCAGAAAAGATAACTGCTCCCAAAGGAACTTTCACGGAAAGTAAGAGGCCTCATAGGTATGGAGGCTATGTTGCACTGATGAGCAACATTAGTGACGTCAAGCCTTCTTCATTTGAAGAAGCAACTAAATTACAAGTGTGGAAGGACGCCATGTTGGAGGAATACAGGTCTATTCTAAAGAACAATGTCTGGGAATTGTGTCGAGGCCAAAGGACAAATCAATGGTCTCTTCCAAATGGGTCTATAAGATCAAACATGCAGACGATGGGAGTGTGGAAAAGTTCAAAGCAAGTTTTGTAGCCAGAGGCTTCTCTCAGAAAGAAGGAATTGACTACAATGAGACTTTTGCCCCTGTAGCCAGGTATACTTCCATTCGAGTTATTATTGCATTAGCTTCAGTTCTTGGTTGGAAATTACATCATATGGATGTAAAAACAACATTCTTGAATGGAAAAGTTGAACATGAGGTCTTTTTGGAACAACCGGATGGTTTTGTATTGCAAATCAAAGACACTCATGTATGCAAGCTAAGGAAGGCCTTGTATGGTCTTAAGCAGGCTCCCAGAGTTTGGTATGGCAGGATTGATGGCTTTCTTAAAAGCCCGGACTTTCAAAAAAGTGATGCTGACGTGAATTTGTACTTCAAGGTAACAGGGAACAAGACCAATTTGAAAATGGTCTTGAGTCGGAAAGGATGGGCTGCAAACTCTGCCTGGACAATGGTGTAGGGAACAATCCCTTTGCTCCTAATGATATGGTAGAGCATGAGAGTCTGTACGTTCTCTGTCTTGGCCCAATTTGGCTCACACATGCTAGGCTTCCACACCTCAAAACCATAATAAACCATGGGTCGAATGATAGAGTCCACGAGATCCATCTTGGACAATACATTCTGGAATTGGTTTTGGAAACATTTTTGCTCGAGGAGAGCAAGGGACCTATACTTCTTATTGGTCTAGGGTTGTGTCTTCCACAACACAAATCTAGGTCTTAAGATCGGGACTCCCAAGTAAGTATACGCTGTGGTGATCTCAACCTCCTCTCCCCAAAAGAAGAAATGGAAATCCATAAGAACACTCATTGAGTTGTTGATGATCATCACCTTGGTTTTACTTAGGTTGACCGTCATCTGCCGAAGATCACAAAATCTAAATAGGCCATCTGATCGTCTTTGCAATTCCTTCAGGGTAGAGACCAAGAGGATCATATCGTCTTCAAAAAGAAGGATGGAGATCAGGAATTGATGAAGAAGAGAACCATCCCTGAGCTGAATATGTTCCTGTAGGAAGGACTATAGCTCATTAGTATAGATCCCAAATAGGGTTGAGGAGAGAGGGCACCCTTGCTTCACCCCAATGGTGTTCTGAATGAAATCAAATAGCCAATGTGCTATGCTAAGGTGACCAAGGACAAACTCATAGAGGCACATGATGGCCATGATAAGGGTCTTGGGTTTGTGAAGTAGAAAGACTTGTGAAGGAAAAGAAGTTAGAGATAGTCTATAGAGAAGAATTCGTCCAAGAAGATTATAAACCCGTGAAGGAATAAAAGAAAATAGACAATCTGTCTACTCAAGCCAAGCAAAAAGACTAGCCATTGTTATGTGATGTCTGTCAAACAAGCAGGTCTATTGTGAGCAATTCTAATGTTTATGTGCCCAACCCTTATGATTGAATAAGGTTGCCCATATTGAGAGGTATTATTTTTTCATTTAAGAGATTATTTATTTTCTGCAAAGTAAATTCAATTCAAGAAGAGTAGGCAATATAATGGTTATTCTGATTTGGTTGAGAACAATTTGCAATTAAGGCAACCTAGAGGTCAAATTTGTTGAAATTTATATCTATATCTCAGTCACTGAGATTGCTGCCAATAAATTAACTAAACTAGAAATTATTACTGCTGATATAAAATCTGAATTTATGCAGAAACACACAGTTGAGATATAAAACAAGAAATTGCAGCGGAAACATACAGTAAACCAAACATAAAAATCACATAGACACCATAAGTACCCTGGAACCCTAGTGTGGGGAAAAACCAGCAAAGGAGGGCTTCTATTATTGGGCTTCAGAGGAAAATTACAGAAACAAAATTACACAGAAATTTCTAACAGCAGATCTGCCCTCTGTTATCAGCTCTACGGCCTAGCTATACCCAGCTGTACGGCCCAACAAGAGGCTGCCTCAAAAAACTGCTGTATGACCCAGCAATCTCTTCTGTATGGCCGGCTAGAAATCTGAATGACCTGAGAATTTCGGTCTCCCTGGACTGCTGTACGGCCTGCTCAAATCGACCCTCTTGCTTGCTGAAAAATATGGCCTGTAGTGGCCCAGTATGCTCCAGCAGATTTAGCCTCTTTGGCTGCTAAACTCAGCCTATACAAGCTGCCCAGAATTGCCCTGAAATGCCCCTCAACAGGCTGCTCAAATCACCCAGCCAGTTGCCCTCTTCCTCAACCCTATGCGCCCTCCTTCAGCTCACTTGTTCACTCACAAATGAGAAATGTGTTCTGTCCTCTCACCCTCAGCCTCCTTTTATCTCCCAAGGAGCCCCCCATCCTCCTTGAGATGTCTGCCCAACCTTGGCCCTCTCTTGGGCTGGACCCCACTCTCCACTAAGTGGTGTGCCCTCCTTGGTTTAGGCCCCACAATCCACTCAGCCACCTTCAAGGAGGTGCGCCCTCTCTCCCTTGGCCCCACATTCCACTCAAAGAGGAATTTTTGGTTGCCAGCCTAAGTCCAACTTAAGGCTGAGATAAAACTAAGCTGATCTGGGTTATTTAAGCTGTTCCTCAGCTGGCCTAGGACAAAAGACACGGCTGAGACACCAGACCGAGCTAAAACTAACAAAATTGTTGGTCCTTTTTAGATCATAAGAGTAGGTAATAGGAATATGGTGATATCACAATAGGTTAAAATGCTAGAGGAAGTTAGATTTGTTGATGTTAACCTTGGCAGTTAATGAACCTATGATCAAACATTTTTGAAATGTAAAAGAAGAAAAAATATCATGGACTATGTTGAAGAACATTTTTAAAATTGCAATTGAATCCCATATTATGTATTTAATATTGTTCTCTATGCCACGAAAATGGAGGGTAATAAAGTAGAAGAATTAGTGATGAAGATTAGATTGGTGAGTGATGAGTTAATTGCCAATTGGTGGCTGGTCTTGACATAAAAGACAAGGAGTTGGTAACTCTCGCACTACATGCTTTACCATCTTCCTATAAACCCTTTAAAACCTCTTTCAAATTAACAGGGAAAATTGCATAGTGGAAGTTTGTAGAGCTTTTTGGGTTGTTAATGTAGGAAGAATTAGTCTTTTTGTGGAGAGGAAAGCAGATCTAACAAAGCTTTTATGGTCAAGGGAAAAAGGAAGGCAAATAAAGCAATACACTAAGAAAAAGAACTACAAATGTTGCCATAAAGCTAACTCTAAATCATATTCAAAAAGTGCTTTGTTTGTGTAAAATTTGGACATTTTAAGAAAGATTGTTGCATAATCCCCATAATAAAAAATTATAAGAGTCAAAAGAATGGTGGTCAAAAGAATAACTCTAAGAAATCGAATTTTGTAAGTGAGCAATCAATTCCCAAAGATGATAAAAAAGACCACTTATTTATTGTTGCAAAAATAAGTGTCTCATGTCACTGATGTTTGGTGCTTGGATCAGAGTGCAACTAAATACATGATAGGTTGTCAAAGATTTGGTAGACATTGAGGATGATTATGATGAAGGAGATACAATGTCAATTGCCAATGAAGCTACTTATGAAGTAAAGGGAAAAGGTAGCATTGCATCGAGAATGCTAGATGGCTAGATCTAGATAAGATAAGATAAATGTATTAACGTGCAACAAATGACCACTGAAGTAGGTCAATGGGATTGTTAGGTAGAATGTCTATACAATGCGGGAGCACTAAAGCGACTCCTATAAAAAGAAGCTGGAAGTATAATAGAATAGAAATCTAATCTAAAACCTAGAAAGCCGACTCCAAAAATGGAGAGGCAGTCCAGGGGAGAGATGTACAAGGTGAGTAGTTCTAAAATCTATGGCGCAGGTGGAGTGAGACTATACTGGTCCATTGGAACCATCTCTCCTAACATTTGTGGCTGAATGAAGAAAACTCAAAATAGATGTCTGTCCGAAAGAAGGAACAAGAAAGGCGCTGGAATGAGTGCCGTGTTCCTATCTGGAAGGAAGACCCCGTCGCTATGTCGTGCTACTGTCTGGAAGGAAGACCCTGTTGCTATGTGCTGTGCTGTTGTTTGGAAGGAAGACCCTTTCGTTGTGTTCTGGAAGATCTCATATGGCGACTAATCTGTCTGCTAATGTGAGGTCGGGTTTGGGCACATCGTTGGGGTCTCCTGGAGGTACAGATGCCCCGTGTCCTCACTGATCTGGGATCATCTCTATCTAACTGTCGCTTGGTGCCCCTAGTCGGGAGCACCATAAAAAAGGAAGTATAAAAAATGTATGGTATGTCCCTAGAGTTCAAAAGAATTTGAGTTATGTTAGATAAATTAGTAAAGAATTTTTTTTAGTTACCTTTGATGATAAAAAATGTGAAATTGGGGACAAGACTAACAATGAAGTTGTGGCAATAGGAGTAGCTATTGGTGGTTTGTATACAGTTGGATGCCATTGCCATCAATCAAGAAGCCTTGGTAAGTGTGGACATAAATGCATTTGATATGATTTGGCATGAAAATATTTTGCCTATCCTTATCTATTGCATCAAAAGCAGATGGTTGGAAGACTCCCACCAATTCAATGAAAGAGAGTGCAATTTGTGAAGGCTACCTTGCATGTAAGTACCACCATGATCAATTTTTAAAGGGAGAAGAATGGAGAGCAACAAGATTGTTGCATCTCATCCACATCGACTTATGTGAATTGATGCCAACTCAAATACTTGGTACAACAAGTGCATAAAAAGAAAAAGAAGTCATTGAAGACAATAATGAAGACAACAATTAAACTCAACTTCCACTTGCATCTCCGGACGTTGCAACTAGGTAGCCAATTATTCCCTACAAGAGGAGGGAAGCGGGACCAGAGTTATAGCAAGAAGAGCAACAAGAGGACCTTATTGATGACTTGTTCAGATCCTATCCTATAGAAGTCTCTACTTGTATACCTCGACCTATCGCCATGTTCACTAGCTTGTGGAAACAAATTGGTGTGGGAGTTATGGTGATTAAGGGGTTAATATGTAATGTATTTTCTATGTTGCAATTGTTCAACATTAAGGGCGGGAAATGCAAATCTTGTTTTATAATGCCTTTTCTCCGAGGCCCCTTGTTCATATTAAGTGCAATGTTGAAAATAAGGGTTTAATCTTCATTTTCAGCCACATGTTGAATTGGGTATTTATACTCCCACTCTCATGTGTATTTTGGCCACACTGACCTTGCATTGAGTTAGGTATCTATACACCTACTGTCATTTGTATTTCGGCAATGATTGAACTTATATTCAGTTGGGTATCTATATAGCGAGTCTCATTTGTATTCTCCATTTTTCTCTAGGGTGCCCCCTTGATCAATTAGGGGGGGGATGTTGGGAATGATGTAAGCTTCACTTTTGTCATAACCAACCATATATTGTAATAATTATTGTATTTCTAGGTTTGGCTAAGGAAGACCTTGTACAAAGCGCCCTCCTTTTAAGTTGTGTATAAATACACAACTCTCATTTGTAGTTTATCGTCAAGTGATTCTTTTTCATCTTTTAATAAAGTGATTGGCCTAATGGCACCCTCAAGTTTTGTGCCATCTTTTGTTCATGGGTTTCTTTCTTTTTCTAGTGCACTTGTACTTGAGTTATTTCTCTCTCTAGGGTTGCACCCCTCTTTGCTGATTTTCTTCAAGGATTGGGCTGCCCTAGTGCTCATTTATTTTTTCTCTTTATTGTAGAATTAGGGTTTGTTGGTTCTGTTCGATTCTCACACTACCTCTTGTGAATCTCAACGATTTTTTGTGTTAAAAAATAGAAGCAAGAATAGATGAAAAAAAGAGCACACTATGAAGGTTTTCCAAACAAAAATTGTTTGTCTCCTTTACAACATGACATATATACTCTAAACTTTTTGTAACATGATTTTGTTTTATTTAATCTTATCTTCATGAAGTGCAGTGCTTCTAAGTCGCTGCATGTATAGTACTATATCTGAATAAATTGCGGTTTGCTTGCCTCATTTTTATCAAGATTGCATCCATAAGATCTACTCAACCAATTTTCTAAATTTTGTTTTGAGCATAAAGATATATAACATGTTGATGTGGGAATGCTCATGTCACATTGTTGAGGTGGCATTGTTGATCTTATAACTTGTAGAAATTGGACATTGATTCCAACACCCCTTTAAGGCTATTTATCTTTCTTCACACCAAGCATCTCCTTGAACCTTTCAAATTTGTCTTTGCTTAATGCCTTGGTGAAAATATATGCTGGGTGATCTTGAAACTGATCTTGAAACTTGCAATAGATCAATTCAATCTCCTTGTTGTACACTTGCTCTTAGATGTAGTGGCAATGAACCTTGATGCCCTTGGTCTTTGAATGAAATACATGATTCTTTGCAGCTTTGATAACACTTTGCTCATCTCAAAATAGATGTGCGGCCTAGGTTTGTTGTAGGTTAAGATCACCAAGATTCATTCCAAGTGTTATTGCTTCATAGGATGTGTTGTTTTGTACTTTTCCTTTGTGGAGGACAATGCAATAGTTGGTTGTTTTTTCCTCTACCTTATGAAACTACCCTGATACCATGTTGAATGAATAACCGATGGTATATTACCTTTCATCTATGCAACCTGTGCAATCCAAATCGGTTAGTTTGTTGCTTCGAATATGTTGTTCATGTCATTTCCTTAATTTGACATCGTTTCGTATTTTTTAGGGCTTTCCTAAATTTTAGGGGATCTATTTTTAGATTGTGAGTGGAATAGTGATCAGTCATCAGTTTGCTTTTGTATTAGCAAGGGTCAGTGTGCTGTGTCTAGAGACATTGTCCCAAGATCTATGTAGATTTCTCATGTATGAGTAGTGTGCCCCTCTAGAGAGATTTTCTCAAGTCTACTCTAGATCACTTTATGCACGTTAGTGATTTTTTAGTATGTGTTGTCTCATATATTCGTGTTTTGAAAAAAAGGACCTAAAAGTGTTTAGATAACTATCAAGAAGTAAGTCCTTGTGTCTGATTACACTTCCTCTCAGTTCCGAGTTGGTGCATGCCAATTTGAGGGAGGTTTGGCTAGATGATTTGAGGCTTCAACAATGATTTTCCAGGGGAAAACAACACCTCAAATCTGCAATATAACTTGTTGATCAACAATAAAATACAAAAATCTGCATTTTCCTCTTCAAATCAGCAATAATAAAATCCACATTGGTGATTCAATATGTCAAAATAATGCATAAAATTTACAAATCCACGGTAATCTTCCATTATTTCTGCAATAAAAGTTGTAAAACAACCAACAAAGGTAACCAAAACACAAAGAAAACATCCCAAATCAATGTATTATTACCTTCTAAATCTCCACTTGTAAAATATTTAAGTCCAAGCAAGAATGCAAACCTAGGGAAACATTTTAGAGACCCTACCCAATGTCATCTCAGTAGGATTTCCCTTCACTTTAGGCTGGCTCTCCTCCGCCACAAGGGCGGTTTCCCTATGTGATATTGCTAATCTACCCTTATAATCTTCTTCAACAAACTAGATTTAGCAATCCAAAAAGTTATGATGTACAATGGATGTTATTGTGGTGAATTCAAGTAGATTAGTGCCTATCCTTGGGCAAAATGGAGTCAAAACACTTCAAAGCTTTAAAGACTTAATGATAGTCAATATTAAACCCAAGAAGATACTTAAAGCAACAATCAATCCTAGTAATAACAATGCTGCAAAATCATATTCCAGTGAACATACCATGCTCATAAAGATACACTAGTACTTTTATTGCATTCTTGCCTCATCACATAAAATTAAAATCAGAGAACAACCCAAGGACATAGCATAAATCAGAGCTGAAATTAGGATCTTGAAAACATTTGCTATATATTTTGGTTTAGCTCACTTGGTTGAAAGTTACTTTATTAAATAAGAGGTCTTGAGTTCAAGTTTTTCTTTTTATTGAGTTACTTTTTGAAAAAATTCATGCAACTCTAAGTTATCACATAACTTTATTGTAAAGTGCTTTTCACTTAAATTATAAAAGTGAATCATTATAAAGTAGCTTTAATGTTTTTTTTTTTAAAGTTACTTTTTGCATGCAATTTTAATTATTAAAGTAATTTCATTGTACAAGTGTTTCTCAAGTTGATAGGCAAAGTTAGAGAAGGAAGATAATTTTTTTTTTATTCAGCATTGTGATATGTAAATTGTTGTGGATATTCCACTGGAAAGTTTGTCACGACTCACAACAGATCTAATAAAATGCTGAAATATTTACTGTGAAGGTTTAATTTCCTTTAGATCTCAGATTCTTTAATTACTAGGTTTTTGCTTAAAATGGATGAAATAGATGAAATGTGAAAGATAGAGAACATAAATAAATACTCACACACCATCCACAAATAAACACAAGATATAACCTGGGAAACTCAATACGAGAGAAAACCAAGCTAGAAGGTGAGGCCGCTCTGCTTTTTTTTCTTCAAATGCAAGTACAAAGAAAGAAGCATTCTCGGTGGAGTTGCCTTTGACACCGTGGCTTGTATGGCTTCTACATAATCTCTCCTCCTTTGTTATGCTCTCAAAATACCACTCCTAGGTGCTTTGTTAAACTATGGAACAATTACAACGCTAAAGAATGGAACCCCTTCTCCTCCTAGCGACCCAGTATTTAACGTCGCCTGGTAGCCATCTAGGGGTAGGGCTTTGACTTCATTAACCCTCAATTGTGATAAGGTTTTGGATCTTCTAGAATCTTCTTGAAAGTCCATATGTGGTTAGCCCCATATGCGTGAGTAATGGGGGTTGACATGGCATCTACTTGTACCATGGTGGTCAACATGGTAGGTCAACTTGCGTGAGGCATAACTTTTGCATATAGGTTCTGATTGACGCGATTTTTGTATTGTTGGAAAGGTAGCGATGTGTAGAATAACCTCAAGGGGTCTGTGATAAAGCTAGGAAAGTTTTGACTAAAAATATGTCGTTTGATCCATCAAAATGGCTTCGGAAGGTTTCAAACTCCAATTTTCCAAACTTGGGCCTGTCATTAAAAAGACCCTACAAGAAGATTCCTCCAATATTTTCCACTCGAAAAGCATCAAGATACATGACAGATAATATAATGATCCGATCTGGAACATACCTCTCCATTTAGGGAGGCTTTTGGTCCCCAAAAGCTTTACTAAATGAGGTGAGGGGAATTTTTCTCTACCTTCTCCCTGGAATACCACTTTGCTTTGCCTGGAAGTTGTCCTTTCAACCCAATCTTTCCAAGGTCATGCTACCCCTGTCTTGTAGTTCTGGACCGCTTTTTCAAACTATGTCCTTTGCCAACTTTGCCTGAGCATCTAGTGCTAAGTCCTCTATGGAAGGTAGGACCTGCTACTTTTTCTGATCCAACATGGAAGTCTCGTAGAGTTTGAGATTCTCCACATTCAATGCTGAGTAAATGCACATGTATGGGGGTAGACTAAGTCTGTAGTCATCATCTCCCACCTCCAATATCTTGAAAGGTCTATATCGCAGAGCCTTGATCTTCTTACCACAACCCTGTAGTTTTTTCTTGTTCAGCTGTAACCAAACTCTCTCTCCCACTTTGAACGTCTTCTCGGTTTTGTGTTGATCATGTCTAGCCTTGTATTTTTCCTCTGACTTCTTTAACGTCTCCTATACTTGCAGATGGATTTGCCTAATCTTCTCAAGAAATTTTTCTGCTCTAAAGACATATCTTGTGAGGTCCTCCCCCACACCTACTTGCTATCCATATACAACTTCCAAGGGTGAAGGTGACAAATATCCAAAGTAGGTTTCGAAAGGTGACTTACCAAAAGAAGTGTGGACTGCTCTATTATAAGAGTGTTGCATGTAGATTGAATTTTCATCCCAGGTCTTCGAATGCTTCTGATTGTAACCCCTAAAAAGCTGCACCAAAGTCCTGTTAACTACTTTGACCTGCTCATCTGTCTGTGGATGGAATGCTGTAGATCTCTTCAACTTAGTGTCCATCTTCTCCCATAATGTAGTCCAAAATGTATTGAGAAATATGGTATCCCTATCTAAGATGATTCTCCTTGGTATCCCAAAGTGCACCTAGACTTGTTCAAAGAACATGTTTGCTACTTCTTGTCCTTTGATGGTTTTTTTAATAGGCACCAGAATGCACACTTCGCTGAACCTGTCAACTACCACAAATAGATAGTCATGTCCCTTCGTGGTTGTTGGTAAACCTCCCACAAAATCCATGGAAATGCTTGCACAAGGTCGAGTGGGTACAGGTAAGGGATGGTATAGACCTTGCTTCCTTTTATTGGGCTTGCTGGTATAACAAAGTATACATCATCTAATATATTGTACTACATCTTCTTGCATTTTGGGCCAGTACATATACTTTTGTAAGTTGGCAACTGCCTTACCAACACCAAAATTTTCTGCAACCTTGGAGGTGTGAGCCACTGATAAGTTGCAATCGTTCACCTTTAGAGTAGCCCATTTTGAAAATGATAGTCAACCTTGCCATCACCTTCTTCTATATGAATTTGGCCTTGTAGTTGTTGAAACACCTCCTCAAAGTCCTCATCTTCTGTGTATGCCTCTCTGTATGCATCATGGGTAAAAGGCTCCATGTGCATCAGAGTTCCCAAAGCTGTAATATTGGATGTGGGTGGCCTTGAAAGCATGTCTGCTAACCTGTTTGTGCTGTCGTTCTTATACTAGATGACTAGATGAAATTGTTGTAAAAATCCCATCCACTTGTAATGTCTGGTTTACTATAGCTTACTCTGGGCCTGCAAATACTATATCGACTGGTGATCTGTGTGGATGATGGTCTCCTTGCCCATCATATAGTGCTTCTACTTCTTGACAGCTTGAACTAGGGCATAGAGTTCCTTGTCATAGGTAGGCTAGTTGAGAACTGCTCCATGAAATATTTCAGAATGATAGCATACATGCCCTCAAAACATGCATCGAAACTGCTCTCGTGGCATACCCTCTTGCATATGTCTCCACTTCGAAAGGCCTTTGCAAGTTTGGTAATGCGAGAACTGGTGCTTGATTGATCTTTCTTTTCAGCTCATCGAAAACCTTCTGCTAATTCTTCTTTCACTGGAAACTCTTACCACTCGCTGTTATGGTGTGGAGTGGTGCAGTTACCGCTGAAAATAAAGCTATGAGCTTCCGCAAGTATTGTGCTGCCCCAACAAAACTTCTAACTTCATTGACATTTGTAGGAACTGGTCATTTCATGATGGCCTCCATCTTTGTGGGATCTATCTTGAGCTCCCCTCCATCGATCACATACCCAAATACACCATAGACTAATGAGCAAACCCACATTTTGTCCTTCAATGCAACATCTACTTCTTTTGATGAGTGGCTTATTGATTCTGGACAATCTTATCATACTGCTAAGAATAAAGTAATTTTTTCTTCTGTTATTGAATGTAAGAGCAAATAAATATTTGTTGGTGATGATAGATCTTTTAGTGTTGTAGGGTTTGGAACAATGCAGTTAGATGATGGTCATTTTAATGATTTATGATGTGTTCCAAGAGTCTCTTGCAACATTCTATCAGTATATCAAACACTCATTTAGGTCAAGGTAAAACAATAGAGTTTTCACCTCACCAAGTTGTAATCAAGGATTTAAAAGATCATACGCTTGTTCTAGTGATTGGAATTGTTGAAGATATTAACAGGTTGTACAAATTTGACAACTTTGGTTATCATCTTTTCCGTCAGTTTTTATTTCTCATAGCAATGACTTGAGCAAACTTTGGCATGAGCAGTTTATTCATCTAAACTATCCCTCGTTGCAGTAGCTGTGCAATCAAAATATGGTGATTGGTCTTCCTCTCGTTTCTTGCAGAGATGGTCTTTGTGTTAGCTGTGTTCTCGACATATGTCATTAGGACAGTTTTCACAAAGTGCCTGACGTCTCGACCCCCTTGCAACTCGTTCACAATGATTCAACCCATATAGTGCTTTCTTTAATTTTCACACATGTGATTCTTTTCTATGAACCACGAAATCCTCTGGCTGTTCTATATATACCTCTTCCTCAACTTGACTATTGAGGAATGCAGTCTTTACATCCATCTGGTGAAGTTTCCAACCCTGAACTGAAGCGAGGGATATGATGGCCCTGATGGAAGTGTACCTTGCAACAGGTGCGAATGTTTCATCATAGTCAATGCCTTCCTTTTGAGAAAAACCACTAGCCACAAATCTCGCTTTGTATTTCTCAATACTTCCATCAACTGCATGCTTGATTTTGAACAACCATTTGGAAGTAACCACAGATTTTCCTTCCGGTCTTTGAACTACTTCCCATACATTATTTTTCATGATGGATTGATATTCTTCCACCATGGCATCTTTCCATACTTCCTGCCTAGCAGCATCCTCATAGATGGTGGGTTCCGCATCGCTAATTTGAGCCATAAGAGCCACATAACCTGAATATCTTTGAGGTCTATTACTCACTTTGAAAGTACCTGAAGGAGCTGTGTGTTTTTTTGCCTCTCGCAGAATTTCTCTACACTAGGTAGGCTTCCTCTTAATAGGAGGTACCTCTAGAGGTCTCTCTATCTGTTCTACTGGATCCACAGTATCAACCTGATCCAATGGCTCTTTAGGTTCGTCCATCTCTGTATCTTGCTGCGATTCTTTAGATTGCTTAAATGCAACTTCTTCATGAAAAGTTACATCCCTGCTTACCTCGATATATCTTTGGCTTGGAACATAGATTCTGTAGGCCTTGGATGTTTCACTGTACCCAAAAAAAATTCCTTTTTTCCCAAAAGGCTCCATCTTAGTTCTTTTCTCTTTCGGCACATGTATGTAAACTGGACATACGAAAATCCTTAGGTGTCCCACTTCTGGCTTTGCGCGAGTGAATGCTTTTTCTGGAGTCTTTTCCCCCAGAATAGTATGAGGACTTCTATTATGAATATAAACTGCAGTGCTTGTGGCTTCTGCCCAAAGTGATGTGGGAAAGTCTTGGTCACACATCATAGCTTGAGCTGCCTCACAGATTGTTCTGTTCTTTCTCTCAACAATACATTCTGCTGAGGGTTATAGGGAACAGTTAGATGTCTCTTGATTCCTACTTCTTTACATAAGTCATCAAACTGGTGAGACTCAAATTTACCACCATTGTCAGTCCTCAAAGCACGTATGTGTTTTCCAATCTGATTTTCAATCAAAGCTTTGAATTCTAGAAATTTACTAAAAGTTTCATTCTTTGCTTTTAGAAAATAGATCCATGATTTTCTAGAGAAGTCATCTATGAAAATCACATAATAAGACATCCATTCAAGGAAGGTGATGACATAGGCTCACATATCTCTGAATGTATCAAATCCATAATTCCTTTAGACCTTGAGTTACTGTTTGGAAATGACTTCTTTATGTTTTTACCAAGAACACAACCTCTACAGATTCCATCATGATCAAAATGAAAGGTAGGCATTCCTCTTACCATTTTTTGAAGTTCAGGGAGCGCTTTGTAGTGGAGATGTCCAAACCTTCGATGCCATAGCTTAGATGGACTAATTGAAGCATGAACCAGTGCTTGGATATGTCCTTGGAGTTTGTAAAGACCTCCCTCTCTAACTCGAATCACAATTGCTAAACTTAGCTCTTCATTCTTAGGCCATAAGAGAGCTTTCTTGTCCATGAAGATTACCAGGTAACCTTTATCTTCGAGGACTGCAACAGAGATAAGATTCTTCTTTAAACCAGGAATGTACAAAATTTCCTCAATGTGTAACTCACCTCAAGATTTGAGCTGAAAGGATGCTGAACCAAGTCCTTCGATTGCATAGCTGGCATTATCTCCAAGTTCTACCTGAGCAAAGAACTTCTTCTCCTTGAAGTTCGCAAGAACTCCTTTATTTCCAATCATGTGCCTGGAGGCTCCACTATCCACCAACCAGGATTCAACACTGTTTGTAAGAAAACTAGAGAGTGCTGAAATAAGATAGTATTCCCTCCTGGTCTCTTGATTCTTCGTTCTTTGAGACGCATCTTCTGCAGCAATAGAAGCATGATATTTACCTTTGTGCCCTTTTCTGATCTTTGGACAATCTCTGGGAAAGTGCCCCTGTCGCTGACAGTTGAAGCACTTCACCCTTGTCATATCAAACTCTTTCCCTTTGAAGCTACCTTTGCTTTTCTCCTTCTGAGGAGTAAATCTTCTCCCTTTCCTTGTCCTTGCTGCTAGGGCAAGGTTCTCTTCCTTTGAAGTACCATTTCGACTCTGGATTCTCATTTCTTCTTGCAGACAATCATGCCATAGTCTTTCAAAGTCTGGCTGGTTTTCGCAAGCATTTATCCCGGCCAAAAATGTCTCCCAAGAAGGCGGAAGACCATCCACAACACTCTGGATGAGATCATCATCATCTACAATTACACCAATGACCAACAAATGATCCCTTAACTGAGAAATCTTTGTGAAGGAGGCCACAGAGTCATCCTTCTCCATCTTGAGAGTTCGAAGCTTATTCTTAAGAACCCTATTCTGACTGGGTGCCTTCTTTTCATATAGATTGGATAGAGTGTCAAAACACTCCTTTGCAGTCTTCAGAGGTGCTATAACAGGCATGATGTTATCTTTGACTGAATCAAATATGATTTGCTTTGCCCTTGCCTGATTCTTCTTGAAGGCTATCCTTCCTGCATTGGAGGTGGGATCTTCTACTGTACTGGTCACAAAGTTGTCCAAGTCATATTCTTCCAGAATATTCAGGACTTTGGCTTTCCAAACATTAAAGTTTGAAGCCCCTTCAAGTCTATCCTCAGGCCTTACAGAAATGGAAGATATCTCTGCAAGCACTATGCCTGAATAACTCCTAAGGATCTGCGCAGGCTCTAACAGACTGCAGAGCTGAGCACTTCCACGCCCTAGAGCTCTTATACCATGTTAATTTTCAAGCATAAACAGATACAGAAGGTAAGAGTAGAGTTTTTTAACCTTTAACTGATAAAATGAAGCATAAGAATCATAGGAAGAACAATCATTCACAGAGACGCGCGCATTTACCCTGGGAAATCCTCAAGGGGAAGAAAACCCAACAAAATTCTTCTTGTGATATATTGATCAGTCAAACAAGTACAATGAACTTACAAGACTCTTCTAGAAAGAGAGAGATAAGACAATAGCACTAAGACAATAGGTCTTACTGCTGTTTCTGTGTCTTCAATATATCTGAGCCTCTCACAAATCTTCCCTCAAGCCTGTAGATTTTACTGTAGCTGATGCTGACTCTGAACTTCTCTTAAGGCTGCCTCAGAATAAGTGAAAGATGCTGCCTCAAAATAAGTGAAAGATGCTGCCCAGAACAGAGTGTTTCAGCCCTCAGAAAAGGCCCTTTAGTTGCTGCCCAGAACAGCCTTTAGTTGCTGTCAGAATACCTTCAGAACAAAGTATATTTGCTACTACAGGACTGTCCTAGCAGCTGCCTCAGAATAGTGAAGATTGCTGATACAGAAAAGAGTTATCAGCAGCTACAGAATAGAGTAATCAGCTGCTACAGAACTGCCTCAGAATAGGATTAGCTTGTTGCTTCCCACAACAGTGTTACCAGCCTTCAGAAATGAACCTCCTAGCTGCTGCCCAGAATAAGCCTAGGCTGCTCCCTCAGAATAGATTAGCTGCTGCTCAGAAGTATGAGAATTGAAGTAAAACTCATGTAAAACTTATGTCAAGCGGGGGGCGCCTCCTTCTCTTTATATAGGTTAGAGTTCTCAGTTTAGGTTAGGTAACTTAGGTTAGGGCTGTTGGATTTTAATGTTGTTCAATTACATTCAGTTACTTTATAAATTTGCTTGAACTGAAGCATAAACCATGAACAATAGCAGCAGTAATAACCAAGATCACAAGAAGAATAACCATGCACAGAGACACAAGTACAATAGAAAATGCTTATATTAAATTGATGTTATTACAATGATGAGAGTTTCATATATATAGAACATATGGTGACCATCCATTCATGGTGACCATCCATGAAAGGATGTGTCACTTGGATAATAAGTAACGATTTATTTACTAAGTATATTTATACGTTGTTTATAAATATTATGTCATATATATATATATATATATATATATATATATATGGAAGAATGTATTCCTGATGTTGTCCAAAACATCAACACTCCCTTTCAACGAGGGAGACATTCTCAACCAAGGTTGTTCACCATAGGTACACCCCCATGAGTGAATGTTAGCATGATGCTAACTGACACTTGGAAAACATCTCAAGCACCTCAAGTCCATATTATTCCTT
>ML777127.1:661757-701676 GCA_009831015.1 Picea engelmannii
GGAAGGACTATGTCTGGGCCCATTTATCACAAGTGCACCTTTATGATAAATGAATCCTATCTCCCTTGGTCTGCAGCCCAATCTAGGAGAAGTTATGCCCGATGTTGAAACATCAACACTCCCTCTTAGCTAGGGAAGTATCTCTCCATAGTAGTACACAACTACTGTCCAGAGACACAGTCTTTGTCAGTAGTACACAACCACCATAGTAGCAAAAGGTTTGCCACACACGACACTTCCATGTGGACTTCTAGAGGCTACACCCTCTAGAAACATTATGGTCAACTCCCATAATGTGTGATGTCAAGGGTCAACTCCCTTGACATGTCCTCATGTGTTCTCCACATGGGATGTTGGGTTATAAGCCCAAATGCACTTATCCCTTCTCGAATAAGTGTCCTCACAGATCAACTCAATTCAATTCATAGAGGAGTACGATCCAGAGAATGTTTGTCACACATGGCACTCCCATGTGGACTTCTAGAGGCCACACTCTCTAGAAACACTAGGGTCAACTCCCATAGTGTGTGACGTCAAGGGTCAATTCCCTTGACATGTCCTCATGTGCTCTCCACATGGGATGTTGGGCTATAAGCCCAAACCCACTTATCCCTTCTCGGATAAATGTCATCACAGATCAATTCACTTCAGTAACAGAGGAGTACGATCTGGAGAATGTTTCAGGAAGCTGCAAACATTAACATTTCCTTTCAGTGAGGAGACATTCTCTGCCACACCAAGTCTATCACGGAAGTACTCGAACTTCATCTTGGTAAGGGGTTTGGTAAGAACGTCAACAACCTGCTCATCTGTAGGAAGGTATTGCACCAATACGGCCTTCCTCTGCACCATGTCTCGGATGTAATGGTACTTGATCTCAATGTGTTACGTTTTGTCATGAAACACTGGATTATCTGAGAGCTTCACACAGCTTTGGTTATCACAATGAATAACGGTGGAATCTAGCACATGTCCAAATAAATCTGCAAGGAGCTTGCGAAGCCACACTGCTTCACGGACTGCCACACTTAATGCAATGTACTTTGCTTCTGCAGTACTCAAGGCCACAGAAGTTTGTTTCCTGCTACACCAGGAAACCATGGCAGATCCCAAAGTGAAGCAACACCCAGAGGTGCTCTTCCTGTCTACTGCGCTCCTTGCCCAATTAGAGTCAGTATATCCCTGCAATCTCATGTCAATACTAGAAGTATATCTCAGACCATGTCCAATTGTTCCTTGCAGGTATCACAACACATGCTTCACAACAATCCATTGTGTTTGTCTCAGTTGGCTCATAAATTGGCTAAGTGCACTCACTGCATAGCAAATATCTGTTCTGGTGTTAACCAGATACATCGATGATCCAATTAGTTGTCTGTACAGGGTCGGATCAATCTCGTCGGAATCAGAAGAAGACACAAATAGTTTCTTCAGATTCATCACCATTGGTGTAGCCATGGGTTTACAGTTTAGCATCCCAAACTTTTTCAATATCTCAACTGTGTACTTCCCCTGACTTAGGAAGATCTCATCAGTTCTTTGCCACACCTCTAGTCCCAAGAAGTAGTGCATCATACCAAGGTCCTTCATCTCGAACTCAGAGGCCAATGCATACTTGCATTCAATAATAAGGCTCTCTGTGCCGGTGAGGAATAAATCATCAACGTAGAGGACCAAAATAAGCCCTTTTAGCTTAAAGATAATAAGCCCTACCATTATCAGAAGTTTCGCGCATTTTTTTCAACCTTGTTTGTATTGTGCTAGAATCCTCTCCATCCTGCACTAGCGAGAGCATGTCATCTGTGGCATATAATTTTATCAGCAGGATTGCTCTTTGTTCTTTACATCAAATTCTTCTTGCTGCTCGTCATCCCGAATGTCTCTATTCTCCTTGCTTGTAACCACTCCCAATCGATGCTTGCAATGTGAAATTACAATCATTTGTTGCTTCCACATGCCCATTAAATTTTTGACTAGGGCCAAGCTTAAAATTTGAGATTTGCCATCCTTGACATTTTGATAATAGAAAATACTTCCAAGCACTAATCAACAATTCTTATAGACTTTGTCAACCTCAGATCACCAAACTTTTTAAAAATTTACCTCCACTTCTAGACTTTCTCACCACCCACCACAACACTGTTTGTAGAATTCTGAATTGCTGTTTGTTGTTTCAAGAAACCAACACAACCTTTGCACAGACCTCTGTTTCTTTGAACCACAATGCTACCAAATGAATACTGGTCCACTGAAAACAAATTTTCCCCTCGTATTCTTTCCCACCCATTCACAATAAAAATATTACATGCACAAAAATTACTTTGCTTTATAACCACTACAATTTAAAGAAAAAAACTAACCACTAGAAAATAAGTCTCACCTTTTGAATAAATCCAGATCATGTGGCTGCTTGTCAGAGAAACATAGATCACGTTTGCTTGTGCTTTCAAGTCTATCTCAGCATGCACATGTCCTTGAGAACGTTGGGCCAGGGGGGTGTTGTATTTGTGCTCTTTTTCGTCTTGCACATTTATTGGTCTGAGCCTCCAAAACAAATTGTGCTACCTCTGCCCCATTTCAACTATCAAAACACCCTGCGCCTTCGAGTTAAATGTGACACTGTTGTACTATCATCATGAATCTCCTGTGCCTGATATGCACATGGACAGGGAAGATAAATCCATAGAGGATTATATATATATATATATTGTGATAAGAATGAATGATTTACAAGAGCTATCGCTATGGTATAAATCCTGATCAATTGGTCACGAGGGCGAAGGGTTATGACCCTTGAGTTTATTAATATATTGTTATTACTATTTTGAAATATGTTATTACTATGTAATGTATATTTCTGTACATTACATGGTCTCCCCCTTTAAAGGATGCTTTGTCCTCGAAAAATAACTAGGAGAAGGCTACATCTTTGTTCCAGTGTGCACTTTCTTCACTTTAGGAGCTACTTTTGTTGTTGTTCTGCTTGAGGAAACTAGACAGTAATATCTTTGAAGTGCTGAACAAAATTGTGGCATTGTGAAGGGGTCTATCCATCCTATTTCGATTCACTTAGACATTGTATGGGGTGACTTTTGATTATGAATTCTTCGATTCCAATTCTCAGTATGCCTTTGGAAATAATTTTGTTTGTCATCCTAAAATCTAGGAATACACAGAGTTTTGTCCTGGTTGATGTTGGTATGGTGAGTGTTCCTTGCTACGACTTCTATGATTAGGTTGAAGATATGGTCTAGCAACTGAGCTTCTTTCTGATATACAGGAATCAAGAATTGATGATTCACTTTTCACTGGTTCTTTGACACCCTTGAGCTGAGATATATTTTTGTTAGTGTCTGTGGAAAGATCATCAGCTGTAACTGGTTCTGTAAGTGTTACTTTGCCGATTGATTGCTTGACTTTATTGACGATAAACATATCTTCATTAACGACAATTGGTTTTTCATCTCTGATTGCATCTGTGAGAGTTTTCCCATCTACCTTTTGTACCTCGAGTTCTTCTAGTTTTTTTGATAGAATCAACTGATTCTGTTAATGTTTCTTTCTTGAGTTTTGGAAATAAAATATCCTCATGTTAACATTTCTCAACTTCATTTAGCAAGTTTTGACTATGACTTCTTAAACATTAGATCTCCTTGTCCTTGTCTGACAAGACCTTGTTAATTTTTTTCTGGAGATCTTGATTATTTTGTTGTGACTTGTGATATGATAGTATCACTGGTATCTTTCTGTTTCAATTTCTAAATTTGTCACCTTTAGATTGTAATTTGATATTCAGAAAGGGCTTCCTTACTAGAACTCGCTCTGAGTCTTTTTTCTATTTTTTCACATCATTCTCATTCTATGAGGGTACAATTATGTAATTGATTCGATGGTTATTGCTTATATTTTTTGAACAGATGTCCTTCTAATAATGACTGCACGATGTACGTCAACCTGAGATTTTAGTGGGTGTAAAAAGTGCAAGGGTCCCACAAAAAAAATCACTTCTTAAGGTGGATTTCAAACTTAGGTAAAAAAAAATGGCAGTAATCCTTTTGCTAAGTAATCCTTTCACTTTTGTAAATTCAGTTCTTGCTCACCCCTGTACTTTATAAATAAAAAATGGAAGCCACTTATATATATATTAAGTGGAGCGAAATATTCCAAGCATATTCTCTTAATTATGTTTGTATAGGGTTTAATTTCATTTTTATTAGCCAAGGGGCAATTTTTTTGAACTGCTAACTTTACCCGTTGCATCTTTTCCTCTGCCATCATGACTTTCTCCTGGGTGGCTATTTCTGGACAGTCAAACTGACTCGACATTGCATGAGAGCTATCCCATGTTCGAAAAAAATGTCGCATGAGCTTGTTGATTGTCACTGTGCGAAGATTGGTAATTTTGGTATAAATAGTGCAGTCTTTTACAGTGGAATGGATAGAACAACAGTCAGGCTGCTTGATCAGTGGGTTGCCAGATATGTTTTCACAGTTTATCAGTTTGAGGCATATGCTGTTGAACGTTAGCTGATATGGCGTGATAGACTCTACTTCGTTTTCTGTGCTGTATGCAACATCTTTGAAACTTACTTTGTGGGTTCTGAATCTTTTGCTGTCATCGTTCATTTTTTTATTTGCCTATTGGATTGGGTCACAGTACCTGACAGTAGTTTCTGCCAGTTTCTCTTGATAGCTGCTCTGGGTGTTTGGAATATTTCCAGATCAGTTTTAGGGCTCAATATTCTTCCATATTAACTATTTGTTTGATTCTCTATTGCATAAGAAAGAAGCAAGAGGAAGGTGGAAGGTTAATCAAATGATCTTAACATTCATCCTCAGTTACGAGGTGTTTGCGGTGGAGGTTTCACATTCATTACACAGATTATACAGTAGTAGCAACAATTTCAGAGAGATTACTGATTCTGTCCATGATTTCGTTTCTGTTTCTTCTGCCTTTTTCTGCTCATAAATATTGGCTGGGGAATGATCTCTGTTTTTTATTTTGTAGCAGTGGAATACTTACTACATTATGTTTAGAGAAAAGGTTGGCTGTAAGCCAGGATGGTTTCCTGCTGAGGCACAGTGGAAAAGTGTCATAGTTTCCTGCTGATGCATAGTTTTCGATAACTATAAAAACATCCAATTCAAATAGGATAGGGAAGAGAAGTCCATATAGGACAGAACAAATATATTGTGATAAGAATAAATGATTTACAAGAGCTCTCGCAACATTATAAATATTCATTGACTGGGCACGATGGTGAAGGGTTATGACCCTTGAGTTATATGATTGTTATGAAATACATTATTATTATGCAATGTATATTTATGTATATTACATTATGTTCCATTTGGAGCTACAATCTCCATTATTTAAGATATGTGCTTGGTGCAAGCTCCTGACAAACTATCTCGTTAATAGCTGTAGCAATTGCACATGGTCCAGTTACACTTGCTGTTGGTTTCCTTATGTAACAGATTCCTGCTGCCTGTATTTATCCCTTCTCTTTTTAGTATCATTGGAAACTGGTTATTGTAGGCCGCTTATTTCTGTTGGTTACCTACAAGCAGCATTGGATTTGGATACTGAAAATTCTGGAAAACAGACAAACTAATCATTTACTTGGTGTTTGGGTTCTTTGAAAATAGCGCTTCTTTGCCACTTAAGAAGTGCCAGTATTTTGTAGTTCTAGCTTTGTCTTAATTCTTTTTTATGGGCTGTTATTTTTCTTTTCCTCCTTTAAGCAGAATAGTTTTATCCTCATATGTTGATAACCACCTTTTTCGTTCTTGGCAAAAATTTAATATACTTTTTTTTTTGGGTCCAGACACGTAAACCAGAGCTTCTGGTAGTTAGCCCCTCTGGCAGATTTGTTGGAATGCCAGACAACCATACACTTCGTATCTGGAAGTCGCCTGTTGAAAACATTGAGAGCATCAAAGAGATTAAGATGATGCTGTTGCACCATACAAAGGGCTTGTCTACCCTAGCATTTCATCCGAATGATACAATTGTTGCTGGAGGGGATGTAACTGGTAGAATTTTGATATGGAGAGGGGTTGGGCAGCATGCATTTACATCAGAAAAAAATGTTGAGAATGGTGGAAGATCCATAGAGATGTCTGGTGTGAAGGCTCATGATGATGCAGTTTCTTTGACAACATGGCATTGGCATCAAAGTAAATGTGAAGTGAAGTTTCTGTCTTTCTCCTCCGATGGTGCTTACTTGTACTCAGGTAGAAAGACTTAGTCTCCTATACTTTTCTGAGATTTATGTATCTCAGATTTACAATGTTTTGAGAAACCATCATTGTTATGACAAATCTTAAATTTCGCTTTCTATATAGTCAGAAAAATATTTATGACAACTAGGATGGAAGGTTAGTATCTGGTCCTAAGATGGATGTTCTTTTGTCTGATCCTAAGGAAGCCTTTCTAGTTCACCGATATTTTTCAATGCAAAGGGTCTTCTTATACTGTTTTGTTCTAACCCAGGACACTATCTGGTTATGATCTCATTTTTTTTGTGTTTAACTAAGTGATGCTGTTTACATGTTGCCAGGTGCAAAAGAAGGTGTTCTTGTGATATGGCAGATGGAGACTGGCAAGAAACAATTTTTTCCACGTTTGGGAGGCCCCCTTCTATTTCTTGCCCATTCTCCAGAACCATCCTTCTTTTCTGTGAGTAAAATGTTCATTCTCTGAGCGATTTATGAATACTTTCCATGCAAATGAACTTTTTCTATTAAATTCATCAATTGTGCAATGCTTCCAAGGAGATTGAAATCCATGCGCTTATTACTGGAGATGGTAGAGAGCTGGTGTATCGTTGACGATTTATGTTCTGTAAAAGTGAATTAGTATGCACCATCTGTTGGTGGGTTCTGAGATATTTTAATCAATGTCTTTCATATTAATGTAATGCCTGCTAAATTAGTGTTATGCTACTTATGTTGATGTTTCTTGTAATGGATTGTTGTTTATGAACTGTCATTAGTAGACTTTGAACTTTCTCATTTGAATATTTGACGTAAACATGATAGATTGTCTTGGATTAAATCGCGGAAACCTTTCATTGAGGTGTCTGTGACCGATGAATTTAATGAGGAGCATTCTTATGGATATCTGTAAGTAATCACCGTTTGTTTTGCTGAAAAGATAATAAATTAGGTAGTGAAGTTAGTGATTGGGGCCCCCAGACGCACTTCCAAGGAGGGAAATAGAGACCCCGACCTTGCTTATCCTTTACCACCAGTCATTGTGGTAAAATTATTAAAACCAAAGCTGGTTCCATATTTAACAGGGCACCACCCAACTCTACAATATGCCAGTAGAAATCCCTAATATATTAATCAGTGTTGCACGAAGTGGGAGCGTTTTAGGAAGCGGGAGCGTGGGAAGCGTCATTTTCCAAAATTTTTTGGAAGTGAAGGGTCTGTTATATATATATATATATTTTATATATATCGCGTTTATATTCAAAAAAACTTGCAAAAAGACAAATTAGCTGCAGAATATATGAAAACATGCATATTTGTACATCAATATAGATAGAAATGGCATCCATAGTACATCAATGATTAATCATTTGTGCATCAACCATCTAGATTCTAGCAATTACAAACATACAAATTTTTAAGCCATATTGATATAATAGAAAGTAGACCATAAGCTTATGAAATGAAATCATATATCCAAAAACTGTTAACAATAACATGAGTCATGACCAAATAATTATGTTTACAAAATAGGCCATCTATACT
Source organism: Picea engelmannii (assembly GCA_009831015.1). Taxonomy (NCBI): domain Eukaryota; kingdom Viridiplantae; phylum Streptophyta; class Pinopsida; order Pinales; family Pinaceae; genus Picea; species Picea engelmannii. The sequence continues at coordinate 669,522 of ML777127.1, forward strand.
AGTGACTGAAGTATGAAGACTGAAAGGTCCAAAACAATAAAGTTTAAAAGTTTAAACTGAGCTAGTTGCCAAATACTATGAATCTATCATTTATAGACTATGACATATAAAGTAATGAAAAAAGAGAATCATCAAACAACTATCCCATCCTCCTTCCACCACCACGAGTATTGCGTGGGCCTCCACGTGGTGGTAATGCAGAAGTAGATGCAGATGGATACAACGAAACTGAAGATGAAGCCCCTAGTGCTGTAGCTGGAATCTTGGACATGGGGACCATGGCGGTAGATGGGGGTGGCATCTCAACCAAAGTTACCAGAACCGGATCGGTCGACCAAAAAAACCGGAACCGAACCGGAAAAAAACCGGATTAAAAAACCGGTCCCTAAAAATACATAAAATATTCAAATTTTGAAAAACAAATACATATTCATGTGCATCCATGTGAATCCAAACCATTATACACAAATTTGCAAAGTTTCTCATATATATATTATATATAACAAGTAACAGTGTATAAAACCAAAATAGCACTAAGAGTAAGTGCATTCCATAGTCATATGAATATCTGAAAAAATACATCTTCAAAAAGGCTCTAAATGGCCTATAAAGTTCAAAAATAACTCTAGAGTCTGATGCAGGAGCATCTCTCCACGTCAGCTCACCAGCCAGCCAGCCGTGTCTTGCGCGTGCATTCAAGATGAAGAGAGGCACAACCCTCATCTTTTAATTTGTAATTGAATGTAATTTAATGTTTAAGCTGTTGAGCTGTGAAGCTGTGCCTTTGCGCAAGCTGTAGATAAGATAGGCCTTTAATGTTTGTAAGGCTGAGGTCTAGATCCAGATAGTGGACTAGACATCCCATTCAATGTAATTGAATAGGGTAGGTAGATTGGAGGGAAGAGCTCGAAGAGCCCCCCTCAGGTAAAAGAGATTTAGGATCTCATTTTGTGGAAGTGAAAAAGTAGAGAGGTGGATAGAGTAGAGAAGTAGAGTTAGAATCTGCGAGTAGAGTGCAGAAGAGAGAAGAGCCGAGACCTGGGTACAGGCCGTGCTCAGGAACACCTTGTATAAACAGGCGTTTGCCATATTTAATACAAAGAGCAGTTTTTCCTGCATGTATTCTGTGTTGAATGAATGTCTGTGAGTGTTCATATGTGCTGTAGATGTATACTGTAGGTTTGCATTTGCAGGAGAGTGTCTGATTTCAGGTGAGGGTCTTTGAGGCTTCATACCAGGAGGGTGTGACAGAACGCTGCGGGTTCTGATAGTCGTGCACAGAGGTTTCACTTTTGAATTCTGCGGGTTCAGACAAAGACGTGCTGCGCCACAGGAACTGGAGTCAACAACTCAGGAAAAGACCCGTGAGGTTGCTGAACACCTCAGGAGGCAAGGCTGTGGGAGAAGAACACAGTTGTAGACAAAAGCTCTGAGGAGTTCTGTGAAGCTCTGCCAAGTGGGCATTGAGCATATGCACAGTGGTGCATTGAGAAGAACTCTGTTGTGAGTTCTTAGGAAGTCAGAATCACTGAGGATTCTTGACGCTTTGCCAGGTGGGCATTGAGCAGGTGCAAGGAGTGCACAGAGGAAGAACTCTGCTGTGAGTTCAAAAGGAAGTTAGAATCACTGAGGATTCTGAGAGCTCTGCCAAGTGGGCATTGAACAGGTGCAAGGAGTGCACAGAGGAAGAACTCTGCTGTGAGTTCAAAAGGAACCAGAATCACTGAGGATTTTGAGAGCTCTGCCAAGTGGGCATTGAGCAGGTACAAGGAGTGCACAGAAGAGGACAGAACTGCTGGAAGTTCTGGAAAAAGACACTCTGCCAGGTGGGCATTGAGACATTGTGCAGACAGGCACAGGGAGGAGAGAACTCTTTGAGTTCTGTAATTGGAGGAAGAATCTACTGAGGGATCTTCACAGAGTTGCTGAACACCCTGCTGACTCAGCAAGAGATTGCTTGAGTGAAGGATAGCCAGGAGGGCATCCAAATATTCTCCATTTGTGGGAGAAAGGAAAGGGGAAACGAGTTTCCTTAGAGGTCGAAGCTACAGGAAAGCTCATGACGGAGAGCAGCGCTGTGTGCATGTGAATACCCTGCAGAGGCGCAGGAGTTGAAGAATCCTTTAAGGGTTCAGAAGGAGGATAAGTTCAGGAGGAATAGTACTTTTAGCGCATAGAGCGTAGCTGCAAGGAACGCAAGGTCGAAGAACTCTTTGGAGAGTTCATAGTTCTCCAAGCTCAGGAGGAACAACATCGTGAAGAGCGCAGGCGAGGACTCAGATTGCGGAGCTCGCAGAGGAGACATAACCAAGTTTGAGACCTTTGGGAAAATTGGAATTCTTCCAAGCATCGGAAGAAAGCACGCAGAAGCTCAGGAGGGAGCACAGCTGCCGTTAGATCAACCGAAGAGACCTGGACCGTTGAGAGTTTTCACGTCCAGGCTGTGGAAGGAGCGCACAGAAGAGAGGAGATCGTGAGTCGTCAGATCTCACTCAGGTACCCGACAGTCGTCAGATCGGTTGGGAGCTGCACGAGGTTTAAGCTCTCGTAAGGAGAGGAGAAAAGTCCCAGAAAGCATTGGTGCATCGGAATATCGACACTCGTGATATCGGGGATATCGAGGATGTGAGGAGAGTCACTCGACACCAGAAACCCCAAATTAGCGAGATTTGATCTGGACCGTTCGTTTGGGAGCGGACGCGTGTCACGAGATTACCCACATCGGGGACTCGTGCATCGGAGGTTGGAAGGGGAAGTCTTTCGACTTCATGAGTGGCGAAAAGGCGAGAGCTCTGTGTTGTGGGCCTAGCTGACGTCACATCGAGAAATTGCGAATCGGGAAATCGGGAATCCCGTGAACAAGAAGTCCTTGCAATTCGGAATTGCGAAGTCCGAAATCCCGACTAGGAGGAAAGCGCCATTGTGGGGCCAGCTGTCAGCATAGCGGAGAATCGGGATTCGAGAGATCGGCAGTCCCGAGGGCAATTGCATCTCGGTATTGTAAAGTCCGAAACCCTGATACGAGGTATGACTGCGGTCATATAGGGGAAGGTTGCGTGGACCACGAGCTAGCTTGGAGGGCTAACACGAAAAGGCGCGTTTCGGTGAATTCACTCATCGTAGATTGGGAGATTGCGGGGATAGAGGTTCGTGACATTGAGGATTGCGAAACCCCGAATCCCGATAGGAGGTATAAGGCGACGGTCTTATGAGAAGCGGTCACATGGACCAGGGCATAGCCAGGAGGGGCTAAGGCCGGAAAGAAGCGCATCGACAAATCGGTGATCGAGAGATCGCGGGGACAGAGGTTCGTGACATTGGGGATCACGAAACTCCGAAACCCGAAATTAAGATCGGGAGAAGGTCACAGGCGCGTGCAGAGGCTGTGACAGGGAAAGGGCAGGACCTGTGGATCGGGTTTTTAATAGAGATTCCAGCAGGGAATCGGAAGAGCCACTTCGGCTCATGAAATGATCGATCGATCCTGTGAGCAGGAGCGCGAGGTAGTCGTAGCGCCTCATACTGCATCAGAGTCCAGGCTAGAAACTATACAATCTAATAATCTGAATCTGCATACTGAAACTCAAACTTAGAGGACTCAGACTCAGACTTAGACATTTCTAGAACCTTTCATTGCATGCCCCTTTTTATTTTTTTAAAAAAACTTGCAAATCCCCTTACTTTTCCATTTGTACGACGACTGTACGGAACCGGTCAAGGGCGGTTTGAATGGCCGGTTTGAACTAGTTTTGCCTGTGACCCGGTCAGTCCGGTCGGTTTTATTGGTTCTGGTAACATTGATCTCAACATGATCATCATCATCCAAAAGAACACTCTCCAATTGCTCTAAAAACAATACTCCATCCTCCAAATTATCCTCCTTCGAATTCTTGTCTCAACGCCTCAAGTTTTTATCCATCTATGCCTCCTCATAGTAATGGGACAACAATAGCAGGTTGTAATGAACAATAGACCAAGCTCTCTGCTCGACTTACATTCAACCTGTTCCTTTTGATGCTATTGATGAAACTGTAGGTGCTCCAACACCTCTCTGCAGAAGAAGTGTTCACCACCTGTGAAAGCATATTGCCAAACGTTGTAGCTGTGGGGTAGCACTGCCATACATGTTCCACCACTCGAGAGAACTCAGATTCCCTCGATCTCTAATTGCATGGTTGGTCCCAAAGGCACCATTGCTAAGGATGTAATGGCTCAATTGTCTCCTTATATTGTCACACTCCTCCTCATCCGGGATTAATTTTTCTACTGCTTTTATATAACCTGCTTGAACCTTTAGATCTTGGTGTGGTCTTTTCTTGGACCCACCACCAGGTGCTAGCGATGAAAGCCATGATACATGATAGTATTTAGGTGTTAGCACATATGCTAAGGCATGTAGTGGAATATTTAGCACTTCCCACCGTTTTTTCACCTCTACACGAATATGATTATAGAGGTTGACACCTCTAGGCTCAACAGTGTCTTTAATCTGCCCTAGCATGCTCTCCATTTGCCCATACGCCTCTCCATTGATTGACCAATTTGAATTCGCAAACTTGATCATGTGATAAATTGGCTTGGTGACTTGCAAAACATACCTAACTTGTGAGCAAAACTGAATGTCAAGGGCTGTCTCCTTCACTGCATTAGCACCTTCTCTATCATTGCTCAATTCATCCCATGCATCACTCATCACCATAGCACCCAAAGCTTGTCTCACCTTCAGTAGGCGCCTAAATGTGAGGTAATAGCTTGCAAATCTAGTGTTTGCAATCTTAAGTAGCTGCAACCTAGAGTGAGTGTTGTAGAAGTAATTGACCCTTGTATGCCGGTGATAAATTTGATGAGTTACTTCCCTCTCTTGTACAATTGATTAATCCATTGACATACTCTATGCTTGACAATATCATGCATCAAAAGGTTCAAGGTGTGCACCAAACACCCAGACCAAAATATGTGTGGATGAACTTGCTCAATGATTTTACGTGCTCCCTTATAGTTTGCTGCATTATCAGTGATTACTTGAATCACATTAGAAGGACCAACATCATTAATTGTTTTCAATAGGAGATCTGAAATGTTTTGGGAAGATGTAGTAATTGAAGAGGAGTAATGTGCTGCAAGAAACACTTCACCGGTAGCAGAAACACCAAGAACATTGATCAAATGTTGGTTTCTAACATTTGTCCAACCATCTGATACAATGGATACCCCAACGTCCACCCATTCATCTGTAAACCGTGTTAGAGCTCTTTGAATTTTTGCTTTTTTGTTGTTAAGTAACACAGTTCTAGATTTCTCATAGTTGGGGTCTTGTATCCTTTGGGGGCTTCATTGATTGCCTTGACAAGATCATGCTAATAGGGGGAGTGAAGCACATTGAATGGGATACCACAAGCACAGAGAAACCGGACCACTTTTGCATCCACTTCATCCCTACCTCCAATAGCAAGGAAATCTACTATTGTTCTTCTAGATCCAGAGGATCTAGAACCATGAGGAGATGGAGATGTGTTGCCACCAAATCTAGATGAGGCATCGGATTGAAGCTTTTGTTTTTTACCATACTTTTTTTGTGCAACTTACTCTATATTTATGTATTTTTCTCTCCGCTTCTCGGATATCTTAGGGCAAAATGTGATCCCAATGGCCCCCTTATTGTCATCACTCTCCATTACATCACAAAGATGCCTTCTCACATGGGTATATGAACCGGTATAAGGTTTTCCATCATGACAGTCATGAGGAAATAAAAATTTAATGCTTCCACCACCTCTCCCCTCCCCAACTTTTGTTACAAATTTCCACAAGGGTCTCAATAAAGCTTTGTGTCCTTCATTGTCCTCTTCCTCCTCTTCAAACCCTTCACCAACTTCATATTGTGGGTCATCATGGGAATCACCACTATCCTCTTCTTCCCTTCGATTCCTTCTCCCCACCATGACCATGAGAACCAAAAAAGGAATGATAAACCAAAAGAAAACCATTTTCTTCAAGTTTTAGATTAGCAACCTGCAATAAAATGAGGGAGAAGAAGGAATGGGAAAGAGTAGGAGAGGAGGAAAAAAATATAAACAAAGTTAACCCAAGGAAATGAGGGAGTTGGGGTTTGGGCTTACCTCTTTAGCTCTTGAAACTTGGAAGTTGAAACCTTTGGAAGTTGTGAAGATTTTTGAGGTTCCTATAGGCTGCCCAACAGGCCTGTCATGTGATCTCTAGTTGGGCACCAAGCTCAAGAAATTTTAGGACTGTTTTTCTTGCTGTTTGTGACAGCCAACAGGTCTGATATTTCTGCCCTCTAAATCTGCTCTTTAGGAAGAGATTTGCTGCCCCTTTGTAGATGCTGTTTTAATGATTTAATAAGGAGGTTCTTGCTGTCCAAATTGGCACATATAAAACTCCACAAAAGCAGTAAATACCCTCTAGGATCTTTAACACCTACAGCTGATAAGTAAATAAACAAACTATGACAAATGAACACAAGTGTTTTTGGTCAACATGACCCTTGAAAACCCCCATGGGGAAAACCAGTAAGAGAGTAGATGTATTATGGAGATCTCAAAGAAAATACTACAACAAGTAAATGAACAAAGGAACCTGATACAATAGTAAGCTTCTCTCAAGCTTGCTTTGGAGTTCCTTGATACTTGTGCTTGCTAGATGACTTGCGCCCCCTCTTGGAAATTGTGCTTGTTAGATGGTACTTGCGCCCCTTAGCTTCCTTGGCTCTTGAGATGAAGTTTGCGCCCCTCTCTTTGTCTTGGATGGTACCCTTCACAAGTGTGCCTCCACCAAAACATAAGTGCACTCCATCTCTTGTGTGCCCCTCCTCAAAGTAAGATGCACCCTCTCACAAATGCACCCCTCCTCAATGCTTGGTGTGGCCTTCTCTACTAGTGCGCCCTCACACAAACAAAAACACCCTCACTCAAGCATCCATGGTGCGCCCTTATCCTTGCTTCTCCTCAACAATGGTGCACCCCTCTCTTTGGTGCACCGCCTTCTCCAAACCCTCACTTCTCCTCTCCTCACATTCACCCAACTCTCTCAAGTGAACAACGAGTCTCACTTTTTCCCCTTTGCCTCCTTTAGCTGAATCCTTAGGCTAACCTAGGAAACCAATGGCCCATATTAGATCTAGGCCAATCTCCAAAATGAATGGACGAAATTAGATCTCATTTTTCACTTAAGTTTCCATAGTTTACTTTTTTCTCATTAATGCTTTTATAAAAACAAAGTAACTTTATAACTTAAAGTACTTTGTCATTAATGATGTTATAAAGTCAAAGTGACTTTATAACATAAAGTAAAGTGTAAGGGTCAAATATTTCTCCCTTTGTGTTTAGAGACTCACAAACACAAGGAGACCACTTTCCAAGGTAGCCAAATCTAAACAAGATGGTTGCCTTTGTTCTCTCCTCCAAGCTCCTCTTTGCTCACTCTTCCATGCTCTCCTTTGCTTTCTCCTCCAAGCTCTCACAAATCTGCACTCTCAAGCTCTCTTATGCTCTCTCCTCCAAACTCAAGATGAAAGAATGAGGAGAATGGAGGGGAAAGATCTCCTTTATTCTCCTCCTTTGTTTCCCCTAAACTTGAAGCCTAAGCTAGGCCCCACCCTCACTAAAAAAAATAAAAGAAAAGTCAAATTTTTTTGAAGTCCTCGGGTCCTTCTTGGAAGTGCGTGGGTCTTCTCCGAAGCACGCGTGAAGCATCCCAGGAAGCTCCAGAGGCTCCCCTGGAAGCGCACTTCAGAGCGTGATGCTTCCAAAAAACTAGGGAGCGTCCAAAAATGCTCCGAAGCACGCTTCCAAGGGAGCTTTCCGGACGCACCTGCTCGGAGTGCCCTTCGAGCCTTCAAAGTGGGGGGGGGGGAGCTTCCTGCAATGCTGGTATTAATGGCTACAAAGGCAAAGACAAAGGAGCAACACCAGTAAAATATGAATGTGAAGGCCCGGGGTTCAACATCTTTTAGGCTGCACACTACAAAGAATTAATCCGCCACATGATACTCAATATTTTCACTGGGAGAAGTGACCCTCGAATCACAGTAGTTGACAATCAGCTACAATAGAGGTACATACTTGGTTGGTTTCATAATAAGATTTCCCTTGCCCTCTAATATCGTTGTAGGGTAGTTGTATGCATAAAGGACTTTGAAGCCTGTGAAAAGTGTGTTTTGTGGAGCTTCTCTCGTCCTCATTACTTGCCATTAGACTTGGGCTTTTACATGAACGAGATCTAGCACCAATGTCACTAGAGTCGACTTGTCACCATAGGTATCAGAAGTTAGATCCAACCATTTTTGGATTGGATTTGCCGGTTCAGACCGTTTTGGGCCAAAGTGGTCCAATTCTGTAGAAAAATTGGACTGGGATTGGTTCTTGCCCAAACCAGTTTGAGCCCATGGCCACACCAAACTGAAAAATGCACAAAAAAGGTGCCCGCCTAAACCCTAATCCTAGCCTATATATTGATGACCCCCCAATTTGCTTCACACTCTTTCCATTGATCATTAGTGAGCATTGGGAGATTTTGGGGCTGTAGCTTGTGGTGAAGATAGTTGATTCAGAGAGAGATTGGAGATGATTTAGAGCAGTTTGTGGGATGATTTAGGTGGATAGAGTATCTACAACAATGATCTACATATTCTCTACAAGCTTAGAGGAGTTTCGAGATCGGATTCTTGTGCTGATTCGAAGATATGTAAACAATATTTCAAACCCTCATTGTCTTTCTCTATAAATTGCGGATTTCGTTTTTAGCAAATAAGGGTAGTTTTGTATTTGCAGGTTTATTTTAATTGTTAAAGATGTTATCATGGTCCCCAAGAATGTTAGAGATCTCGCATGGAGCCATTGTGAAGAGGTTTGTCACCCCCTCACATCTAGGGGTAACTAGAGGAGAAATTTTTTCCTCCATGATCCACATTTCAAATAGTAGATCCGATGATGTTATTCCGGACTCTCCACATATAGCAACTTGCAGATGCCTCCCATCCATGCTCAACTAAGCTCACTTGTATGATATGGTGCATTCAGATACTTTAAGTACATCGTTCTGACACTTCATATCGAGTGATAATGATAATACTTGGGGCATGAAAATGGTGATCATGGGTTGATTTGGATAATGGATCATGATGCTTTGAAGCTATGATTTTTGCCTTATCTCACCTTGGTGGTCATTCTCATCTTCTAGTCAAGTGTTGTCACTCTTGTGCAAAGCTGTACTACTGAGGGCCTTAATGGGGGTAACGTGTCCATATTCCTTACCATACCCATTGTTATTAGAATTGGAAACCAGACCGGATCGGTCGACCCCAAAAATGCGAAATCAGACGAGACTTGTAAAAAACCGGAAAAAAAACCAGCGGACCAAAAACTACATAAAATATTCAAATTTTGAAAAAAACATATATATTCATGTGCATCCATATGAATCAAAACCTCTTATACACAAATATGCAAAGTTTCTCATTTATATAGCAAGTAAGAGTGCATATAACCAAAATAGCACTGAGTGAAATCCATCTTTGAACCAAAATACATCAACAACGAGGCTTTAAATGGCCTCTAGAGTCCAAATAAAATCATGCTACAACACATAACTACATATATTCAAGATCATTACTTATATTAGGATCCTCATCATCAGTGTCACCCTCTAAACATTAAAATAAGATAGAAAAAACATAACATGCCTAATAAGTGATTTCACTTGAGTGAAGGGTACTTTTTTACTAGGTTCATGACAAAAGAGTTCAACAATCAATGTTACCAACATCGAGGTACATAGAGGGTTTGGTGCTCTTGATTAAATCCTAGTTCCATACCCTCATACATGATAGAATCTAGTGGAAATGTTACAATCTATGTCACATGGTTCGGGTTCGAGTTCGGGTTCGGCAAGGATTAGGTTCGATTTGGGTTCGAATTTTCGGATGAGGTTCGGATGAGGTTCGACTTCAGGTTCGACTATATACATCTAAAAAATATATATATAATAGCTATGTGTGCCATCAGTTGTAGCCCGTGGGATCCCGGAGAGATACCACAACATTCCAGTCTTAAAATATGGTAGAAAAAGTTTAACATGCCTAATCAATGATTCTGGTTTGAGTGAAGGGTACATTTTTGCTAAGGCCATGACAAAGGAGTTTAACAATCAACACCACCAACATTGGGGTATATAGAGGGCTTGGTGGTCTTGATTAAATGCCAGTTCCATACCCTCATACTTGATAGAATCCAGTGGAAACATTGTAATCTTGCTAATCTTGAAATCCTGAAAACCGTTAAGTCTGCTGAATTTTGAATGGGACCTAAAATTCTACTTTCTCCATATGAAGTCCAATGAGGTTGGAACCACTCTCAAACATCCTGAAACAATTAATGGTAATGTTAAAAATTTAAGTAAAAGGATAAAAATGAAAGATAAAGGAAATGCCACTTTTACTTAACATTACCATTAGGGAGCGCCCAGGGAGCATATGGGGAAACGAACAAAGTGAACTTGAATCGAACCTCAGCCGAACCTAAACTTTGTTTTGAGGTTCGCCGAACTTCGAACCTCAAGGTTCAGGTTCGGCGAACCTTGTGACATAGGTTACAATCATGCCAATTTTGAAATCCTGAAAACTGTTAAGTCTGCTGAATTTTGAATGGGACCTAAAATTCTACTTTCTCCATATGAAGTCCAATGAGGTTGGAACCACTCTCAAACATCTTGAAACAATTAATGGTAATGTTAAAAGTTTAAGTAAAAGGATGAAAATGAAAGATAAAGGAGAATGTCACTTTATCTTTCATTTTCATCCTTTTACTTTAAGAATTTAACATTACCATTACCCTAGGGATAGGTTATAGGTCCCCCTTACATTAAACATTTGTTTTTTTCTTAAAAGAATTTGAAATCCGTGGCTTTGGGTGCGTTGTAGGAGTCCTGTACGGAACCACCATACAAAACCGACTGATTCCGTGAAAATGGTTGGTTCTGTATGGAACCGACGAACCGACCGGTTTCGATACAGAACCAACCAAAGTGGTTCTAGTTCACTGGTTCGCTCGTTTTCCTCTCCAAACCGATTTAATTGCCCAATTTTGTTGGACCGCTCCGGTTTTAATAACACCGACCATACCAGACATTTTCCATCTATCTCTTGTTTGTTGTTCTCTCTTTTGGGCTGGGTGTTACATGTATCCCAAAAAGGTTTGTGCCTCATAATCTCAGGAGAAGAAGGGGTTAGAAAGCCTGAGGTAGATGCAACTTTACAAAAAATGACATAGAAAGAGCAAAAGCCCTAAATTCAAAATGCGGGGAAAGAAACAAATAAGTAAAAAACAAAGTATTAAAAACCAAGAAAATAAAGAAGCATGAGCTCTACCCCCTTGCTAAGAGGCCATCGCCCCAAGTCCTATGCAATGAATGCATATCTTAGAAAAGGACTTAGCAAATGAAATGTTAAAAGCCAAAAGAGGTCAAAGCTATAAAAAAAAGGCAAGCTGTGGTTTATAAAGACATAGTGCTGAGGAAAGGGTATCTCATTGCCTAAGCGCTCCCTCTACAAAGGCGCTCATGAGGATGAATATTATACATGGCCTTGCATGTCAATGACATCCACCCCATAAAGTAAACCCCAATCCATACCATTATCATTGCACATACCCCTTGATGGGTTTCCCTGGGACATACCTCTTGGTCTAAGTATTGGCACACCTAGTAGGGGGTAATGATGACCCTCCCATATGTAGACTTGGCAAATTGTATAATTTTGTAAGCTAATGTGAAGTTTGAAGAGGATATTTTGTGAGATCTATCTAGTGGTTTTTGTATTAACATGACTCACTTTATATGTTGGGTTTGGATTGTGTACTTTGACTCCGGTCTTTATGATGCCTCTTGGACCACATGGGCACCCTCCTTGGATGATGATTATGCATGGTTGATGACGCTTGGATCCTTTGGAGGGAGGATGAAGGGCTATTACTCCACCTTGTATAGAAGCCATCCTTGTCACTTGAGGGAGGTCGTTAGGCACCCCTAGGAGGACGTTGGAGGATTTGATCACATTGCTCCAGTCATGGGACCCCTTAGCACATGTGGACATGACCTTGAGGTCAATGATGATGGGACATTCCACCTAGAGGATGATTGGTTTGATGGGATGTTTCACCTTTTGAGGAGGACGTTTGAACTTTTCTTAAGGATGTTGCACTTTGATGGATGACGTGGCACTTCTCCTTGCATGATGGTACCCTTTGGAGATGGGACATTACCTTTGGATGATGAGACGTTGCCCTAGGAGCATGGACGTTCCACCTTAATGATGATTGGACTCTCTTGATGAGACATTGGGGTTTTCCCTGAGATGACATGGCACCTTTGATGATGTCACATGCTTTGGATGGTTTGAGGCACCCTTATCAATAGATATTTTTGATAAAAGTCGATCTAGAATGGATTAGATTGATTCTTCTACAATGCATCAATATTATTTGAAGCTTTGACAAACTTTCCATATTGTTTCCTCGTGTGCTTTGAGGACGAAGCTTTCTTAGTGAGGAGGGCATGTAATCGACCTAATTACTATTATTTACATTAATAAGGAGTCCTATATTATAATGTAATAAATGTAATGGTGACTTTAATAAATGACATTAATGCTTTAGTTAAAGTGAAGTTAGATGAATTAGGTAGTACATCTACCTAGGTGGTAACTAGGAGTAGGAATCAACCTTATTGTGTCAATTGACTCCTCAATAAATGAAATATTCCATTTCATATCTTTTTCTGTCATCTCTTTTGTGAATGTTTGTTTCCAATGTTTAACATGGTATCAGAGCAATGATCAATATGATCCTAGATTCAAAGTGGGTCCATGATCGAAAGAGTTCGTGTGATTTCCAAAAGAGTTCAATTCGAGAAAAATAAGAATTAAAGGTTTCAGAAGGCAAGTGATTGTTTTAAACGTTTATAAAGTTGAAACTTTGGTAGAGTTTTGAGTTTTTTAAGTGAAGAAAATGAAAGAAAGATGTTTTGAAGAAGTTGCAAGACAGAACAAAGTCGAGCTACCATAAATCATCTTGCCTGCCATACCTGAAGGAGCTGATGTCCATATGTAGATAGAAAGGAAGCCCGAAGGAAGCCCGATGTCCACGCGCGGAAAAAAGACTGATTCATGCAGAGAACCCGTGGAGGATGAAATGACCTGCAAATTGGATTTTGTGTTATGGGAGGGTGTAGAATAAATATCATGCAATGATACATGATTTCTATATTATAATCTAATAAATGTAACGGTGACTTTAATAAAATGACATTAAGTCATTAGTTTAAAAGGAAATTAAGTCAATTAGGCAGTACAACTTGTACTGCCTATGTGGTAAATAAAAGGGGATCAACCTCATTGTTTTTTTCTTCTTCTCAAAATACATATCCTAGGGAAAGCCATTGGGCATTCCCCTCATTTTGAGGATCGTACCTTGGGTAAACAGGATTCCTCAGGGGTCAAGGCTGATACAACAATATACTCATTAACAGCTGAATGTGTCGCTTGCGGGAATTGGTCCTGGGTGAGGAGGATAAGACTCCTCGCATCTGCCCGGGCTAGACCCAATTGACAGGATCAACCTCATGGTATCAATTGACTCCTGAATTAATGAAATATTTCATTTCATATTTCTCTTTCATCTCTTTTGTGAATTTTTGTTGTCAAAGTTTAACAAATAATTGTTACATAGAGTTGTGTCCATTATGGTAGCTGTGTTTATTATATATTTGGGCATCGTTTTCACTGCATATCACCATACCTTTGTAACTTTATATCTAATATACATTTGTTGCTGTCCCATTGGACTGAATGGCCTTGTGTCTTTACCCATGAATGCTTATGGCTGACCATGACCACCATAAGCTACACCACAACTTTGCAGAGTAAATCAAGGAGAGAGAGTGGCAATAAACTAGCTCAATAAACCTTAGAGTAATTGATGCAAAAAATACAATAATATCTCCATCTAGGCTTCCTATATTTGATAAGTAATGTATTGTTTGGATGTCCAATGTGAAACTTTGGTAATTCTGTAATTTGGAAGAACATTCCTGATAATATAGGAATGTACTGATTTTTTTTGTGTTTAGATTTCATGTGCAGATAACAAAATCTTGTTTGTGAATTTATCAACTATGACTACTGAGAAGTCGCTTGATGGTATCAAGGTATTCCTTTTGTGTATCTATATTGTATTTTATTGCTGATTGATGCTATGACTAGCGAGTTTTTATTATTTAATGATAGATAGATATTGACATTGACTGGGGAAAGCAATTTTCATTCAGGTGCTTTTCATGCTTCTTGTCATATTGTATGTTCTGGCTGTTGTCATTTTGATTTGATCCTCCTATCCTAAGCTGAGAGTTACTCCACTTGATTTTTATTTTCAGCCTCCTTTTTCATTGCCAGAGAATTTACGACATCTATCGAATATTGGGGCTGCGGTGCATCATAAAGCAGGCATGCTTGTCCTGCCAGCAGAAAATCACAGCGTTCAATTTTATGATGTATACTATGATAGGCCAGTGTCAGAGGCAAGTGTAGAACTTTTGGGTGATATACCATGATTTATTTCTTTCTTTCACTGTTTTTTTAAATTCTCTTTTCTTTGTGCTTGCTTCCAATTTACTTTTAATTTATTTCCCTGAAGCAATTGATTAAAATTGGGGTCATGCTTCTGATTCTAACTTCTAAATAGTGTTGCTGTATAGGATTATATGTCTGTCTTGCCTCAAAATACTGATTTAATTTGCGAAGTTGGCATTGCTTTTGTTTTATTTTCTTTACCGTTATTTTTAGATGTAGAGCTTCCTGGAATATCATAATGGCAATTGTGTATGGAAGGATTCTGAATTACTAGAGCAGATTCATTGCTGCGATTTTATTCTGTTGGTAATTGTGATGTCAATTGTCTTCTATGAGCAGGTTAAGGTTTCTGAGAGAAATTACATTCCAGCAAATGATATTTCGGTGGGTACCACTTCATTGTACATTTTGATGGTCAACTTCTATTTGGTACTGATAATTAAATGGTTGTTTATACCTTTGTAGCATAGGTTTTGATTCCTTATACTTGATGGCATGCAGGTTTTTGTAACTCTTGTGACACTTTCAGCAGATGGATCTGTCATGGGTACAGTTGAAATGAAAGTTCCAGAAGGTGGGGTTGGTGGCAGGTTTTCTCTTAAGTTCTGGGAAGTCAAAGCCAGAAATGGACATTTCTTGTTATCAACTATTATTGATGAACCTCACAGGTACCACATGGTAACTGAAAATGTAGTAATATATATGCGTACTGGTATATTCCAATATTATATTGAATAGATGAAAAATGAGAAAAATGTTGTTTCTATAGTTGGGCTGAATCTCAAATAGCAAAAAGTGGGCATGTGATCCCTCCAACCCCCGCCACCAAAAAAAAAAGGGAAACAAAAAAGAAAGAAAGACACATGAAGTAAACAAAGAGAAGAAGAGGAAGAAGAACAAAACCGATATTGGGTTTGTTATATCCTGAAGTTGCCCCTTGAGAAACGTTTTGGCTTCAAGAGGACAATTTAGGAACACTGCCCCTGTCACTTGCAGGGCTCGTCTCACTTTAAAGTCAGTACTTTTCTGACTCAAAGGGGTGTCCCTATGAAACTCTTCAGAAACCCTGTTGATTAAGCATGCTTGGCACAATGGAGATCTTTTGTGATAGGCTTGTAGTGAAGTTTCCCACAAACTAGTGGACACATCAAAGTGCACATACACTTGAGTTGTAGTAACTGGTTGCTCAATTTGTAAAAGGTAGCCAGTTCTATGCTCCTATTCTGAGAGGAGTTGGACTTCTCGAAGGATTATTCACTTAACGAAGAGGAATCAATTGGTATCCAAGAGAGTAGAATCTTTCCATACATATATAGCAGCTCTTGAACAAGTGAGAAAACTCACCTACATTTTATGTGGAGATTCCCTCCAGGAAAGGAAGCCATTTCAGAACTCCCCAGGGCTTTCTTAGAAAATTCTAGAATAGAAATCTAATTTTTAAAATTTTATCAAATTCAGATCAATTCTAGAGGATGGAAGGGTCATTGTCTCAGCATGGGAAATGAGCATATTCATAACTATATTTTCTTACGTCTGGTTACATAGTTTAAAAGACAATGAGATATTTTATTTATGCTGTTGTTTTGTTAAACAACATTGTTCCACGTCTCAAGCTCTTACACATGATTCCTTCTGCTCAGAGCTATTCTTGCCTATTTGCAGACAGTAAAGCCCCTCTTATAGCTTATAAGTTCTTCCTACCTTGTTACAAACAAGGTCTTTTCATGCCTATTTTTACCCAAGGATATTTAAAGGCTAGGTTCACAAAACTCATCTTATAGGATCATTGAAAGCTGAATCTGTAGTTGCAAATTCAATAGTTTTGAGGTGTGTTACACCTCATATTGTACGGGGTTCCACATTGTGATTTTCATCACATTGGTGGGATTTGTTGCTGGTACCTCGGAGCATCAGACTGACTTGGGGGGATACATCTTCATGGAGCCGTTTCTCTTCTTGGCATTAGATTATTTTATGGAGGTCTCTGGTTGGGGGAGTCTCACTTCTTCTTGGTTGGATGATTATGCTTGCTGGTTTGGTGGTCTTCTCACATGTGCTTGCCTTGTGGTTCGCCCTTGGTTGCATATCGATGGCAATAGAACATGCAATCTCATCATGGTGTGGTTCTGGTATACTTGTTTATATTGGAGGTGCTACAGTTTGTTAATGGATGATGGTTCTAGCCCCCCCAAAGGGTTAGAAGATGGTGTTGGAAGGTAGATGTTTCGTGATATTTTATGGAGTTTCCTAGCGACTATATGTGATGATGTTGTATTATTTGTGTCACTAGAAGGGGATGTTCTACATGGCTTTTTCTTGGTTGAATGTGTGGTGGAGACATACGTGATGTTAGATAGAGTTAACACTTTTCTCATGTCCACTTTTCCTTTGGTGTTGATTTGTTGTGGTAGTGCACTTTGCCTTGGTGGGATTTCCCTAGGTGATATGACTTATCATTATAACATTTGCTAGGTATCACCTAGGTGGAAATGTGTTTGATGATGTTAGTACCCTAGTTGACTATGCTTTTAGAGTGCGGGGATACTACATGTTTCTTTGATGATCAAACCTTTTTCTAAGGTTTGATGAGGTATTAATTATGTAATAGTCCTTTGGTGGTGCGCCCTAGGTTCAAGCTTAGGTTGATCTTCTATTTTATCATTATGTTGTTATCATGGAGGGATTATTGCTTGGGAGAACAACTTATTTGCATGGTACAACACTTGTTAGAGCGCACCCCCCTTATTGGCACACATGTTCATGTTGATTTAATCAGTTGGTGGCTACTGGGAGGTTGGACTATGGTTTTATTAGAGCATTAACCTTTGTGCACACATGTTGATTTTGATTTAACCATTCAATGGTTAATTGAGTGCATTTTATCCAGATTAAGGTTAATTGCTTGAGTGCCCTACTTCACTTGGCAGCTGTTGATGTAGTTACATGGCACGGTTTTCTAGGGTGCACCTCTCCAAGGTGCTCTCTCATCATTATTGCATGTATATTTCAGCTACACTTGGCTCATTTGACCTCTATTGGAGAGTGTCCTCACCTCTTTGACTAGGCACATATACTATTTTATTTGGAGGTTGTTATGGAGGAGTTTTATTGAGGAGTGTGTGGGCATATTAAGGGACAAGTGTCCCCTTGCATGCGTCTTGCATGAACTTAGAGCTTGAAGGGGCCATGTGTGGCACATTGCATGCACTTACTTGGTCTTCTTTCTATTTTTGGAGCATGCCTCTTGGAGGGTGCACATGTGAAGACATTCATAGTGCTAGACAGCCTAGTTGCCCTGTGATTTTTTCTTTCTGCTGAAGCATCTTTCCTAGTTTTTGATACTAGTTGTATGTTTCATTCAGCCTGCAAACTAGTTAATTTTTTCTGATTGATTACTGATGAGTAATAAGCTCTAGGATTATTGCTGATGTCTTGATCATTCCCTGTTGACAACTAAATATTCTGTTTTGGTTGCTTGATTTGTATTAATACATTTTTCATTATTAGAAGGGTGGTAAGCTTGTGCGACTTGTGTGACTGTAACTGAAGGTAGATTTTATGACACCATTTTGAATGTTAATTTATAATGTAATACTTGACAGCGATGCTGGAATTTCAGCCCTTGTTTTCCATCCACAGAAGAATATGGCAGTGAGTTCTTCTTATGGTGGAAATTTCAAGGTAACCTTTCCCCCTTTTCTTGTTATTGGAAGAAAGATATTTTTATTATTACATCCTATCTGTTCCTGAGAGGACCATTGTGTCTTGGATGCAAGCATTTTGTAACCATCTCAAAGGTGTGGGCATTGCCAGTTCAACATGGCTTAGTGTTTATTTGTCTCGAAATGATAAATTATTTCTTGCCAGCAGTTTGATTCTTTATTTGCATTTCATGTTATTGTAGTTCATCATTTATTTATTTTATTTCCTTGCATTATCAGGTATGGGTTGAACATGAAAATATTCCGAGCAAACAAGAATTTGGACAGGGTTGTGGTTGGAGATGCCGATCGGTTGGATCCTACAAGTGGGTTTCTACTTTATGTTTGGTTTTTATTATGATTGATTGCTGTGATTTTAGTTCTCTGTTCTGTGAGTTTGAATAATGCTATTATGATTCAAAATTATGAGGGTAAAAAAAAGTGAAATGAAATGGTGTTCTGAATGTTGCTGTTTTGTGTTCCAGTACAATGGAATCCACCTGTTTTCTATGTTGCTATTTAGATTGTTCTAGTCTATATAAAAGTTTGATTTAATGCAAGACCATCATTGGCAAAACAACTGATAGAATGAAGCCATATTTGTTGATATATATCGACTGTCATAATAGTATTCTTTATTTCTAATCCTGTGAATTTATTCAATAAAGAATGCAAAAATTGAAGGATTGTGATATATTCTAACAAACAACTTACATGTTTGAGCATGTACCATTTTATTAATTTGACCACATAAGCATCATGATGTTGTAAAGGATTTCTAGGATGGTATGCAATTTTATTCCTTCAGTATATTCTGTTGATTATTTTGGGTACTTCACCCAGGTTATAGCTTTTACTGCACAAGCATAGATCCATCTTAACCCCGGATCTATCAAGTGCCAAGAGGGATCAAATCTCTCAAGGTGCAAACATTTTTTAGAGTGCAAAACATGAGAAAAGGTTAAAGGTTCGCACCTCGAGAGATTTGATCCCTCTGGGTGCTTGATAGATCCAGGTTTAAGATGGATCTATGCTGGTAGTAATAGTAAATATACTAAAGTAAATAGTAAATACTTAAGTAATAGAAGTAATAGCAATAGTAATAGTAAATATAAATAGTAATAGTTATAGTAAAAGCTAAAGTAATAGTAAATTTACTAAAGTAATAGTAATTATGATATATATAATAGCATGTGTAATTTTTGTTTTTATTAATTGACTCGACTTTTTTAATTGAGTCGATTTTAAATTTTTGAAAATTTTGAAATCTTTGAAATCTAACATCACGTGACAACTTCTCTCTCATACTGGGCTGTAGAGCGTCTCTCAGTGCAACAATTTGTCTTCGTTTCATTTGGCAAGAAGGAAGGAAAAACATTTTATTGATGTCCACAAGTGCCAAAATAGGTCATTGAGACTAGAAAGTACAAGTCACAATAGCAATGTGAGAGTGTCGAAGGTAAGTCCTAGTTGCAAATAGAAAAACAAATAAAAATAGAGTACAAAGGGGCAAAACCAAAAAGTGAACCCAAAAAAAGGAATAAAGTGTTGAGTTTTGTACCTTGGGAGGTGTTCCCCATGTGCTTATGACCTCCTTAGCACATGAGGGAAGGACATTACACTTTGTACCTTGTACTTTTATCTAATTTCACTTTGACTTTGTCTAAAGTGAAATTTAGTCATTTTGGCCTAAAATGACTATTAATTCACAAAGGGGTGAATTAGAGACATAAAGTTGACTTGGGAAACTCAACCCAAAGTGGGTTATTGACTTAAATATGAATGGGGAGATCTCAACCATCGATTAGATGGGAGATGAGATGATCTCAACCCTTTATATTTAAGGTTTCCTTTTGGATGTCAAAGAGGGATGCAAAGGGTGAGGGAGGGCGCATTCTTCACTTGTTCATTTGCTTGTTGAGAGAGGAGCTCTTGGAGGATGGAGATAGGGTCAGTTTTGTGAGGATATTTGAGCTAGGGCACTTGCTTTCATGGAGGGAGGCTTGCATCATATGCCATAGTTTATTTACTGGAGAGGTTCTACTTCCGAGGAGGGCACATTGCCAGATTGGGGCGCATCAGCTGTAGAGAGACTTCTAGCCATCAGGTTGCAGTGAGATTAGTTGTAGAGGATAGCCATTCAACAGAGCTTCATTGCTGTGGAGGGGTTTCCAGATCTGAGCTCACAGTTGGCAGTTGGAGCAGATTCAGTGGTTCTAACAGTTTGTATGAGGGGCACACCATTCTGGGGTGCATCTGGTGATTTTGAGCTTGTATATTAGCTCAGTTGGAGTTGCTATTGTATTAGGTTCTTTCATATATCGTACTTACTGTATTCCACCTTCTGCTTTCCTCATATATACATACATATTCCAAACTGGTTTTCCCAGGGGGGGTTTTATCCATGGTCATGTTGACCAAAAATACCTGTGTCTACAAATGCATGTATTAGTCTCTTAGATCTGTTTCACTTTCAGCAGTAAACGATGTTTAGTTGTTATGTTTATTTTGAGATGCATGTACTAATTTCTGGTGACAAAAACGACATGCTAGAGCACCCAAAATTGAGAACATAGCCGTAACAAATCAGCAAGAAACTTTTGGATTGTTTGCTGTTATAAAATAACAGAAAATACATTACCTAACAGTTGAAACTTAGAGCCTTTCTTTGGTCAAAGACAGACCAAGAAGGCAAGCTGATAGGACTTGGATTTTTCACATAAAGTAGGTACGCTACTATGTAAGAAGAGAGCCTCTACTATTTACCAGAAGTAGAGATGGAAGGGGAGATATTGGCGTCATCATCAATCACTATGGAGGTACCAATGTATAGTGTGATACTGTCCTATGAGGAGTGGTTGGGACTAGAGCTACATAGAAGAGCCCCTCCTCATGCCCTTGCTTTTGAATGGGAATGCTTTTGAAGCACCTTTGGAGTGTGCTCCTAGATTGAACCCACTTGAGAGTGTGCTCTGTGATTGAGAAGGGTGCACCTTGCCTCTTTCGAAAGTGCTCCTGGAACGAACCTAGAGCGCTCCCTAGGTGAACCCGCAATGCTCCCATTATTAAAAAATGCCCTCGAAGTGCTCTCGCATCCAATGAAATTCTTCTATGGAATTTCACATTTTGTTTTCATTTTTCATTATATGTGGGGCCCAAGGGAAGGCCCCAATAGGCCCAACAACGCATGGTTAGGGCTTATGGATAGATAAAACCTATTCCACTATTTGATTTCATTCTGTTACTCAGTGCAATTATCTTTGCTAAGGTTTTGAGTGGGTTTCTTAGTAGTTGTTGATGAGCAAATTTGTGGGAGCTTGGAGGAGAGATTGAATGCTACCATATTTACATTCAATCGTTGTTGGGGAGCTGAAAGGTAATCTCTAAGCCCATTCTTGCTTGTTCTTTTTCCCTTTGTGTTGTATGTTTTCGATGTTGAATGTTCTCTTCTCTTGCTTTTTCCCATTCCTTCTCCCTCATTGTATTACAATTTTTTTTGAGAAACATGATGTATAATGGTGTATGCTTCCATTTTTTATTATGATGGTGTTGATGGGAACTACCAATGATGAGGAAGAATAAAGAACCTTCATGGTGAGTATGGCCCATACAATGGACATGAGGGAGAAGTAGATAAGATAAGATGGGATAATTTTATTAATGTCCAACAAATGACCACAAAAATAGTTCAATGGGATTGTTGAGTACAACAACCTCCATACAAAGTGGGAGTGCTAAACAACTCCTATATAAAGCAAGGTAAAGTTTTGATCTAAGCTAAGCCCTCAAGTTTGAACATTGATAGTAGAGAGCAGATCTAGAATAAAAATGTACAAGGAGAATGGATCTAGAATCAAGAATACAAAAAATGCAAGGGTATTAGGGTTTGCTAGAGCTAGCTCCCATAACATTCAAGGCTAAATGAAGGAAACTCTAGATAGAAGAGGGTGTGGAAGAGGAGCTTGACTATGCATTGTGTTGTTGTCTAGAAGAGGTTGCCCACCACTGAGGCCTAGGTGACCTCGTCTGATTGTTGGTGTGGGATTTGAAACAATGACATGGTTGGGGTCTCTAGGAAGTAGGAATAGCCCTTGAGGTCCCAATTGATCTATAATCAAAAGCAACACCGTTGTCAATTTGTCTCTTGGTACCCTTGGTAGATGGGAGTACGACATAAAAGGAAGTGATCATTTGTATGGAGATAGGTCTAGGAGGTGGTAAAATAGTCTAGGAATGAAGTTTGAGGGTCTCATGCATGTATAAAGATAGCCGTCTCTGATGGGGATATTGGAAAAAACTGGAGATAGTTCGTGACTCCTTGAACAGACAATGGAACTGCCCTTGTATCTCGTAATAAATGAGGCAACGAAAGATTAAGTTCTCCTTTGTCTCAACCTCTCGAAGATGTCATAAATGATAGATCTTGTTCGATTGGTCAAGCTAGTGCTTTTGCATCCACTAGAACTCTACGTGAACCCACTTTTTACTGGCGTAGGGGTATACAAAGAGCATGCATTGAGTGATGTCATATGTATAGAGGTTGGGTAATGAGTCTGTCCCTCAACTCCATAAAGTGCTCTGCATAGAGGGCCGACTTCACACATAACCCACTTGGTGGGTTTGTCAAAGCGACCTGAATATACTACTTCTAAATGTCATCCTGGGTGATCTTGTTCAACTCCTGCCTAGTAGGTAATAGGTGGCCAGGTGCATCAAGATAATAATTGAATGGAGGGAGGTGGTACATTGAAATATCCACACACTCCAAAAGATTTGAGACCCCGACAAATCGACAACGAGCCCTCCCTAGGGGTTAGCCAAAACAATGAACTTTGATCAATTGTGGGCCAACTGTGGATTCTGTCTCGACTTGCAGAGGGAAAGGGGGTGGAAGCATTAAATTTACATGTTCCCACTATAACACACCTTACACAGGTTCATATACCCATGTGAGGAAGCAAACTCTATGGGTTATTTCTAGGTGATGAAGCCAAGCACATGAGAGTCAAAACCTGCAAGAAAGTACCAAAATAAGAAAGAGAAAGTTACAATAGGGAAGAGTAGGAAGCACAAAATAAGTAACAAAAAACAAAGGTTCAATTTTATGCCTCATAGAATGTTTGATCATTGATTTCCTTCTCTCCAAGCTAGTGCAAGCAGATCCTCACCCATGCATACAGGGTGTAGAACAATAACATATTTTGTTGTTTAGAATGGGAGGGGTAACATTGTTGCAAAAGTGTTTAGGACCTAGGTTTCCCTATGTATGACATACCATTTAATGTTATTCACTCACCCTAATGGCATGATATGGTTGCCGTCAACAGTGCCCCTAAAGGATATAATAGCCTTGGGTTTGACAATGCTAGAACCATGGGACTTGACATGGAAAAGGCCAAAATTTATAATGCTTTGGGACAATTTAGAAATGGTTGGACCAAATATAGGTATTCGTTGTAGTTGGTGGCTGGACAAATATTAAAGGTAGGGCATTGATAAATGTTCTTGGTATGTTTTCTAGTGGTGCAATCTTCCTTGTAGAGGCATGACTACTTCCATTGCTACATGTTTGATGTTAATGTTATAGAGCCCTTACTTAAAACCATTCAAGAAATTGGGTTGTACAATGTTATTCAAGTCATTATCGATAATGCTTCCAATTGTAAAGACAACAAGATCAATCATTTGAGGATGTATATCATAACATATTTTGGTTGAGGTGTTTGGTGCACACATCGAACCTCTTGATGCATGATATTATAAAGTTGAAGGAGCATGATTATGAATGGATTGGTGCCTTGTACAAGAAAGGGAAGAGGATGGTAAAATTTATCGCCAATCGTAGTACTACCCACTTGCTAGCTATTTGCTTGTGAAGGCCATATTTGCTAGCTAATATCTCACCTTCGGGTGCCTTTTGAAGGTAAGTGAGGCATTGGCTAGTCTGGTGGTGACTGATACATGTTAGGGTTTGAAATTGAGGTATGCACCCTGTTAGCACACTTTTCCACCCTCCAGTTGAGCTGATAAATCTGATATTTCAGCGATGAAAAAATGACTAATTAAAGGAGTAAAGCCCCAAATTGTCACGGGCTAGACCCCTCTTCGTTTGGGCTGGTGCTTTCCAGCCTCAGGGGGAGTCCCTAGGGTGATTTGCTGCTGTCCTTAGGTCTGATTTTCTGCAAAATAAGACAAAAAACAGCGGCTGTAATGTCTTGGACAGCGTGTTAATTCCACCCAAGACGTGGGGAAAAATGATAGTTTTTAGCTTGGAGGGATCCTGCAGGGTTAGCACAAGAGAAGGTAGAAGAAAAACGAAGAGAAACTACTCAAAAGATAGACTAATATCACAATGAAAAGCATGAACTATGAATCTAATTGCAAAAAATTTAACAAAGTACCAACAAGAAGGAAGGTTTGGAAAACAAACACAACTTCTTTATTATTAGGCTTGCAAGAGGGTTGGTTGCGCCACAATTGACAAGTCCACAACCGGTACAATGATCACTTTGCTCAAAGAAGAGTAACTAGTCTAAAGAATGAGAGAGAATAGAGAGATAGAAAGAATATGTGCTGCTGCTGTTAGAATTTCAAGGGCAAACTAGAAACAAAAATATCCTTTTAATTTTGTTTACTACAATAGATATAGATCAACAATAAATTCAAAGATTTCTGAAGCAAACCAAATACATAAATAATATGATGGATCTGAACATTATTAAAGAAAACAAATCTGAACTATATCTGAACATTAACTTCAACAAAGAACATATCTGATCATTAGCAAAAACAAGAAACAGATCTGAACATTACCTTAGACAAAAACAAAGAACAAATTTACTGATGTGCTTGCTGTTGTCCTCTTTTCTGTATGCTCAGAAAAAGCTATATGGTCATGGATCAAACCCTCAAGGGTAGATCTCATCATGATCTTGTGGATAGTTTTGCCAAGAAGAACTTTAGGTAGATCTCAAAAACCAATCAGCATACTAGAGGGCTGATATAAAAACCCCAATGACCAAACTAGAGGCTGAAAGAAACCCACTAACAACCCTTAACAAAAACTGTTCAAGAAGGGACTGTTACAACAAAAATAGGTGGCAGAAAATAGGGCTGCCACAACAAACGCTGATGAGGGTGATGAAGGCTATAACTAGGTGACAACAATTAGGTGGCACCAGATCTGAGGCAAATGGAATCTTGAAGGTGGCAGCAACAACAAGGAGGTGGCGGCAGACTATAGAGGAGGAGAGAAGGGGGCCGCAGCCCTAAACCATCAAGGGACTGCCCCAAGAGAAGGGCCGCACCTCTGTACCAGCAAAAGGGGTCAACCAGGAGAGGGCCGCACCCTCATATCAGCAAGAGGAACCAGCCAGAAGAGGGCCGCACTACTAGACAACAACCAGATCAAGGTAACCGCACCTACACCAGCATAAGAAGAGAGGCCGTACCCCCAAACCAGCAAGAGAGAAAATCCCAAGGAGGTCGCACCCAACAAAGGCCTGTCCAAGGAGGCCGCAACACTAAACAACAAGAGAAAAATTTGATCCAAAGGAGGCCGCACCACAATACCAATCAAAACAAGAGAGCCGCAACAAATTTTAGACTAAGAAGGGTTTTGGAGGAATGAGAAAAATGAACGAGTGAGGGAGGGGGAGAGGTCTCCTTATATAGTTTAGGTAGAGGTTAGGGTTAAGTAGATTAACCCTATCTTTTAGGGTAAAATTAAAACCGAACAATAAAACAATTAAAAAAAATTAATATTTTAATTATAAAAATATTAATTAGAAAGTCAACAAGTCAAGGTGACTAGAAAAGACCAACACCACATAAACATTAAGAAGGACGTGGCTCAAGCAAGGGGAGTAGCAAATAGTAACAAGACAAAGTCAAAGGGGGGGTTCTTCAATGGAAAAATGTCCACATAAGTCTCATGATAACTTATAAGCTTTTATCATCCAGGCATAAGAGGAAGGTCATTGATGTGATCGTGTCCTTCTTCTTAACTGCTCCTAGGTCTCATGGACCATCCCGGGAGAGAAGAAGATCACACATCATCTCGTCTTGGTACTTAACCAAGAATTGCCTGGTCCTAGACCAGGATACCCCAGAACACATCTAGGGGCCCTAGATCACCACTAGGGTCTTATCCACCAAGGTACACAACCAAGGATCAATCCAAGCACTGAGCAAGGATTCCCTGGAACACGTCTAGGTGCCCTAGAACACATCTAGGGACTTACATTATCAAACTGCTTGGTCCTTGACCAAGAACCCCAACAATACACTGGGGGCCCTCACTAGGGTCTTTTTCCATGGCTCTAACTGCTTGGTCCCAGACCAAGAACCCCAGGAGTGTACTGGGGGCCCTAGATCTCAGCTAGGGTCTTTGCCATCCTCCTGGAGAATGGCTCTTGCAACTGCTTAATTTTAACACTCCCTCTCAGCAACACCAAGCTTGTCTCGAAAGTACACAAACTTTGTCAACGACAGAGGCTTGGTCAAAATATCTGCAGTTTGTTTTGTCGTCAGAACATACTAAATACTGAGAATGTTCTTCTGCACCGTGTCCCAAACATAGTGATATCTCATCTCAATGTGTTTCTATCTGTCATGAAACACAGGATTCTCAGAGCTTTTTACAACTTTGGTTATCACAATGAATTATGTATTATGTACTGCTTCTATCACTAGCACACTTGCCAACTTGCCATTAGTATTATGTACTGCTTCTATCACTAGCACACTTGCCACATCAATGACTGTGGAAGTATCCAACTAGGAAGTAGGAACAACCACAAAGTGAGAAGACAAATCATTACACATAGAGGAAGGAGTTTTCAAATTGACACATAATTGTAGATCCTTAGGTCTCTTTTCTACCTCTATTGTTCTTCACGATGCTTAACCATGCTTTCCAATGCCTTTGACCCCAGAATAACCCATCTTTCGAGCCATTTCAAAACTGTGGTGAACCAACTCGGTTCACAACACGAGCATCCAAAATATTTGGAAAATTATAAAGAAATTCATCTGGATAACATAATAATTGAATAAGAATGTATGAATATAAGATATGAGAGATGAGATGATTACAACTGAGAATGAGGGTTGTATATATATACCCACACATGGGTGCCCTTTCATAAGAGACTTGAACTTTCATCATGGAGGTGTCTCTTCATTACATATTTAGTTAATGAATATTAATTATTATATATATATATATTTGTGTTCATAACATTGCCTTCCTCTTTAAAAATGCTTGTCCTAAAAGAATACTGGTGGAAAGGCCTTATGTCTTTTCTCAAGGTGGTAACGTGTTTGCTTGGTTCTTGGTTCTTGATGCTGTTATGGTTGATGATACGACACAATATGAACTTCTAAATGTTGAGCAGAATTGATGAACTGTAAAAGAATCTGATCGTCCTAAATTGATCCTTTGTGGAATTTTGTGCTTATATGATCCCCAGAATAATTTGTTCTCGGTTGTACTGGCTTCAACATTCTTCGGACGATAGCTCAATTGTTTTTGTTCTGAGCGGTGTTGATATTTTGACTGGTTAAAGTATCTGCTCTTGTGATTGGCATGTCGATAAGGTGTCCTTGTAGTTTGACTTTCCCTTATCGTGTGTGTAGC
Organism: Picea engelmannii; assembly: GCA_009831015.1. Classification (NCBI taxonomy): domain Eukaryota; kingdom Viridiplantae; phylum Streptophyta; class Pinopsida; order Pinales; family Pinaceae; genus Picea; species Picea engelmannii. The sequence goes on from ML777127.1 coordinate 697,501, forward strand.
ATTTTCTTGATTTACTTCTGGCATTGTATCTTCTTCGTCAAATGATGTTGCTTTGCAAATCTCTAGATCTACACTCGAAATTTCCATGGTTTGTACTCTAATATCTGAATATGTCTTTTTTTCAAATGACGTTGCAACTTCTTGAGATGTGACACGGATTGGATATGTAATTGTTCCCTTTTCCACAACTTGGATTTGCTCATTTGAAAACTTCAATGCTTCCTTATGGATAAACAATTTTAAGTTGTTTTCAAAGGACTTTTTATCATTAAGCTTTTTGATTTGCGTAAGTAGGTTTTGATTGTAGAAAAGAGACCTAAGGATCTACCGATTATCCTTTTCTTGTTCTAATCTTTGATTACTTTGCTTCGTAGCCTTGGACTTCTTGACTTGTGCAAGTAATTTCTGACTGTGATCTTTTAAGCCAGAAATTTCTGGGTCCTTTCCATTACTTCGTTGTAAAACATGTCCTCGAGCTCATTATATTTCAGTTGTGACACCTTCTTGTTTTGCTGAAGTTTGGCAATTTTGTCTTATAATTTTTTAATATGTGAGTCTTTTTGATCTTTCAATTGCAATTTTTTGGTACATTGGATGGTGGCGTCTTGTAGGAGTGGTGTTTGGTGTTTGAATTGCAATTTGGATTTCGTTTCCTTTGATTCTTGAGCTACTTGTTCCTCCTTGTGACATTTTCGTTTGAAATGACCGTCCTTATTTTGATAAATCTTCATTTCCTGAAGTCTTGTCATAATTCTTTCTACTTGTTCCTGGAACTTCATATTATTTATTCCTGTCGGTTGTATTTGTATGAAACTTTGACATTCTACAAGAGTAAAAGCTCTGTAACAATTTGGGAAAACGACATTTTGATTTTTGAATGATTCTGGATATGTAAACTCCTTTGCACAAAAAGGGCACATTGATAAAAATGTAGAATTCTGTGTCTAATTCATAATTCCAGCTTTTGTATAATTAGTGTTTTTCTTCTTAAACCCTTAAATTGAACTTCTTCTTTCCAACTCTCGTCAATTATTGGTTCTCTCGTCAATTATTGGTCATCCTCTTTAATAACAAAGCTCTTTGACTTTAATTAGAACTCTTTTAACCTTATCACTTTCAAATCTACTATTTTATAACTTTAAAGTGGGACTTAGGGTTACTTTTAATTATTTGAACCTTAAAAGTACCCTTTTTATATCTTTTATGATATAACACTTTTAATATGAAATGGTGTATTCTTAATATAATACCTTTAAAATCAAATGGAGTATTTTTTTTTTCTAACTTTTTTTTTTCTTTTAAAATATAGGTAAGACATATAGGGGTCTCTTTGTAAAACAAAACTTCTCTTCAAATATTTAATGGAATACTTTATAATTAAGTCAAACTCTATTTAATGCGGTTTCACTGCTTATTCAAGGTAAAGTCAACTGCCACGATTTTTCTAAACCGCCATGACTTGACCTATGATTACTCACTCTCAATAGTCAATACAATTAATTCCAAAGCAACGGTGGACAAAATGTACGGACGACGACATAATGTATGGTGGGTGCAACGGATCGTACGACAAATGGAAGTATTGGAATTGACGGAGATGGATGTATGGATGTCTGGTCGCCGTTGTACGGCTCACAGCTTATGGACAATGAGCAGTAGATCGTACGACAATGAAGCTGTAGAGGATTGTATAGAAAATTGGTACGACAATTGTACTGATTTTTTTTTCTTTATTGTAATTCATAATTCAAGATAGGGCTTCCGATTCACTATTCTTTGTTCTTTCTCGGATGGGCAACCTTGATTTAGACTTTAAATTGTGATATCAACAATATCTGAATTTTCTTTTTAAATTTGCAGTGGAATAATATTTCATAGACTAATATATATATATATATAAATCTTGTGTGGGCCTAATGGTTAAGAACATGTGTTTCCTCCTAAGAGGTCACAAGTTCAATTCCACAGTGGGTATGGTATGTATACCTTCGTAGACTTTAGTAGTCAAATCGCTGCGCGGAGGGGGTCCCTTGTCCCACAAACAAGGGGGTCTGCACCAATTTGGTGTCTGGCTTGGTTGTGATCTTAAAATTATATTATTATTATTATACTTCTTTTGATGGCTGGTTTTCTTTGAATTTTGCAGCGAAACAATTATTTCTTCACTGGAATTTGATTTTTAAATGGCCAAAGGCTGATTGGTGGTCAAGGACTAGATTAGAGAAACTTTGAAAAATGGAGGTTGGCAAAAAGCCAAATCAGCCAATAGCCAGGATCAGAAAAACGAGGCTCTGATACCAACTGTGGTGAACTGACTCGGTTCATTGCACGAGCATCCAAAATATTTGGAAAATTATAAAGAACTTCATCTGGATAACATAATAATTGAATATAAGATACGAGAGATGAGATGATTACAATTGAGAATGAGGGTTGTATATATATACCCACGCAGGGGTGCCCTTTCATAAGAGACGTGACCTTTCATCAGGAAGGTGTGTCTTCATTACATATTTAGTTAATGAATATTAATTATTATTATTTAATTATTATATATATATATATATATATTTGTCTTTTTCTTTGTTATCATCACCTTCCCAAGGTGGGGAAGGATCACCACCCGCAATTGAAGCTTCCCGTTGTTGCTCATCTCGATTGGAGGCATTAGTGGAGCCAACATCCCATCGTTAATTATAACCTTTGTGCTGCTCTGATTGCTGTTGATCATTAGATCCCTTCTTGTTGTTTCCATTTTATTATGTTTTGCTTCTATCACTAACACACTTGCCGTATCAACGGTTGTGGAAGTGTCCAACTAGGAAGGAGGAACAACCACACTTGAGAAGACACATCATTAGGCAAAGAGGAAGGAGTTTTGAAATTGACATACTACCATAGACCCTTAGGTATCTTTTCTACCTCTATTGTTCTTCACGATGCTTAACCATGATTTCCAATGCCTTTGACCCCAGAATACCCTATCTTTTGAGCCATTCCAAAACCCTTTTCAAAAGTTGCCTTCTTATAGGCTTTAGAGGCAACAAAGGAGTCTAGCAGGTTTCCTTTTTGTAACGAAGGGTTCACACCCGACGTCATCGTATCAACCTTGCGAAGAGCTAGGGAATCTTCGACATTCACTTCATTTGTTGAATGAAAATACCATCACTATCCTCTTCAATTCCTTGAAATTTATCATATTGCTCCATGAATGTATCCCTTAGAGTTACTATTAAAATACTCTTTGACCCTTACCATATACATTCGCATCTCCCACCAAGACTGAGCTTTGTGGAAATAGAAGCCCTGAGCTTCTCCAATTCTCCAATTTGCTATCTCTTCTTGGTCGGAAGTGGAAGGAGCTTTTGGACAAAGTTTGAAAGGGGCTCCCCTTGTTTTCTATAAAAAGTGCGTTACTCCTAGATTTCCATAGGGTCACCCATAAGTATTACTTCCTCTAATTTCTTTCCTTTCTCTTGGGCCTCTTCAATGAAAATGACAAGCACTTGTGCATAAGAATCTTTGTTGGCCCATCTTTGCGTATCGGGCCTTTCCTCGTACTGATACATAACCTTTCCATTTGTAGCTTTAGCTTTAGCATGCAAAATAATATGGTGGGGATTGTACCTCCAAGGCTTATCCCTAGAAAATATGTAAGACTCAAGAATTGCATTTTCCTTTGGATAACCACCTCTAGTAATCACTGAGTAGTTGGTGAAAGAAATAATAGGTGAAAAAAAAGCTTTTTATTTTTTCCCTACAAAATATGATTCATCAACAACAAACATCTGTTCAACATATTCTAAGAAAAAGTATCACAGATTCATCAATATAGGCAGTTTGAAGGGGTTTCCTTCAAAATCATAGATCTTTAAAACAATGTACTCAAACAGATACTAGACACCACATTTGAATGGGGGCTAAATTACATCTTTAACTTTCTTTCCTTAGAGAGTTGGAGTATCCTATCTCAAAATCTATGCTGCGGGGGAGCGCCCCCCCCCTCACGCCCCCGCTCCCGAAGCGCGCTCCCAAAGGGAGCGCTTAGGAATCGCGCTCCCTGCCCAAGGAGCGTTGCGCTCCCTACCCAGGGAGTGCTGCGCTCCCTGGTCAGTGAGCGTTGCGCTCCTTGCTCAGGGAGCTTTCGCTCCCTGAGCACTCCCTCCATTAAAAAAC
>ML777127.1:703630-729308 GCA_009831015.1 Picea engelmannii
CCTGTTCCTGCTCTTATTCAAAGATCACGGGAGAAGAAACTAGAAGTTTCTCGTGGCAAGAGGAAAACTTAGAGCATAGTACTTAGTACTTGCTAAGTTGCTACTATATACTAGATCTCTTTTTTTGTTTCATGTTTAGAAGTGGTCTCTAAAACTTAGTACTTTGTCTTGAGTCTTGAGTCTTGACTCTTTATTATGGCTTATTCTGTAAACAATGAAGTTATGAAGTTATGAACTTAAGAACATTATATGACAATTTACCTTTGAAGTTTATGATTGATGTTATGATGCTTTAATGATTGATGTTATGATGCTTTAATGTTGAGTCCCACAAATGTTTATGATTGATGTTGTATGTGTAGTATGTTACTATGTACTATGTACTAAATGGTTGATGCTTTAATGATCATCACTAATCAATTAATTAAATGATCTTATATCTATGTTTTCATGTTTTTTGCAATTGATTCAACATGCTGCATGTTATATATATATATATATATATATATATATGCATCAAAATATATATTTTTTATGTATTATATAAAAAACGCTCCTGAAACGCTCCCGCTCCCGGAGATTTTTGAAAATCTGCGCTTCCCGCTCCCGCTCCCGCTCCCTGCTCCCTCTCCGCGCTCCCAACAGCCTTGCTCAAAATGTCACTAAAATCTGGTTGCATCACTTTATTAATAAAATATCCATAGCCTTTCCTGTCTGCCTCTTGGACCAAATGTAGTAATTGATCACCGTGTTTTCCTTTCCATCCTCACCTCATCTAGCCAATTTTAAACTTTGAAGTGATGTGGGTTGGGCTGCAATTAATATGTACAGGAGGTAGGGCTTGTAGCTAAAAATTGCAAGAGACAAGAAATTGGTCAATTGTTCATGCATGGCCTGGGACAAAAATTTAGCGTAGTTCATTAAAACAGGGAGATTGCAATCCTTGGGTGGGTGAAACTATATCCATGGTGGACAAGGTGTGAGTGAAGGTTCGAGAGTCATGATCTTTCTCAAGTATCATCGATATCATAATTATACAATCCTTCCTTAATCTAGTAAAGATCTTAGAAGAATAAGGGGGCTCAATGATTGGGACATTTTTTGATCAATTATAAAATGGGAAAATAATATTCTTATCTGTTCTTAGCTCATATGAGCCCATTTGTTGTCCTCACTGGAAACATCCAATGCAATTGAGGATGATGAAAGGCAAAAAACTTTTTGAATAACTAAGGTAGAAACTGAGAAGATAGGCTATGAAGTGGTTGGACACATAATGAACATGGAGTTGGCGTGGTAGTTTTTTGCACATGGCTCAATAAATTCAACAAAGGGAAAAATAGGGTGCACCATGGTTTTAGCCAAACCTATTTCCCATGTATATCTTTTACCTTTCCTAGAGTTAAACCTGCCCTGATATGCATACCTCATTGCATTTGGCTTATCATGGGATGCAACAATGTCAAACACATCACTCAGGAGGTCTTTGAAGTCAACCTATCTAGAGGATACCTCAAAAAAGTTGGACATGGAACTCTGTGAGGTAGAGGAATTGTTGGACTAGACAAATTGGGCAGGTTGAATATGTTTAACCTTCTTTCAAGGCATGGTTGTAACAGTAAAAATTATAGAGAGTAATAGATAGAATTATCGTTTACCACTTGCAGATTGGAGTACCTAATTGACCGTGTAGCGAATAGTTGGTTGGTGGTGAGCTTTGGTGCAGTTTCTGCTAGCAGAATGCTCTTTTTTGTTGGCTAAGCTCAATTCTTTAGGATGTAGAAGGAAAAATAGAGGAGTTTTGGACTACATATAGGGGTAAATGAATGATTGTGTTGACAGTAAATGTAAATTCAAGAAATAAATGGTGGATCCTCTTTATTTAATACAATATTTAATTATCCAATTGTGACCATTTGACCACTCTAAGGAAGATGCATGGCGAATTTTGCCTTTGGGTGAATATTCTCTTGGAGTCCCCAACTGAATCACATAGGAATCCTCGAAAACCCATGACACATAGTGATCGCTCATTGGGGTGGGTCTATAACTTGCACACTTAGGAGAGGTGGTCTTATAAGCCTGCATTCATCTTGACCCTTCATCTCGAAGAAAATCAATGGTAGTGGATAGCCCCATGGTAAACTTGAACAATTATTTAACACTGGTAGAGGCTATGCATTGTTGACACTTGGCACAACTTGATTGGTGTGGGTTTTGATTCTTGAAGTTATGTGGTGGAAAAAAGGGGCCCTTTGGATGTGCAGTGATCCCAAATATTGATTGGTTTGTAGATCAATGATCCGAGTATCACTCGCCATGAAATAACTCATGATATAATCTTTTGACCAAAAAGTTAGAGAATCATGTGGAAGAATATAATTGGTGTGGGTTTTAGAAGTGCACACTTGAGAAAGGAGGTCCTTGAGATTCTCATTGATCTCGATCGTTGTTGCATTTGTAGATCGTTGGTGTAGAAAGCACCCACGCTGGAAATGCTAGGGAGATTAACTCTTGAAAACTTTACGTAAGGGCATTAGACTAAGGTTTCTTATGTGAAATTAACTATAGGTCGCACCTTGAACCATTAGAAAAAGACTCCTAGTAGGAATATGACCATGGACTGTGCAATTTTAGGTAAACCCCAACCAATACCATTGTGTATGGACATAGAAAAGATGAACTTCCAAGGAAAATGTCAAATACCCAAAAATTTTGGCGAGGGTGAAAATTTGGGCACAACATCCCTAGTGAGGCACACATCTTTGGTTCAAAATAAATCAGATAAGATCCAAAAATAGTAAATTGAGTCAGATACTTTTTTCCCAAAAAATCTCCAATAGGGGGATCCCTCCAGTGCATGGATAAGATTATCTTATGATTCCCAAAATGTCTCCTGGAAAATCTCAAGGTGGAGGGCTCCACTTAGATAGATAAGATTCTTTCTTTGCCAAAAATATCTTCAAGGTGGTGTGCTCTTCTTCTAGTCAACCTACCCTTCTTTGAACTCTAATACTACTATTCTTAGAACTCGGATAAAAATATGGATGACACATGGTGGAATCCTCACCTCCATAGAAAAGACCTACTTAAACCTACCTGACCATCGAACTAGTCACATGGAAATATCTCAAGATGCTACATGTCACCGTGCACACCTGCCACATGTCACCTGCAAAAAATAACCTGCATGTCAAATTGAAGATTTATAAGAAAGCACTAACTTTTGACCTACTTTTGTGGTCATTTGTCGGACATTGATAAAATTATCTCATCTTATCTTATCTCACCAAGCAATCAACTGCCAACCAAAGATAAAAAGGATGAATATGACCATGCCTAGCCTACATGTATTGTCACATTACAAAAATTGAAATTGCTAAAAATAGTAGTGACCTCTAAAAATGTAGGAAACCTAAAAAATAGAAGCTCGCCACCATAACCGAATACATGCATGACACTCGTTAGCTCATATATGGCCATGTAGTACCTGCTGGAAATAGGAACGTACTAAAGATAGTAAGTTCACCAACTGAGATAAAAAATGTCAAAATATATCCTATGATAACACTTACTAGAAATAGAAATGTCTAAAAATAGCCATTGCTAAAAATAGAAGCTTCATGCATGCCACTGAAAATAGGTCCATTAGTCTTGTATGACGACAATGAACAAGAATACTGCCTTTGAATGCCCTCTTTCTTACAAATTTCAACAAATTCATTAGAAAATTTTTTCCTCTGTTACCAGTTCAGAGGATTTTAGTACAATTGCTAGATTCCTTGTCTGTTGTTGCTTTATAATTTTTAAACTTGTGAAAGGCATTAAACTTCTTATGAAAATAAACCCACGTTCTTGAGGAAAAATCATCAACAAACAAAAAAGTACCTTGCGCTATTAGCAGAAAGTGCCCTCATAGGACTGCAAATATCACCATAGGCCAATTCAAGTACCACCTTGGCATTCCAAACTTTTACATCTTCAAAAGCCAATCTGTGATGTGTGCTTGCTAAGCAAACTACATATACCTGCTACTAATATTTGGTAACCCATGCATCATTCTACATTTCGTCAGTACAGAAGGAGACAAAAAATTAAAATGTCTGTACCTTTGATGCCATAGGGAACTATTGTCAATGCTTCGACTGTTAGCTATCAGAGCATGCGATTCTGCCACATCATCATGAAGTCTGTATAGGCCTTGCTCTTTCACACCTAATACAATTGTCGTCTTGCTTCTTTTATCTATCATAAAACACCTCACTTCGAAAAGTGGCATCCAAATGTAGACTGTGTTGTGATCTTACTGAGCAATTTATTGCTCACTCCAGAAATGTAGAAAACATGCATAAACATCAAAGACCTTTCAATTTTATTTGCACATTATTACTAACTTCCATGTAGTGCACTCTTTTGTCATCGAACACAACTACTTCTAACTTTGACTTCTCTTCCACAAATCAACAGACCAGTCCCTTCTATTAGTCATTTATTTGAGTGTAGCATATTCGGATACACCAGGATCAATGAACCAATCACCTTGCAAATTACCACCCTTCTGCAAATCCACTATAACATAAAACTTGTCTTCTGTGTTCCTCATCATTTCCCTGTTCTTTCCCGATTGCTATTTTTTATGTTGCCTAACCCACGGTCACATTATGTAGTCCTTTCTCATGTGACCAAATTTACCACAGTAAAGACATTTCACAATGTTACCAGATGTTGTGCCTGGTCCTATAGTCTTGCCTCCTTTGCTTTTGCTTCCATCTTACTTTTGAGTCTTGACTGCCTTTGCCTTTAACTTTTTCTGTAAAGGCACTCTTTAACACTCCAGTTCCACCTCGAAATTGTTTCTTCCACCTATGCTTATGTAACAATTAACTACATAACGTCTCAACTATAGTATCAATAAATTTAGAAGTTACATTCAGGGTCTTAACAAAGTTTTCAAATGAAGAAGGTAGAACTTTTAATATAATAACCACCATACCCTCCTCAGCCACCTCTCTACCAATGGCCAATAATTAATATCAGATGTCCTTCATTTTCAGTGTATGTTCTGAAAGTGAATTTCCTGCCACTTGTATTGAATAAAAAAACTTTTAAGATAACAAACCCTACCTTGTTCTACAACACAAGGATTCCAACAGAGGACGGACACCTTTAGTAACCACTCACACAACCAGATCAAAGATCAACACACCGATGTTTTCACGTGGTAAAATCCCCAAGGGGAAGCTGTTGAATTTTTAATGCTTAGCTCAAGCACATGTAGTTTCTTTCAATTTAGCATGAACTTGAACCATAAACAATGCAGCAATACAATATACAATAACTGTAGTAACCAAGATCACAAGAAGAATAACCATGCACAAGAACACAAGAAGTTATCCCGGGAAAACCCTTCTCAACCAAGGAAAAAATTCAACAATCCTTTGCTATAGAGTCAAGAGAAGATCACCCTTTCACCACAAACCCTAGTGCACACAAGAGGGTGCTCTATGACCAAGAAAGATGGCGCCTAAGAGAAGTGCGCACTTCAGCCCTACAAGTAGGCATTGAGAGAATGAAACAATGAAGAGTGAGTGATCCACAATGGGGATCAACTCTTATTTATACATGACCTAGCACATCAAATGGATGTGTCTATTGGCACAATAGGGCCGACTTCTATAACTCAATAATATAATTAATCTTTACACAATATTAATTATTTTTACATGGTGGGGCCGACTTGTACCCTTCACAATACAAAATTAGGGTTACACAATAAATCTTACTCTTAAACAATATAGCAAGGATCTCTCACATCCTCTAGTGCTCAGCCACTAGGGACACATCCACCTGTGCTCAGCCACAGGGACGTCACTCTCAACAGATCAACTCAACCAAGTCCATAGGAGTACCATCTGGAGAGCCATTGCTAGCGGGAAAATGCCCCTATAAATATACCGGGGTTTAAAGTATAGATAGAGCAAGTGACTTCCTAAAAGTCAATCTAATTTCTACACTACCCCAAACATACCAAAATAGATGAACAGAAAGCAATGAAAGAGTAGATCATAAACTGTACCTTTTATCCAATGTTTGGTGATGATCTCCTCAAGCTCTGTAGCTCCAAAGGCTGCAAGTCTTCTCCCAAAGCTGACCTGCATCTAAACTAGGTAAACAAGGTTACGAGCCTGCTATTTCTATTCATAAATTAGGGTTAGATATCAATTGTTATCGATTGTTATGTATAAATCAAAGAAAAGACATAAAACATCATCATTTGGGACAAGGAAAAAAGATTCTTTTATTCATTAATCAAAGATTGAAGCTTACAACCTTTGCAGGCCGACACTCCGCGAACCTGGTTCGGGCTCCTCTTAACAATGCTCCAAGTGCACCTTCAATAAGCCTCTTCTCACAATCTACTAATTACCTCAAGGGAAGGGAATGGATTGTATGGAAGAAAAGGGGCTAGAGAGGGAATGTTGAGGCAATAACTCACAAAAGGTTGCAAATGCTTGGGCAAGGAAGGTAAGGGAATTTGAGCAGAGTTTCACTGTTCTAATGCTTGGTTGTGGAATGAGACCCCAAGACCTCCTTTTATATGACAAAATGATGGTTATTCTGTTGGGGGATGGGCTATAACAGGTGAATTGGTTGGGAAACCTCTAATAACCCTCAAATTCCTTACAACTTTTTAATTTTTGCAACTTTTGGAGGTGTATACACGGGCTGTTTAGTGTGCAACAAGCGTATGTACGTGTGCTGTTTAGCTTGCAACAAGCGTATGTACGCGGGCAGTGGTGCAGCAGAGCGCGTACATGCTCTAAAAATTGGTTTTTTAAATAGATCTCCTCAACAGTGATTTAACAAATTATGCAAGTAAGAAGGCCAATGCCATGTATGCATGAATAGGGCATTTTAGGGTTATAACAGATGCCCCTTAATGTATGAGGTCAGAAGAGCAACTGATGGCCGAAATACATTACAATATCTTCACCAATGAGAATGCACGAAATCGAGTGAACTCGAGACCAGGGTTCGGGAGGTGCCATCTGCAAAGCAACAATTGTCTCTCGGAGGCGGGCATACCCATGCTCGGGATGAACTAAATCATGGCTGCCAATCAAATACATTGCAGATCCATGTCATATAACTATGTAAAGTGTAGCCGCGAGCAATACACAACGTATCTACATCTCAAAATCAGTCGAAGATATACAAGTACAGTATGCATCTTCATGAAGCTACTGACGCCTGTGGTTGGAGATGAAGTCTTCATAGCTCGAGCAACATCTTCAAGATCTTCAAAACATAGGTAGGAGTACAATGGGAGTGTAAGACTCACTACTTTGAGGTCTTCGACAAGACGTCGGGAAAAGACCGGAGGATCTCAATGATCAGGCAGAGAACTTCGTCGATTTTGAATCTAGACTTGACTGGACTCTCGGGATGGCCGGCTCATGGAAGTCAAGAGACAAACTACAAAAAGACCGACTCAGGTTGGGTAAAACTTCCCTTGGACAAAAGCACGAAAGATGATCAGACTCAGGCAGCATGACATTGACATAAGTTCGTGATGCAGGAGGCACCACAAACTCTCCATATGTTTGGAAGAGTAACCAAACGGAGGAGGACACAACTCTATGTAGAGAGAACAACTTCCTAAGGTCATACTAGATCCCAATGCTTGACGAACAAACGAAAGGATGTGCTTTGTCCAAGGGTGACTATCTTTGTTGTCGAAAAAAAGAATAAATATTTCTTGTCCCCTCTTTTTGGAATATTTGATTTTTTTTGTCTTTTTCAATTTTTAAAGAGCTTGAAAAAGAGTAAAAGAATGCTGAGTTACAAAGGAGGAACGAGTGTCGCGAGCAAGCAAACTGGTTCCAAGCGCATGGAACATACTAATGCTCAGGGCAAGGAGACATGTGCATGATAAGGACACTCGGGGAAAATTCCTCCATGGGTCAAGGTGTCAGATCGTAGAGGCAAGAATGCTGCAAGGCTTGCATATAAGGAATGCTTCAAAGGTTCTGTTGAGAGCAACATGGAGTTGACATTAGGCCAAAGACGCAAAGATGAGACCCGCAATGCGATTAAGCATGACACAGTAAGACCCCTTCTATGTAAATTTTTACAAGCCCAGAGAAGGTAAGCTCGGTAGTTGTTTCACGTTTAGAGAGTCTGAAAAAACACAAAAGAAGACTCCAAGGAGTACCTTTTTCGTAGTTAGTCCAATCGTCTTGAAAAAGGGCTAAACTTGCACTGAAAAGACGTCTTTTCAAAACCATTTTAACGAGTGTGACAAAGACAAGATCACTCGACAATCTTTTCAATTTTAAGGAGTCTGAAAAGAGCTTAACTATGGACTCACAACCTTTTTCTGAGTTTAGTCTCCTTAGCCCGAAAAAGTATAAAAGTAACTGAGGAGAACTCTCCCGACGAGACAAATCTCCCGAAGCGTACCTTTTTCCGCTTTAATCTACTGGCTGGAAAAAGGGTTGAATTCATGCCAAGTAGATGTTCTTCTGGACCAATTTAACGAGTGTGAAGGAACAAGGTCACTCAACGATCTTTTCAATTTTAGGGAGCCTGAAAAGAGCTTAACTATGGACTCCGGGGGGTTCCTTTTTCGTAAGTAATCTCCAAGGCCCGAAAAAGTTGATAAACCAAAACCAAGGAGAATGTTCCTTTTTCGAAGATTTAGTCCCCTAGGCCCGAAAAAGGGTTAAACTTACGCCTTAGAATACTCTTCTAGCGAACCGAACTTCCTAGAGCATACTGTTATTCGTAAAATTAGCCATCCAGACCGAAAAATGGGTAAACTACCGCGGGACAAATGTGCCTTCAAATTTGAGTTTGGCGAGCATGAAGACAAGATCGCTCGACAATCTTTTCATTTTTAGAGAGTTTGAAAAGGGCTTAAAGAGGGCTCTAGGGGGCTACTGTTCTCAAGTAATCCAGACAAGATCGAAAATAATAAATACAGTCTCGTCGTATGTTGCTTTCGTAATTTAAAGCGAGCTTGAAAGACAACAAAACGTGCTCATTAGGGAGTCCCGAAGGTAAGGCCAAGAATGATGATTAGTAAGAAGAATGAGGCTTCAATATGTAATCATGATGGGACTAACAAGGACTCCCAAGCCTATAGTCAAGACTGACAACATGGATGCAAAAATGCAGCAAAGGATCTACCACCTAATTACGACACTTCTATGCAACAAAGAAGGTTCCGTGTCGCACTTTGGTGGGATTGATCCTAAGGCCAAATGCAAGAAATAAATTCTTTTATTATTTATTTTTTGAACTGCTTTAACAAGAAAAATCTGAAGTAAAAACTTTTTTGTTTTTGTTTATTCAAAGCAAGAAACAGGAACAAAGAGAAAACTGAAAACAAGATTGATAAAGACCCTAAGCCAACTGCGGATCGCAGGGATTCAACCAAGAAACCAAAAGGAGGATCTAAAACTTGACAGCTCGCTCTAAACCTTTTAGGGCAAACAAAAGAAAACTAAGGAACAAGTTAACCGAAACTTTAACCCAAGTTATGGCCAAAGATAGAGACTCTGACTGGTCCAAGAAAGTCCTGAGAAGTCTGAACTTCTATCAGAAAAGAGACAAACTCTCTCTTTGTTAAAAAACACTTTCAAGACACAGAGACGCGGGCTGTTGCATTAGCAACCTGCGTATGTATGTGGGCTGTCTACTGTGCATAGTGCGTATGTACACGGGCTGACCCAAAACATGGCAAGTACACCTCTGAGATTTTTCAAAAATAAAAAGACAAGGCAAACTAACAGGGCAGGGAAAGGTGGTATGCACCTTGCAGTTGACCAGAAACCCTTAAAAGACTTAGTAAACTTGACTGAAACTCAACAGGCAATCAAGAAGCCAATCAACAACCCAAAAAACCTCCCTAAAAACCCTAGAGAGACTCCCCAGTGGAGTCGCCAATTCTGCTAGGAGGAAAATCCCCCTATAACTATACGAGGGTTTAAAGTATAGACAGAGCAAATGACTCCCTAAAAGTCAATCTAATTTCTACACTACCCCAAACATACCAAAATAGATGAACATAAAACAATGAAAGAGTAGATCAGAAACCGTACCTTTTATCCAACGTTTGGTGAGGATCTCCTCAAGCTCTGTAGCTCCAAAGGTTGCAAGTCTCATCCCAAAGCTGACCTGCATCCAAAACTAGGCAAACAAGGCTACAAGCATGCTGTTTCTATTCATAAATTAGGGTTAGATATCAATTGTTATGTATAAATCAAAGAAAAGACATAAAACATCATCATTTGGGACAGGGAAAAGAGATTCTTTTATTCATTAATCAAAGATTGAAGCTTACAACCTTTGCAGGCCGACGCTCCGCGAACCTAGTCCGGGATCCTCTTAACAATGCTCCAAGTGCACCTTCAATAAGCCTCTTCTCACAATCCACTGATCACCTCAAGGGAAGGGAATGGATTGTATGGAAGAAAAGGGGCTAGAAAGGGAATGCTAAGGCAATAACTCACAAAAGGTTGCAAATGCTTGGGATAGGAAGGGAAGGGAATTTGGGCAGAGTTTCACCGTTCTAATGCTTGGTTGTGGAATGGGACCCCAAGACCACCTTTTATATGACAAAAGGATGGTTATTTGGTTGGGGGATGGGCTATAGCAGGTGAATTGGTTGGGAAACCTCCAATAGCCCGTAAATTCCACCGAATTCCTTACAACTTTTTAATTTTTGCAACTTTTGGAGGTATACGCGGGTTGTTTAGTGTGCATCAAGCGTATGCATGCGTGCTGTTTAGCATGCACCAAGCGTATGTACGCGGGCAATAGTGCAGTAGGGCGCGTACATGCTCTAAAAATTGGTTTTTTAAATAGAGCTCCTCAACAGTGATTTGGCAAATTATGCAGTAAGAAAGCTAATGCCATGTATGCATGAGTAGGGCATTTTAGGGATATAACAACCATCTCAGGTCGACTCAACTAAGTCCATATGAGTCCGACTTGAGACCATCTCAAGTCATCTCAACTCAGTCAAGAGGAGCACGACAAGAGACCACGCATGTCATCTCAATTCAGTCTAGAGGAGTATGACACAACCATCACATGGGCTTTCTTACAGATCATCTCAACTCAGTCAAGAGGAGAACGACCTGGAGAATGTCTCATGAAGTTGTAATCATCAAGAGAAACATCCACGACCCTAGCCAACATGGCCACTTGGAGCAATTTATTAATGCAAAAGAAAAATATTACAAAGAGATTTACAAGAGAGTTTCTCACAATCTATCATTGACAAATAAATAGAGATCATGGACTAATTAGGAGTTAAGCCATGGATCAATGTAGCCGTTAATATCGAGGAGAGTTGAACCGTTGGATCGCTTTCTGTCGGGAACATATCGTGATCGTCGAATTTCCTAACTACAAATGCATATTAATGCATACTAAAGAATCACACTACGAAACACACTTTTACCTAACGACACATTAGACCAAGTTGATCTTAACTAACTCCTAAGTGTCTAAATATCCTAACATACCTTTGTTGGAAGTCTCATGCACCGACCATAGCATTTTTCAAACTGTGTATGTATCTTCCACATTTTGTGGTGGTGGAACCAAGACAACTTGACTAACATCACGATTTCTCCATTCTTTTTATCAGTCTTTTGTAAGTTTCACACAAGAATGTGGATAAAGGATGCAAACCATAATATGATATGCTTGGTTCATCTACAATATGGTTTGAACGAAATGGCCATGAGTTTGAGGGTGGAAGACAGGTTACAAGGGGCTTAAAATTACCCCACCTAGAAAGAAAGGATGACAATGATATTGGAAGTCAATGATGTGTCAGAGCATGTTATTGACAAGGCAACAACTCCCATAGGTGCAGTTGAATTGGTCATCTGGAAGAAAGGTGAGGCTAAGGCCAAGAACCTAATTCTTGATGGGATAAAGGACCATGTGGTCTCACATCTCTCAGGAAAAGCCGAGGCAAAAGATATGTGGAAAGCCCTAAGTGACCTCTACCAAAACAAAAATGAAAATAGAGTGATGGCTCTGTGCAAGCAATTGCGTGGGACCAATATGGCCAAAGGTGAGGGTGTAATACCTTATCTTATTAGGATAACAGAGATTAGGGATGAATTTGCAGTAGTCGGTGAAAAGATTGAAGATCCTGAGCTGGTGCGTATTGCACTAGATGGCTTTACTAAGTCATGGGACGTTTTTGTCTGTGGTGTGGGAGCTCGGGAGAAGCTCCTTGATTGGCAGCGGTTGTGGGATGATTTTGTGCAGGAAGAGATTAGGATTGGTCAAGCAGGACCATCATCTTCAACTCATACAGAGGAGGAAGAAGGTTTGGTCCTTACAAGCAAAGAAAAGGGCAAGAAGAAGAGGAAAGGTGGAAAGAAAAACATTGACTTTTCAAAAGTCAAGTGCTTCCAGTTTCACAAGATGGGTCACTTTGCATCACAATGTCCAGAGAGAAAGAAGAAGAAGCCGCAGATGGTGGCTTCAACAATAGTGGATGAGTTTGCCAAGTCATTCGAGGAGGATTTCTGCTTCATAGCCTATATGTCTAGTACAACTATTTCAGACATGTGGTTTGTAGACAGTGGTGCATCTTGTCATATGATAGGGCGCAAAGAGTGGTTTACTAGGCTACAGGAGGTAGGCAAAATCTAGTCATTGAGTTAGGGGATGATAGGCGCTACAAGGTGCAAGGAGTTGGCACATTCTCATTTCAGAGGGAGTCCGGGAAACCACTTTGTTTTAGTGATGTGTTATATGTTCCAGGGTTGACCAAGATCCTCATCTCAGTCTCTACTCTTGAGGATAAGGGATATGAGGTCACTTTATGTAAAGGAAAGGTGTTCATCGGACTGGATGGGTCAGGTGAGAAGATGGACAGGATGATTGGGGTCCGAGAGGAGAAGGTCTACAGGTTACAGGTTCAGCGAGGGAGAGCATTAGCGAGTTTCACCATAGATATAGGTGAGTTGTGGCACAGGAGGATGGCACATATTCATTTTGGTGCTTTGGGAAATTTGAGGGAGGCAGTCATTGGATTGTCTAAAATTACAGCTGAGAGGCATGATCCTTGCAAGGGTTGTGCGTTGGGCAAGTATGCTCGAAAACCCTTTCTATCTAGCGAGCATAGGTCCAATGGAGTACTGGATCTGATACACTCTGACATATGTGGGCCAATGAGTGTGAAGTCAGTAAGTGGCTCTAGATACTGTCTTGTTTATTGATGACTAATCCAAGAAGACCTAGATTTACTTTCTAAAGACCAAGGATGAGGTCTTTGGGAGGTTTCAGGAGTTTAGAGCTTTGGTGGAAAACCAGATTGGGAGGAAGATTCGGGTCTTAAGATCGGATAATGGAAGAGAGTACGCCTCCAAGGAGTTCGAGGATTATTGCATAACAACAGGGATTAAGAAGGAACTCACAGTTCCTTACAATCCTCAACAAAATGGAGTGGTCGAGAGAAAGAACAGGATTGTGGTTGGAGCAGCACGAGCAATGATTCATAATCAGGGACTGCCATTGTTCTTATGGGCAGAGGTGGGCAGAGGCAAGCAGTGCTGTAGTATATTTGCAGAATAGGAGTCCCCACACAATTTTGGGGAAGCAGACACCTCTGGAGACATTTTTCAGGTACTAGGCCAGATGTGAGTCATATTTGCATCTGGCACAGTGTATGTTACTGTCATGTCCTTTCAGAGAAGAGGACAAAGATGGACCCTACAACGGTGAAGGGGTTACTTGTTGGTTACAGTGAGGCTTCCAAAGCCTACAAGATCTATGTGCTTGCACGTAGGAAGGTTATTGTGTGTAGAGATGTGCAGTTCGAGGAACGTGCATTGAGGAGATCGAAGGATTTGCTAGCAAGTGTAGAGAACCAGTAGGGACAAAGCACAGGAGTCTAGGAGCAGGAGGCACAGAGTCAAAAGACGGGATCACAGGAGCAGACACATGATACAGGTGTTCAGAGGAAGACTGTTGGACATGATCATCAGGAGCAAGTTGGTGATGAGGAGGAGCAACACGATGCAGTTCCCCCAAAGTAGATTACTAGGCCACGACCCAAGTGGTACAAGTCCACAGTGAGCGATTCTAGGTTGGTAGGGCTTCCAGAGAGGGACTTCAAACGAAGGAAACCACCAGAGAGACTTGGATATATGGCATTGATGACTCAGCTCATTGATGCTGAGCCTTCTAGTTATGAGAGTGCTGCACGACATAAGGTGTGGCAGGAGGCCATGATGGAGGAATATGCCTCCATTATGAAAAATGATGTATGGGAGGTAGTTCCGAGGCCGGAGGATAAAAAGGTGGTTGGATCCAAGTGGATCTACAAAGTTAAGCATGCAACAGATGGAAGTGTGGACAAGTACAAAGCTCGCTTCGTGGCTAAGGGGTTTTCACAACGAGAGGGAGTTGACTATGAGGAGACTTTCGCTTCCGTGGCCAGGTATTCTTCAATCCGAACAATCATTTTATTGGCAGCAAAGAAGGGATGGAGCGTTCATCAGATGGACGTAAAGACTGCCTTCCATAATGGAGTTGTTGAGGAGGAGGTATATGTGGAGCAGTTAGAGGGATTTGAGGTTGGAAGCAGAGAGACGCATGTGTGCAGATTGAGGAGAGCCTTGTATGGGCTCAAGTAGAAACCTCGGGATGGTACTCGAGGATTGACAATTACTTGAGAGATATTGGCTTCCAGCGGAGTGAGATAGATTCAAACTTGTACTTTCTTGCAGGGGAGAGCCTCTTATACTGGTACTTTATGTAGATGACCTATTTCTCACTAGAGATGAGCAACTGATAGCAGATTGCAAGGTCAACCTTGCAACAAAATTTGAAATTAAAGACCTTGGGTTGATGCACTATTTTCTAGGGTTGGAGGTTTGGCAGATGGATGGGCGCTTCTTCCTAGGACAGGGGAAGTATGCAGTAGAGATTTTACGCAGGTCCAGGATGATGGATTGTAAGCCCATGTCCACACCTCTGGTTACAAACTGGATGAAGATTGATGCATCAGATTTGAAGACAATAGACACCATTGTCTATCGTCAGTTGATTGGATGGCTCATGTATTTGGTCAATACTCAGCCAGATATCAGCTTTGCAGTAAAATCTTTGAGTTAGTTTATGGTGGACTCTTGAAGAATACATTGGATTGCTGCGAAGCATGTGCTTCGGTATCTCAGAGGGACAGTGGAGTACGGGCAATTGTATGAGCACAATGGTGGAGTGACATTAGCAGGTTTTACAAATGTTGATCAGGCAGGGTGTGTAGAGGACAAGAAGAGTACTTCAGGTTGTTGCTTCAGCAATGGATCGAGCATCATTTCCTGGTTCAACTGGAAGCAAAGATTAGTGGCATTGAGCTCTGCTAAGGCAGAGTACATGGAAGCTAGTTTGGCAGCTTGTGAGGCATTGTGGTTAAGGAAGTTACTTTTGGGCTTGTTCAGGCAGGAGCTAGAAGCTACTGTGATTCACTGTGACAATTAGAGTTGCATCAAGCTCTCTGAGAATCCGGTGTTTCATGATCGTAGAAAGCACATCAATATCAGGTATCACTTCATCCGGGATTGTGTACAGAGAGGAGTTGTGAGGCTTGATTACATACAGATTGATGAGTAGATGGCAGAGATCTTTACCAAGGCATTAAGTAGACAAAAGTTCGAGAAGTTCAGAGATCAGATGGGGTTGAGAAAGAATCCCTTCCTCGCTAAGAGGAAGTGTTGAGATTGTAGCAAGGAAGGTCTTCCATCATCATTACAATGTCCTAGGATGATGGAGGACAATGAAACTTAAGTTGAGTTGATTAATTAAATGATTTCCTAAGTCTAACTTAGTAAAAGAACTATTGATGGGTTATAATCCTTAGTTGACTTTATTGGGTGCCTTTTCTAAGGTTAAAGTGAAAAATAATTTAAGTTGTGGTCTTTTAATCTTGACCATTGATCTCATCTTGATGGAGAGAGCAGATCTCAACCCTCCATCACTTTGGAGATTAGGGTTTCACTCACTCAACTAAGTATATTAGCAGATCGTCTTGGCTGGGGGGCGCACTTGAGCAAGAGGATTCGATTTTTGAGAGAGATTGAATTGCAGGTTTTCTGGGAGAGTTTTTGCAGGGGGACATACGAGATATTGACCGGGGAATCTACTCACTTCTTCATCAAATCACAAAGGCATTCTTCAGATTTGATAGGGCGGAGCTAGAGTGACGCAGAAGTGACACAGGAGGGCTGTACGAATACGCAGAGGCTCACCATTTCTGCTTCTGTTTCGTTCTGGGAGGCTGATTGAAGGGTTTTAGGGAGGCCATACGATTTTGCAGAGGAGGGTTTGCTGAGATTGATCAGATATTGGCTGAGGCCGATTTGCCATTGTAAGAGATCTCTATATTTTCGTGCATATTAATAAAAATACACAAATCTGCTGCACCGGTTTTCCCATCTTGGGTTTTTTCGGGGACGATTGTCCAAAAACAAGTGTGTGCAAGTGATTGGGATTGCTGTTATTCTTTACTGTTTAATTCTTGGTTATTATTTCTGCTGTGCATATTATTTTTGTGAAGAGAAAACCTAGAAAAATCAGTTATTTAATTGAAAAGTGAACTAGGTCTTAGAAATTTCACAACACGTGGTCTACACATACTTGGAAAAAAACAAAAAAATTGCTATGCCATTGTTTACAATTTTTAGCACACACATTGCTTGGGTGCTGTGTGCTGCTTTTCGGTGCACGCATTTTGCCTGTGCAGATGCTCAAGATGTTTGTTTGTGTGTTTCTCCTAACAAGAAGTGCCCATGCCTTGCATGACTGTTCATTGTTTTCCATGGCTGCAACTCTTCTCCTTGCCAGCTTGCCTTCACGTCAGCACTGAACTGCATTCACCACCATCGTCTACTAATATGTTGTCAGGAGGCACTATTTTTGTCGGGATATGTCTGGGAGATCTCTGTTGCACTGCCATAGAGTCTGCACAACATGTCCTTCGTCTTTGACCAAAGATAAGCTCGAACATTGTGCTATAAGTCCATCGTCCAGAGAAATGTCTCTTTCATCTATTAGTTTTTATTTTCGAACTTTTATTTATTCTATGTTAAAATCTAAGGCACATTTAATTAATGAAATTCATTTTTTAATAAATTAAATACAACTCATCTCTCTGTGTGTATCTCTGCTATGCTTCATGCTCCTGCTTGCAATCTTCTCCAGTGCATGCTTCAAATTCTTTCCTTGTTTGGGTTGTGTGGATTCACAATTCTTCAGATTTGATTCATCCTTCACTTTACGTCTCAAATTCCAATTCCGTATCTCTAATAAAATATTAGTATTGCATGCGACGCTTCATATTAGGTCTGATAGACCAATTTTGGTCTCAGTGGACGTTAACCATCCTCATTATCATCATAATGTATATAGGAGTGAGAAAGATTCAATATGATTCATAATTCCAAAGGCATGTGCAATGTTGCAGGAAGCTTCCCCCCCACGCTTCGAAGCCCCGAAGCTTGATTCGAGCGGGTGCGTCCAGGAAGCTCCGTCGGAAGTGCGCTTTAGAGAAAATTTGGATGCTTCCTGGTCTTTTGCAAGCTCCATGCTTTGAAGCTTGCTTTAGAATTTTGAAGCGCGCTTCCAAGGACGCTTCCTGAGCGCTTTCGTACGCTTCCTAGGATGCTTCCCAAATGCTTCCTAGGAAGCTTCCGAGGTTCGGTATGTTTTGCAATTCACCAAGCCAATTTATCACATGATCAAGTTTGCACAATCAAATCATCGACCAATCATTTGGAAGGTGCATGAGCAAATGGATAGCATTCTAGGGTAGATTAAAGACATTGTTGAGCCTAGAGATGTCAACCTCTATAATCATATTCGTGTAGAGGTGAAAAACGGTGGGAAATGCTAAATATTCCACTACATGCCTTAGCATATGTGCTAACACCTAAATACTATCATGTATCATGGCTTTCATCACCAACACCTAGTGGCGGGTTCAAGAAAAGACCACACCAATATCAAAAGGTTCAAGCTGGTTATATGAAAGCATTAGAAAAATTGATCCAGGACGAGGAGTGTGACACTGTAATTAACAACTAGCTCAGTTTAAACTTTACTGTTTTGGACCTTTTGGTCTTCATGCTTCAGTGTAGATGGCCTATTTTGTAAACATAACTAATAGGTCATGACTCATGTTATTGTTGACAATTGTTGGATATCTGATTTCATTTCATAAGTTTATGGTCTACTTTCTACTATATCAATATGGCTTAAAAATTTGTATGTTGTTTTGTAAGTTTGTAATTGGTAGAATCTAGATGGTTGATGCTCGAATGATTAATCATTCATGTACTATGGATGCCTTTTCTATCTATATTGATGTACAAATATGCATGTTTTCATATATTCTGTAGCTAATTTGTCTTTCTGCATTTTTTTTTGAATATAAATGCAATATATATATATATATATATATGTGTGTGTGTGTGTGTGTGTGTGTTGATATTATGGTAGCTGCGGGAGGTATCCACCTCCATGTGTAACCCTGACAAGAATAGAATATTTCGGGAAGCAAGAAGAAACCCTAAGCTTTGGACATAACCCTAGAAGACAAGTCCGCTAAAGGAAATATTTAATATTGAGTTTTAGCCTCCAGAATGAGAAGTCGGCCCAGACAGCTAAGGAGAAGCAGTATAAATACAGGACGCCAGATCTCATTTGATACACAGTTTGCAACTGCAGAAATGTAAGAGTGCGCACTACAGAAACTGAGTAAGTGCGCAAGTCTGGAAAGTAGTTGCAGCTACTACAACCTGTATTCTCGGTTTAGGCTTGGACTTTCTATTGGTTATGGTTTGGACTTTCTGCCTTGTGTGCTAGCTCTGGAGAGAGGTACACTACATTGATTGGCTATTAGGCCTAGGGTTTGCTTCCGAAATTATTCTCTGTCAAGGTTAAGGTGCTCGGGGGTGGCTTCGGCCTATGGTTGGGTGGCAATATTGCTATATTGTCTATGGTTAAACGAGCGCACCTATTATTTCTAACAGGTTATGGGCCCACCCTATTTTCGGACAATCTAACCACTGCAATATAGATTGGGAGGATTTGCTCAGTTGCAGTTGCAGTCAGTTTCTGCTGCAACAACGAAACCCTAACCCTCTTGTTGAGGCACCTTAAGTGAAGAGATTGACCTAATTTCTGGATAGCCTAGTGCGCCCTAACCCAACGCACCTCCTGGTACTCTCAACAAGCTAAGACGCCAAGTTTGAGTTTTTGGTCAAAGTCAAAGGTTGACCAAGTCAATGCAGTCATGACTTACTCTATAAAGTCTGAAAACAAGTTAGAAGGGGCTTCTAACTTTAGAGCATGGAAGACAAGGATTGACCTCATCCTTGCCAAGAATAAAGTGTTGGATATCGTGAAAGGAAAGATCGTGGAACCACAGTTTGAAGAAGGAAAAGAGAAGGTAGCCTAGGGTTAGCTAAGAGTTCAAAACAATGTTGTAAAACTCGTCTCGGGGAAAAACTCGCCGAGGTCCAGAAAACAACGTTTCGTAAAACTCGGCAAAACATCGGCAAAAAATCGGCAAAAAATCGGCAAACTTAAAACCGCTCACGGACCCTTTAAACCCGCGGACTGTTAAAAAATTTAAGATGGGCGAGTTTTTCCCATCGACCCGCGAGTTTTACCCGAGTTTTTCCAAAAACTCGCCAAAAACTCGTGAAAAAATTGTCCGAGTTTTTCACCGATTTTTTCCTTAAAACTCGGCTTCTGGAAAAACTCGTGATTTCTCGCGAGACTCGCGAGTTTTTCACGAGTTTTACAACAATGGTTCAAAACACTCTTTGACTCATGGGAAAGGTAGCCTAGGGTTAGCTAAGAGTTCAAAACACTCTTTGACTCCCATTTCTCTCATTCTATTTCTCATTTCATCCATTTCTTTGCTAAGAGGGTTTTGACTTTTGAGAGGGTTCTTGCTAGTTCTTGAGGAGATTGAAGGCTACCATTTGTGAGAGCTTGGAAGGGAGATTGAAGGCTACCATAGTCATATTCAACCACATTGGAGAGCTAAAGAGGTAGGCTCTTGGTGCCCATTTTTCTTTCTTGTGGTTTTTTTTTTAAATGCATGTGTTTTAAATTAGTTTCTTCTCCTACTCTTTCCCATTTCTCCTCCATCATTCTATTGCAAGTAGCAACTTATTATCAAGGGCCAAGGTTCAACATTCATGATGTTGATGCCAATGTGGTGTGCCATTTTGGTTCCATTTTTTATTATAATGATGGTGGTGGGAAGTTCACGTAGGCCTAGGCCTACCCATGATAGTGATGAAGAAATATAAGTGTACATCACATACCAAGGAGAGGAGGAAGGAATGGAAGGGGATGGAGACAATGAAAAGGACAGTGATGGTTAGGATCCCCAAAAATCCAAAGACAGGTACACACCTATGTGGAAGTATGTCACTAAGCTTACTGGAGGGAAAGGGGGTGGAACAGGGAAATTTATATGCCACCATTGTCATACAGAATACACAGGTTCCTATACTCGTGTGAGAAAGCATCTATGTGGGCCTATGTACTGGGATGAAGGTAAGAATATAGGAATCAAATCCTGTGTGAGTATCGATTCCAAAGATAGACTTAAGTACCAAAGGGAAGAGGAGGTAGCACAAAACAAAGCCAAAAGACCAAGGGGTGAACCTGAGAATGTAGGAAGAATGTTCAGTGGTCGAAGCACATCCCCCCATGCTAGTGCATTCTCGCCTTCGTCTTCACCTAGAACACTATCAAAATTCCTTGACCAAGGTTGTAGAGATGATGTGGATGCAAAATTTTACAGGTTTCTATATGCATGTGGTATACCATTCAATGTTCTTCGCTCACCATATTGGCATGAAATGGTCCAAGCCATCAATGGTGCCCCTAAAGGTTATAGGAGCCCCGGGGTATGACAAAGCTAGAACCGTGGGACTTGACAGGGAAAGAGCCAAAATCCAAGGTGCTCTAGGAAAATTTACAAATGAGTGGAACCTAAATGGGGTATCAATTGTATCTGATGGTTGGACAAATGTGAAAGGCAAGCCATTGATAAATATTCTTGCTGTGTCTAAGAGTGGTGCGATCGCTACAAAACATGGATTAATATTGCAGATGCCTTGCTTAAAACCATTCAAGAGATTGGGCCCTACAATGTCATTCAAGTCATCACTGATAATGCTGCTAATTGTAAGGCAGCAGGAGCAATCATTGAAGATAGGTACCCCAATATATTTTGGTCGGGGTGTTTGGTTCACACAATGAACCTTGCTTGAAAGCTCTTGTATATATCATGTTTACATAGTTCCTGTACATATCATGTATATCTATTTCTCAGAAGAAAATATGTTTAAGGAAAACAATACCTATGGAAGAATAAAAGGACTAGGATTGTTATTACGATGACTACAAGTCAAGCAATACACATGAAAAAGATGAAGTATGTTGACAATCTTTGGTAACAATTCCTGTGGAAGCTATTATATAAGTAACAACTGCCAGATAAGCCAAAATCAGAATCAAACCTGAAGAGACCCAGAAGTAGTCAAAACAGAAAGAAGTCAACAATCAAGAGGAAATTAGAAAAAGACTTGTGACACTTTGCAAAAGGCAATAAGGATGTAGACAAAAGCGTGGACTCTCTTAGATGGAGGGAGCTGATTACAAAATTCCAAAAGAAGAGGATACATTCATGTATGAAGCAAGGATTAAGAGGGAGCTAATCCCAAATAATATGATCCATTGAGGATTATGAAGTATCTATTCTTGTTCCCATTGAAAGTATCAACCATGATAAGCAACACGCGTTCAGAAGAAGTCTTCTTCGAAAAGAAGCCTTAAAGTATCCTTGGTTGTCCATCTACATCCATGATCCTATGAGGAAAGGAAGAAGTTGGAATCTTCAGGGCATGGAATCTATAGAAAACTCCATGGACCCAAGAGCTAAAGAGAAACATGAGGAAGAACATGAAGATTCCAAGAGAGAAAGAAAAGCTAGAACAACTAGTTATTATACCGAGAATCACAAGACTACCAGCTTGGTTTGAACCCACTAGAAACAATCAAGCAGAAGAAATGGAAGTTATGATGAAGAACAATATATGTAAGAAATTGTGAAAAGGATTATGAATGGAAGGATTGCGAGATTCAAAACTAGAGGTTCTTCCAGAAGGAGGAGAAGACTATGATAACAACTTGTTCCTGTAAACTTGATAGTAGATACACCTCTATCTGAGCTATTATATCTCTTGCAGTATCCATGGATTGAAGTTTACATCAGATGGTTGTAAAAGACTGTTCTCCCAATAGAGCATTTGAGGAAGAAGCTTATGTAAAGCAATCTCAAGTTTTTGAGGTATACCAGAAAGAGACCCATGTATGCAGATATAAGAAGATCTTGTATGGATTCAAACAACTTGATGCAGAGTATCTCATATACAACAGAAGCGTGCTGAAAACTTTCTATGACAGAGACAGTGTATCAAAATAGTTACTCAGAAGTCTGGGATGATGGATTGCTAATCCATGGCAAACTCTCATGATGACAGAAGAAGTGCTACTTGGATATGTTTCAGTTTGAGCCTTGCCACGATGTCATGAGCTAGCAGGAAACGTAAGTGATGAATTCGACCATGATATATATTGTAATGAACAGAGCTACATGAAGCCTTCAGAGAAAAACTAGTTTTCCATAACAAACCAAAGTGCATTGAGATCAAGCATTACA
The DNA here is from genome assembly GCA_009831015.1 of Picea engelmannii. Classification (NCBI taxonomy): domain Eukaryota; kingdom Viridiplantae; phylum Streptophyta; class Pinopsida; order Pinales; family Pinaceae; genus Picea; species Picea engelmannii. Next base: position 726,417 of record ML777127.1, read on the forward strand.
TTCTCCGTGATGAAGTCCAGAAGAGAGAAGTGGTTCTCCAATATATCTCAGATGAGCAGATAGCAGATATTTTTGTAAAACCTCTGTCCAAGATAAAAAGCTTGCAAGTTGTGGCTCGTGGAGATGACTTCCTTATTGAAAAAGGAAGAGATTACTCCCAGGTTGGGAGGGAGCACTGATGTGTTATTGATTTATGGATAGTCATTTTTCAGTTCGAAAAATGGTCTAGGATGAGCAGTTCCTTTCGAGTTCAGAAAGTGGTTTGAGATATCTGATGTACATGCATTTTCCAGTTCGGAAAATGGTCCAGATCGAATAGTCATTTTCGTAATGAAAATGGTTCGATAGATTGCTGATGTACCATAGACAACGATTCCCCGTGTGGCCAGTGTGGTGGAGTGGTTTAAGACAGTCATTCTTCTTGGCAGTCACTTTGAGTAGTGGTCAAGTAGAATGGTTTGCCTCGTCGGGCAACCATTCTTTCGAAGTTTACAGTTGTGAGTAGTTTCGAAGAATGGTCTGTTTTGGAGGTTGGTGCAGGACAATCATTTCCATTAGGAAATGGTCCGGACAGTCATTCCCTAGGGCAGACTCATTCTATCCAGGTTGCACTATGGTTAGTGCCGGAGGAATGGCCCAGTTAGGTGAATGGTTCAGGTTCAACAATCAGGGACAAGCATTCTTTAGGGCAGACTCATTCTCTCTAGGTTGCACTATGATTAGTGCCAGAGGAATGGCTCAGTTAGGTGAATGGTCCAGGCTCAGAAATTAGGGACAATTATTCTTCTATGCTTGAGAAGAATAGTCCAGATAGCCCATGGCTGATGTTTTACTTTCTGAGGGCAAATGCTCTTCCAAATCTCACAGATGTGAGTGGAAGAACGACCCAGATGACTCAGTTTATATCATGATATTGTTTCTATGCAGGTTGATATCAGATGATATGATTGCTATGGAGACTATATGTCTCTGGACAGTAGATGTATGCCACTGTGGTGGATGTGTTCCACTGGTTGTGACTATGTGTCACTGATTAAGTAGCCGTGTGCTACTTGGTGTGGTTGTGTACCACTGGATAGTAGTTGTGTACTACTATGGATAGACACAATTGTGTTCTATTGAATGACATTGTTCTGATTGCCATGTAGACTATCAATAGTGTTGAAAATGATTATCAGCTAGATGGATAGTCAATATGCTGGTGGACAAACATTCTCCAGGCGGAAAATGGTCCAGGACATTTATTCTTCTAGGACATATGTCTAGACTAGAAGAATAGTCCTTGTAGCCCGTGGCGTGGATTCCAACATCTGTTGAAATAGTTATTCTTCTAGGACATATGTCCGGATTAGAAGAATGGTTCTTGTATCACTCTGTGGAGTGAGTGACTTATTTAGTATCATGCCTGATTACTCAGATGGAATATGGCTTTGAGGGATGATTGTAGTTGATGCTATTAGATGATATTGATAATGATGAGGGTGCTCGTGATCTAATCATGAGATAGCCTGTATGGCTATGATGATGTTACCGATTGAATGGTATGTTTGTGCTCAAGACCATTGCTTTCAATACCTCCCTAGCTAGGAGGGAGTGTTGATATTATGGTAGCTGCGGGAGGTATTAACCTCCACGTGTTACCCTGACAAGAATAGAATATTTCGGGAAGCAAGAAGAAACCCTAGAAGACAAGTCGACTAAAGGAAATATTTAATATTGAGTTTTTAGCCCCCAGAATGAGAAGTCGGCACAGACAGCTAAGGAGAAACAATATAAATACAGGATGCTAGCTCTCATTTGATACACACAGCTCGCAATTGCAGATATGTAAGAGTGCGCACTGCAAAAACTGAGAAACTACGCAAGTCTGGAAAGTGGTTGCAGCTGCAACTACTGCAACCTGTATTCTTGGTTTAGGCTTGGAATTTCTATTGGTTATGGTTTGGTCTTTTTGCCTTGTGTGCTAGCTCTGGAGAGAGGTATGCTACATTGATTGGCTATTAGGCCTAGGGTTTGCTTCCGGAATTATTCTCTGTCAAGGTTAAGGTGCTCGGGGGTGGCTTCGACCTATGGTTGGGTGACAATATTGCTATACTGTCTATGGTTAAACAAGCACACCTATATATATATATATACGCTTCCCATGCTCCGGCTTCCTAAAACGCTCCCGCTTCGTGCAACATTGGGCATGTGTAACACTACATAGAATTGTCTCAATGAGTGAGAGATATAAGTTACATAACTCACACTACTTTATGACACGCCTTTATTACGTTACAAAGATTTCCAAAGTTAAGATAATACTACAAAACATGCTCATTATAACCCCATATTCTAGTAATTATGTTTTTCCAGACTCCAGAACACGATGGATGGAATTTCACAAGCCAAGCAAGGAGGAGATCTTTGTATACTGGAAATGTGTTTGATTGACTCTTTTGTGGCCAATACCTGATAAGAGCAAACAGCTATTTATGTATTGCAATTATGCATATGAGATAATTTGAAAATAGTTTCAAAGCAAAGCTATGGGGACTATATCACAGTCGAGCTACTCTAGGGTGTTGCTCAGGCACAAGATAAATGCCACTGGCATTAGAGAAAACTTTTCTGGATGTATATTGCCTAGTCCCCATACTTCTAGTTCTACAAAATTACCTCAATCATATGTAAAGTATGCATTACTATTGTTAAATTTACATGCAGCAGCGAGAGCCATTCTCCTGGAGGATGACTAAGACCCTAGACGAGATCTAGGGCACCCAGTGCACTCCTGGGATATGTGGTCTGGGACCAATATTGATAAAGACCCTAGGTTAGTAACCAGGGCCCCTGGTTAGTAACCAGGGTAACCATGCCTGGGGCATGGGAGTCTTGGTCTGGGACCAAGCA
>ML777127.1:741030-784636 GCA_009831015.1 Picea engelmannii
CATGTATACTTGATCTTATTGTTACCTTTGGGTGCGGGGTACTACCAATCATGCACCCTCAAAGTGTGATTACAATGACTTGACTTTGATGACTCCCTTGACCTCCTTATTCAATTTTAAGAAGTTATTTGTTTTTTGGAAATTTCCACAACTTTTAAATTGAAAACACTTTATTGACTTTGAAAGGGTTTCCAACTCCACCATTTATACAATTCAATGATTCAACCTTATGCTTCAAGAAACTTTTTGTATTGTTGTTATATGAGATTACTTGTTGTGAATCATCAATTTGATTTTAATGCCTTGTTGCTCCATGTGTGTTGTGACAAATTGTAATTAAGTGCCAAAACTAGACACAAAATATCCATCAAGCATCCAAGATAAATCATCCATCATCACACACAAGTGCAAAGTGCACTTTAGAGCCCCTTATTATGATTGTGGGATAGGCCTAGGACACAATCACCACCAAAGCAATTTTATTATGGTTGTTACAACTTGCTTTTTAGCATTGAAGAGTAACAAACTATTTTTTTTGCCAATGACAATTCCACCTTTGTCTTCAAATCTTATTGCAAACTTGGGATATATTTCTTTTTAAAAATAAACATACAAGGGTTTGCCTCGAAAGAAAAAACATGGGTCGAATAATCTTTTTACACAATAAACTCTAACCAATTTCAATCTTTCAAGCCTTCAACTTTAACAATCTTTCACAAGATGTTCGATCAAGGTTTATAATGTTTTAATGACAATACACTCAACTATGTGCCAAGTTGAATACATTTACAAAGATGCTTTCAAACCTTCAAACATACTTTTTTATTTTTTTATTTTTCCCAAATATTTTAATAAGCCTTTTAAATAAATAGTGCATAAAAAAGACAAATTGATTACTTCCAACTCTTTAAGGTGACACCATTAGCTTTTAGCTAATTTATGCACAAGTGTGAGCTCTTCCTCTTCACATGCATGCATATGATAGTTGATGGGGACACCCCTTTCCAATTGGATCCTTCCCATGGGTGGTCGCTTTGATTTGGATTTATCACTTGAAATAGTTGAATTCAATGACCAACTGAACTAATCTTCCGATCATTAGTTAATTTATGCAAAAGTGTGAGCTCTTCCTCTTCACGTGCATGCATATGATGGTTGATGGGGACACCTCTGTCCAACTGGATCCTTCCCATGGGTGGCTGCTTTGATTTGGATTTATCACTTGAAAATAGTTGAATTCAATGACCAAATGCACTAATCTTTCGACCACCACGTCATCCTTAGGAGTGACTACTTTGTTCGGGGCTCCAAAACAATCATAGAGGGGTTGCAGTAGCTTCTTACCTAATGCTTTAAGTTATGTTGGGTAGACCTTGAAAACCATTTTCATGTGCTGGAAGCTCGATTGTCTACAAAACATGACTTTCAGGGGCCACAAGAGCCAAGCATGGCGATCTAGAAGAATTGTTGGAGGTTCCAGATACTCTAGATTGTTTGGATCTGGAAAGTGGTGGATGCTCACATAGGGTTGTTGATGCAAGGAATTTGAAACTGCTTTGCTTTCAAGAGAAAAGTCTAGAAAACAAAAACTTAAATAGTAGAAGGCGAGATCAGATTGCAGGAGAGAAAGCCGTTAGAGGATTGTCTAGTGATTTAGAGCACATACAATCACTACTTTAGTTATTTAATATATCTCTTTAATATCTCCCAACCTAACTTTCTTTTCCCACACAATTTCTATATGAATTTGAATTCCTTGTTCCTCTTTCTTCTCCTTGATTCATGGGTGCACTAGTAATTAAAAAATAATTATTTTCTATTTCATGTACATTTGAATGCATTTATCTTCAAATGATTTTAAATGAGCTATTTCATTTCTCTTAGTTATGAAACCTACTAATCTATATGCTCAATAAATCAATGAACTAAACATTTTAACTTTTCACATAAATTAATTAAAATGCACATGCTAAGTCAAATAACTTTTATATGCTTAATCAACCATTTCTCAATATATATTGAAAAACTGATAACCGATACCAAGAGTGTCATGCTTGTCCATGCCCTTCAAGAGATATTTCTTCGTAATTACCAAGCTTGCCATGTTCACGCATTCCCTTCAAGTGTCCAGCTTTCTTGGTGGGGGAAATGGTGCAATTGTTGAGACCTTATTAACTCAACCTTTGTCGCCCTTATTGGGAGATTAATGGTCAATAAGGAATAAGGACGCCTCCTTATTTCACACCCCTTAGCTATACCTCACGAGTGAACGAATCGATGGTCTACCCTCATGGCAACATGTAATCTCAACGTAAAAGAGTCACAAGCTTTTCAACCCAAGCCATGAAAAATGAATGCTAGTAGGAGAAAATATGAACGTCCTTTGTCCTCTCCTGATGATACCCAATACACTTCCATACAACCCCATTTATGGATTGATCAACAAGCATATTCCCTATGCTTGCACACACTTAATTTGACACATCAAATTGTTCCATACTCACAAATAAAATCATATCATAAAGCACATAACATATCTTGACTCAATTCAAAGTCCATACAACGTTGATTTAGTTCCACGTCAATGTACACATGTGACTTCCTTGTCACACTAGACAAACCATCAATAACATCTAAAAATAATTTCATCACAAATATATCCATTTCAATGTATCATAATCATATGAGGTGATAAATTTAATTACATCATATAATGTACATTTTATCCATCCATATTTCACATAAACATTTAAATACAATTCATTTAGAATTACCATTACATAAATGAAAGCCAATCAAATTAATCAAAGAGTCTAATTTTATCATCATGAAACAAGTCAATAAATTGAGTCATTTTGTAAACAAAATGCTCTCAAATAATACAGTTTGATCTATCAAACAAGTCAAAACAAACATGGCACTACATACACCCCCTCTTTAGGAAACTTCGTCTCAAAGTTACAGAATAAATAAGGAAGCTACTGATGCATCTTAGTTACGTCCTCCCAAGTAACATAATCGAGACTATAACTATCCAACTAGACCTTTACCTGGTCTACCAAACGACGCCAAAGTTGCCAAGTGCATTGGTCCAAAATGCAAATGGGTTCAACTGTTAGGGCCCCCTTCTCTGACATCTGCAAATAACTTAAATTAATAATATGAGAAGGTTCTAAAATATAATGATGTAAAACAGATACATAAAAAACATCATTCCTACGATCTAATGATGACGACAATAGAAGATGATAAGCAACTGGTCCATTTCTTTCAAGAATTTCAAATGGTCCCACATATCATGGTGATAACTTAGCTCCCTTGCCAAACTTAATTGAACTCTTTTGCAGTCTCACTTGCAAGAATACCTTATGTCCAACTTTGTAACTTCTATAAACTCTATGAGCATTTGGATAACTCTTCTTTCCATCTTGCACTTCTTTTAATTATTTTCATTTGTTATTATATTTCATGGATTACTTTTGGTCCAACTAGGATTCTATCCTCTATTTTGTCCCAAATAAGAGGTGTCCTACACTATCTACCATATACAAATTCAAATGGTTCCATCTTAATTGAGCTTTAATAACAATGTTATTATAAGAAAATTCAACAAGAGGTAAAAATTATTCCTAGTGTTTTTATCGATCCATTACATACATGCACATGTCTTCTAGTATTTGATTTATTCTTCTAGTTTGTCCATCGATTTATGAATGACCCACTATACTAAAATTAAGTTGTGTTCCTAATGCCCTTTGAAAACTTGTCCAAAATCTTCCTATAAATATCGATCCTCTATTTGAAATTATCTTCTTTGCATTTCCATGTAATCTTACTACCTCGTTGAATAAACACTCTTGCAATCTTCGGTGCTTGATAGATAGTCTTTATTGGAACAAAATGTGTACTTTTGGTCAAAGTGTTAACTATTGCAAAAATAGAATCATGTCTTCTCGATATCACAGGTAATCAAACTACAATCTTGATGGATGCCTATGCTCAAACTTCACTCGCTGACACTCAAGACATATAGCGACATAATTAACTATGTCCCTCTTCATTCTATTCCAAAATAATAACAATATTGGATCCATGCTAATACTCCTGGATGAGCCATATAAATTTATGTATGAGCTTCTCTTAAGATTGAATTTCAAATTTCATCATTGGGTGGTATGTAAATTCTTCCACAAAATCATAACAAGCCATCATCATCCAATGTATATCTTTCATATTGTTAAATCTTCATCAATTCATTCTCTAATTCTAGCTTAACTTCCTAATACCATTAATGTTCTAATTGTAATTGCAATATCTCTTCTTGCAAATTTGTCTTCAATGGCAAAATTGAGAAAATATGTGGCATACAACTTAAAGCATATGCCACTCTATTTATCGTTCCTTTAATGTATGATATATCACTATCAAACTCAATTAATAATTTTGACCACCTCCTTTGTATGGCATTCAAGTTACTTTGCGTAAATATGTGTTGAAGTCCATGGTGATCCGTCTTCAACTCAAATTTTCTTCCAACTAGGTAATGTCTCCAAATTCTTAACGCACGAACTATTGTTGCAAGTTCCAAATTATGCATTACATAATTCTCTTCACGTGATCGAAGATTTATTGAATATTAGGAAATCAACCTACCTTATTGCATTAGTATTCTATGTAATCCTTATTTTGATGCATTTGAACATACTAGAAAATCTTGATTCATATCTAGTACTTATAATATAGGTGTTGTCATCAATAAATCTTTAAGATTTTGAAGTACTTCTTCACATCGCCTCGTCCACATAAATTTCTTATTCTTATTTTTTAATTCAATAATAATATTTGTAATCTTCAAAAATCCTTCTATAAACCTTCTATAATATCCATCCAAATCCATAAAAGTACATACTTCATGTACATAAGTAGGTGCTAGCGATTCCATAATTACTCCTATCTTTGCTAGATCCACCGTGATTCCTTATCTTGAGATTATATGTCCCAACTAATGAATATTTGATCATAAAATGAACATTTAGAGAGTTTACCATGTAACTTATGATCTCTAAGACATTGTAACACTTGACTTATATGCTCTTTGTTCTCTTTCAGTGTTCTGAAATATATTAAAATCTCATCCAAAAACATTTGTACAAACATGTCTAGATATTATCAAAACACTCCATTGATTAAACTCAAAAATATACTAGGTGCATTCGTCAATCTGAAAGTTACTACTACAAATTCATAATGACAAAATATCGTCTTAAATGTTTTCTTAGGAATATCCTTTTCTCTTATTCTCAATTGATGATAACTTGACCTTAAATCTATCTTAGAAAATACCTTATCTCCTTTCATCTGATCAAATAAATAATCTATTCTAGATAATTGGTATTGATTTCTTGGCATTGCTTTGTTTAAATGTAGATAACCATTACAAATTCTCCACGATTCATTTTTTTCTTTACAAATTCACTGGCAATCCCCATGGTGATATACTTGGATGAATAAATCCCAAATCCAAGAGTTTTTGGAGTTTTATCTATAGTTCTTGCAACTCTAGAGTCTTCATGCGACAATAAGCCTTTGCAATATAGTCCCTTCTTGATTTAAGTTCAATTGCAAACTCCAAATGTCTTTTAGGTGGTAATTGTTCCGTCTCAAAATAAAAACAATAATTCTACCTTCCCTCAACTTGCTACATTAATTATCAACCCGAGGTTCATACAAACTTTTGAGGTATAGTGCACTATAAATGCAAAAAAAAACTATATTCCTCTTGATGCACCTATCTGTTGGTTGGGGCTTGTGATATTCTAGATCTCACTCTGAGTACGCTAACAAGGGGAAAAACCATTAAGCAAGAAACAATCTATGACTGAAAACTGAACTAAATCTTTAGATGCCAAGGATGTTGTAAATCAATTAACAACTATCTAAAAACACACATTGCTCAAAGGAAACTATTATTTAAATTGAAAACAAAGAATTGCTAATTAAATCATTGCATAAAGCAATATGAAAGGAATTGAACTACAAACAAAGTGCTTTCGCTGAATTGAAACTAAACTATTTCAGAAAGATTCAACCTCTAACTAAGTTCCTAACCTCTTATAAAGCACCATAGCATGATACCAACATTATGACACCTAGAAGGCATTAATCATTGATTGAAGAATACAATAAAATATGAATATGTGTTGTTCTACAGGAATTGTAACAATCCTACAAGAACTGTGACAAACATATAGGAAGGATCCAAAAGATGTACACAACTTGTAATTTCTTCCTAAAAAATGATGCAACAAAAAAAAAACACGATTAATGGTGTTGGAATAAAATCCGAAGCCTAAGAAAAACAATCCAAATCAACTTCTAGAGAACTATAACTTACTCTACAGGAAACAAGACTAAATTGAATTAATCAATATATCTATGTGTTAATATTCTAATTACTTAAAAAAAATATTAAACATAAAAGTAACAAAGTATATAAGAGTCTTTGAACCCTCTTGAGTGGGTTCTACTCAAGGAACACAAGGATCCTTGAAGAAGCTAATGAGCAAGAAAATGGAAGTTCTTCATTGACTGATCAAATCATACTACATCAATGGATCAAGGCTCCAAGTTCTCAAAGGTCTATGAACAAAATGAAAAGATTAAAACTCTTCGACACTTAATAAAAAAACTAACTCCTCAAGGCTAGTCCTTGGGTTTCATTTATACTACTAGCTGGAACAAATCTACCCTTCAATCAAGGAAAGCTTTTAGGGGTTTTATCCCCAATGATTCTTCAATCAGGATCCTCGTTCATTGGTGGATGTCTTCTTGGTTCCATGGAGTCTGATTTCGAGGAGATTGGACTGAAGTAGCTCCTTAATGTCTGGAAGTGAGCTGGAGGTAGGTGAGGGGACAAGATCCCTTGTTTTTCTCAAAGTGCTGGGACCTATGACCCTTCATGTGTGGCTTGAATTGTTTGGGTTAGGATTCATATATACAATTATCATGAAAACTAAGCATAAACATAAGCATAAAATTATCTCATTAAAATTTTCAAATTATTCATTAAATAATGCAATAAACCATAATTTATATTAATCATGGTTAAAATATGAGTTTATAGATACAAGGATGATAAAACACTGTATTATTGATGGGAATTATGATAGACATTATGAATACCCATTAGTAATTCAAGTAATTCCTCTCGGAATACATCTGAGAATCCAAATAACACATGATAATTTTCTTTACTCATTGTATCCTCCTTGTTCATAGAATTTATGGCATACATTTTACATTTTTTCCTCATATTTTTCTTCAATTTCAACACCGAAATAAATCTTAATGACACTCCCTTATTCATCCCCACTAAGATTATTCTATTCCCTTCATTATCTATTTAACTTATTTTTTCTACTATATAATATAACACCGTGACATGATTCTCTAACCAATCCATACCTATTACTATGTCATAGGATCCCAAGTTAGTTGAATACAATTAAACTCGAGTTATGCATACACCAAGGTTTGTCTTGTTGATTAAGGTTGTTTGTCATTGATGTCAACCCTTGAAGAAAGTTCGATAGCGAATTTCGGTAGCACAAAGGTTTGGGTAATGGACCCAAGGTTGTTTCATGTATAATGGTATGAGTTTTAATATATTTTAAGATAATACTATTCTATATGGATAATACATGTGTTGGGTATGTGTTATATTCTTTGCACGAGTAGTATTGTCACCTGCCTTGGGAAACTTGTCACCTTCCTTGGGAAACATGTCATGTATTTAGGTGGTTTTTCGGCACATGGTTTTTGCCGATGGTTTTCTATTTCTGGTTAAGGAATTAGGGTTTTGGACTAATCCAACTCACTGGGTTAGGGTTTTGGATGCCGCTAGCTGCTATATGTATACTGTATTGTAAACAATGCATCACAATGAATGAATATAGAATATGTTGGTTTTCCCGGTTTGGGTTTCCAGGGGAAAAATCTTTGTGTAATGTTTGTATTTGCCATTGTATCTTTTATGAATATCTGTTTGCAGTAGATATTGTGTAAGGTTATAATTTACAACATGTCATTCCATTTCCGGTGGTATGTGGAACATCACATAACTCCTCACGGTTAGAGAGTTATGGCCATGTGAAGTTGGAGAACCCAGGTTTGGGTAATGGACCCAAGTTTGTTTGATGGATAATGGTATGAGTTTTGATATATTTGAAGGTAATACTATTATATATGGATAGTGCATGTCATTCCATTTCTAGTGGTATGTGGAACGCCACATAACTCCTCACGGTTTGAGATTTATGGCCTTACGAAGTTGGAGGACCCTCATATGTCATCTAGAAGCCCCAAACGGTCAAAGTAGTCAAAGTGGTTTAAGAGATTTTAGAAGGTAAAAAATAAAGTGAAGTGATGAGTGTACTATAATTCAAAGTGAATACAAAATAAATTATTTAAATAATAAATTTAATGGAGAAATTAGAATTGGGTTAACCCTAAAATAAGGAAAGTGGGCAAAGTGACCTAGAAGATGTTTTTAAGGAAGCTACTTGGAGAGTATAAATAAGAGGCAAAGCTCTCTCATTTTAATCAAACTTGAACATATTGAATATCTATAGGTGTCTAAGGTAACCAAAGGATATCTAAGCTGAATTTCCAAGGGAAGGTGAAGAAAAGAAAGCCAGAATTCAAGGAAGGATAAATTCTTTTGATGATGCTTTCTAAGGTATGTTATTTATAGGTCATCTCACCATTTTTGCAATAATTTTTTTTTAGAATGATTCAGACCGTGAAATTTCTATGCCATTGAGGAAACATATCCAAGTATCAGTGGTAAAAAATTCATCTTGTGGGTTGTTGTATTTTTGGAGTTACACTCCGTGGAAAATAGGGTTTGTGGCTAGTCCTGAAACTAGTCTAAACCAAGTGTTTCGGGTAAAAACGTCATAACTTATTCATAACAAATCCAAATCAGTAAGACCAAATGTGTTGGTTAGAGTACATTCTGTAGTATGTTTTGTAACAATTTTAGATTGATTCAACAAATATTTCGTGCGTGACACGCTCTACAAGGTCTCTCTCTAGAATAAGCCAGAATTCAAAAAGGTATGCCATTCTTGCTATAAATCCTTTTCTGAGCGGTTCCAAGTAGTTAAACCTGGAGGAATTGCACAAAACACAATGAAGAACATTGTGTATGATTTTTAGATCTTTATTCATTACAGGTACAAAGTTATGATTATTTCAAGTTAGGGTTGTTGACTAATCCAAAACTAGTCATGTGAGACTAAAGAAAAGTTTGATGAAAATACTAGTCTCTTGTTGTTAAAGTTAAGGAAGGGTTGCAGATATGTGATCATATACACCAGGTCTATTACAGAGTTACAAATCATATTTGGATGATGATATTGATGATGAATTTTGGTTGAGGTACATGTTGGGTACATGGTTGAGACAAGTAGTTGATGAGTTGGCACATATATGAGGTGTATAGTTGATGATGTGGGTACATATTGATGAGTCATAGTTGATGAGTAGTTGACACATGATTTGTACATACTTGGTACATGGTTGGATGCACTTTTTTATGGTACAATTTGATTACAAGTTGTTTGGTACAGGTTGGTGTATGGTTGATGCACTTGTTTATGGTACAAGTTGATTACAGGTTGAGGTACAGGTTGATGCATGGTTCAGATTCATTGGTATATGTTTACAACGATATATCTCACAGTGATAATGTGACAGTGGTTCCATCATTCTACTTCTACTTCAGGGCGGTTGGATGGGGCAATGGCAGCTGGTTGTAGCCACCATTCGATTGTAGCTGGAGAACATAAGGGGTTGTAGCCTCCTTCTGGTTGTAGCCAGAGAATTGGGGAGTTGGAGCTTCCCTCAGGTTGTAGCCTAAGAATCTAGAGGGTTGGAGCCTCCTTCTAGTTGCAGCTGGAAAACAAAGGAAGTTGGTGCTTCCAATGAATGTAATTCTTCAAGACATATAAGAAAAAACATTCAGTGGTTTTCTCCTGCCTTGGGTTTCCAAGTAAAACATTGGTGTACTGTGTATGTGTTTGATTGTTCATTTTTTATTTCTCATTATTGGATAATAATGCTACATTGATATAACACTTGGATTATTTAGTTAAAAAATATTATAATTGTTGGATTGCTGATTCACCCCCCCAACAATTGGTATCAGAGCAGGTTCCTTCAAAAATCAGTTTAACCACTGAAAGATAGATCATGGAGAGTACCAACTTGTATAAAAATGGAATACCATAGTTTGATGGACAAAAGTATGTTTTTTGGAGCATAAGGATGAAGACATATATAAAGGCACAAGGATTTCAAGTTTGGCAATCAATTGTAGATGGATACACAACACCAACAGTTCCACCAACAAATGACAAATAAGTGAAACTCAGTGAGAATAATTCCAAAGAAACAAATGCACTTTTGAATGGTCTCAGTGATACAATATTCACCAAAGTCGCACATTGTAAATCCACAAAAGAGATTTGGGACAAGATTCGAAATATTTATGAACGAGATACAAAAGTCAAAGCAACAAAGCTTCAAACTTACAGAGGTCAGTTCGAACAACTAAAAATGAAGGAAGATGAGAATATTGCAGCCTACTTCTTACGAGTCGATGAAACAATGAATGCAATCATAGGATTGGGAGAAGAAATCGAAGAATCTGTAATTATTCAAAAGATACTAAGATATTTTCCTATCAAAGTTAACCCTAAGATATCAACACTAGAAGAGAGATCAGATCTAAACTCAATAAGCATGCACGAACTGCATGGAATCTTCACAACATATGAAATGAGAATTGAACAGGAAAATCCAGATGTAAAAGAAGTAGTCTTCAAAGAATCCAAAAGATCAAAGCAAAAGCAACAAGAAGAATATAGCAGCAATAGTGATGTCTCAGACGATGATGAAGAAGTGGCCAACTTCGTCAAAAGACTGAACAAGGGAATCGATGGTAGGTATAGAGATAGGCTTCCTTTAATTTGTTTTAATTGTGATGGTATTGGTCATTTTGCTAACAAATGTCCTCATAAGAAAAAGAGAAATGATGAAGATTACTCAAAAGACAAACAAACATATAATGTCAAAAGAACTACAAAGAAAGTTTTCAAGAAAATCTTATGCACCAAAGAAGACACCTCATCATCAGATGAAGATGAAGTCAGTGATAGTGAGACATGAAGAGTTCTATTCATGGCAGTAGAAGAATCTGATAAAGAAGATTCCGAAGAAGAATATGAAGAAGCCAAAGAAGAATATGAAGAAATTGAAGAGGCTGAAGTTGACTTTTGAGAAGAATTAATGTGTGCCATAGAAGTTATCAAAAGAGAAAAGACGAAAAACAAGAAACTACAAGTAGAACTAGACAAGAAAGAAGACACCCAAGAACTAGAAAAAATGATCACAAAATTGAAGGTTCAAATAGAAGAAGATAAAAGAATTGAAGAAGCACTCAAAGAACAACTGGAAGAAAATGATAGGATCATTGGAAACTTGGAAGAAAAAATTGTCACATTAAGAAAGGATATCCAAAAGAAAAATATGCAGAATAACTCAAAAGTTTTGGATGACATTATCAACAGTCAAAAATTTCATTTTGACAAGACCAAATTGGATACAATCAGACAGAAAAGGGATCAAACTCCAAAACAACAGAGCAAGAAACATATGCAGAAACAATCAAAGGGGATATGAAGATATACAAGGAAGATTACAAGGACACTCTTCCACCGAGAAGATTCAGATTTCAGAATCAACAACTGACAGATAGGCCTCAAGAAGAAGAAGGATTCACAAGAGAACTCCTTTCATACGATCCTCAACTCCCATGTATCAAACTATATTCTTTGGTTTATGTTATGCATGTAATAATTTTGGACATAAAGCTATGAATTGCAGAGCTAACAACATGAACAATAACTACTTTGAGAGTCATACACAAAGGGGTTATCCAAGAAGGCCTAGTGAAACACAGAGAAGAAGTTACAACAAGTTTGAATCTTTGAGCACTGAAGTGGAATGTTAAAAATGTAACAATTTTGGACATATGGCCAAAGATTGCAGAATGACAGTCCCTCCTAAAGAACTACAAAAGAATAACAGTCACATACAAGAACCTCAAAAAAAAAACATGGATAAGAAAGTAGGATCAATATAGCAATGAAGAATGAACACTCGCTCTACAAGATAAACAAAAGAAACGTGGTTGTTATGTTGACAATGGATGTTCAAAACACATGACAGGTGATAGAGAAAAGTTTCTTACATTATGAAAAGAAAGAAATGGATTAGTCTCCTTCGGAAATGATAATTCAGCCAAAATCATTAGAAAAAGGTACAATCCGAATTGGGAATAAAAATGAAAAGACAGAAAATGTTCTACTAGTAGAAGATATGAAACATAATATTCTAAGTGTGAGTCAAATGTGTGACCAAGGTCATAAAGTTACTTTCAATTCACAAAAGTGTGAGATAAGAAAAAAAGGTTCAGGGAAATTGGTTGCTACAACTGCAAGAAATTCAAGCAACATATATGTGTTAAGTGAAATTGGAAATGAAAAGTGTTGTCTAGGAAAGGAAGATGAAAGTTGGCTATGACACAAAAGAATGGGTCACATTCATTTTGATAACCTTGTCAAAGTCATCAAAAGAGAAACAATCAGAGAAATGCCCCAGATCACGAAACCAACAAATACCTTATGCAAGCATTGTCAACAAGGAAAACAAACAAAGACCAGGTTCAAATCAAAGGAATATTCAATGACAAGACCATTGGAAATTGTGCATATTGATCTAGTTGGACCAAATACAACAAATGGCTTAAAAGGTGAGAAATACTTTATGTTATTAGTTGATGATTATACAAGAACGACTGCAGTTTTATTTCTCAAGAATAAGTTAGAAGCTTTTGAAAACTTTAAGATATACAAGGAAATGGTTGAAAACGAAATGGATTAAAAAATCAAATGCTTTAGATATGATAATAGAGGAGAGTTCACCTCAAAGGAATTTATGGACTACTACAACAATCATGGAATAAAAATACAATTATCTGTTGCTAGGACACCTCAACAAAATGGAGTTGTTGAAAGAAAGAACATGACATTACATGAAATGGCTTGAACAATGCTAATGGATTAAAAATTGACAGATATTTTTTGGACACAGGCAGTGCATGCAACAGTTCACATTCAAAACAGAGTAATGCTCAGAAACAACATTGACAAAACTCCTTACGAACTATGGAAAGGAAGACCAACAAATGTAAATCACTTCAGAGTTTTTGGAAGCAAATGCTATATCAAAAGAGAAGATGGCAGAGTGAGAAAGTTTGACTCTCGCGTGGACAAAGGAGTACTTGTTGGTTACTCAAGTACAAGGAAAAAATACAACTGTTACAATCTAAGATTGAACAAATTGTGGAAAACAACAACGTAACAATTGATGAAACAAGCAGACCAGAATCAAAGGAAGAAAATGAATCAATGAAACAACCCTTAGAAGAAGCAGCAGAAGATGAAAAATAAGTAGAAGAGAATACAACATAAACAAAAGAGAAAGTTCAACAAGTGTTTCCAAAAACACCTAGCAGACGAGTACAAAATAATCATCCTTCAGATCAGATTATCGGAAACAAAGATGCAGGAGCTGAGACTAGAAGAAAAATCTGTTCACCAAAACAAACACACCTAGCACTCTTATCTACAATTGAACCAAACTGTTTCGAAGAAGCCAACACGAATGAATTTTGGAATAAGGCTATAGATGAAGAATATGATCAAATAGAGAAAAATGACACTTGGGAACTGGTTCCAAGACCAAAGAATAAGAATGTGATCGACACAAAGTGGGTCTTCATGAATAAATTGAATGAAGATGGACAAGTTACATGGAAAAAACCTAGATTGGTATGTAAAGGATATGCACAGGTTGAAGGAATCGACTTTGAAGAGACATTTTCCCCAATTGGCAGAATGAAAGCAATCCGTTTTCTTTTAGCTTATGCATGCTCCAAAAATATTAAAATGTATCAGATGGACGTAAAATCATCTTTTCTGAATGGGAAACTTGAAGAAGAAGTCTACATTGAACAACCCAAAGGATTTCAGTTGTCAGATAATGCAGACTATGTGTGCAAATTAAAGAAGGCCTTGTATGGTCTAAAACATGCTCCTAGAGCATGGTACTCTAGACTGGATAAATACCTACATCAAGAAGGGTTCAAGAAAGGAAGTGCAAACAACAACCTCTACATCAAGGTAAGTCAAGGTAATATTTTATTAGTTGAAGTTTATGTTGATGATCTTATTTTTGGTAGCGATGATGTCAGGTTAAGCCAAAAATTTGCAAAATATATGCAGAATGAATTTGAAATGTCGTTACTTGGAGAACTATCTTTCTTTCTAGGAATTCAGATACATCAAAGAAACCAATAAATTTTTATTTCTCAAACCAAGTATATCAGAGAAATGCTAAAGAGGTTCAGAATGAAAGATTGCAAACCAGTTATCAGTCCCATGCAAACCAGTTGCAAGTTGAGAAACTATGATGATTCGAAGTCTACAGATCAGAGGCAATACATGTCAATGATTGAAAACCTACTATATGTGATAGAATCCAAACTAGATGTAATGCAGGCAATTGGACAAGTGGCATGATTTCAAGCAACACCAAAGGAGTCACATGTACTAGAAGTGAAGAGGATTTTCAGATATCTCAAAGGAACAAAAGAGTTTGGATTATGGTATCCAAAAGGAAATGATCTATCGCTTATTTCCTACACAGATGCATATTAAGTAGGTTGTATTGATGACCGACGAAGCATCAGTGGAGCAACGTTTTACTTGGGTGAGTGTTTAGTATCATGACTAAGCAAGAAACATTCATTAGTATCTTTATCTACAACCGAGGCAGAGTATATTGCAACACCAATATGTTGTAAATAGGTTCTTTGGATGAAACAAACTTTGATGGATATATAGGTTAAGTATGATGAACCCATTCCAATCTATTGTGATAATACAAGCTCCATTAGTATCTCAAAGAACCCGGTGATGCACTTCAAGACGAAGCACATTCCAATCAAGTATCACTTTCTATGAGAACATGTTGCAGAAAAGAACATCAGAGTTGAGTATGTTGGCACAAAAGAACAAGTGGCAGACATCTTTACAAAACCACTTCCACGAGAAGCCTTCGAGTATCTTCGCCAGAGACTCAAAGTTATTTCTACTCCAAAATGAATGCTTTTGAATACTTATCTTATATGTCTTAGATGTACACGAGGAATCACCATAAAGAGAACAATTCTGTGAGGGTGAGAAGCCCCGGATGGAAATATACCTTTTCCATTGATGACAAAGGGGTGAGATTCATCAGATGCAGAGGACAGAGGCATGGTTCCAGGGGTAGCAATGGTCACAGATATGCAGAGGACAGAGGCATCTTTTCAGGGGGAGCATGAGTGATATGAATTTAATATTGCATGACATAATTTAAGTATTACATCAGAGTGTTGCCATCAATGCCAAAGGGGGATATTGTTGATTAAGGTTGGTTTTCATTGATGTCAACCCTTGAAGAAAGTGCGATAGCGAATTCCGGTAGCACAAAGGTTTGGGTAATGGACCCAAGGTTTTTTCATGTATAATGGTATGGATTTTAATATATTTTAAGATAATAATATTCTATATGGATATTACATGCCATTCCATTTTCGGTGGTATGTAGAACGTCACATAAATCCTCACGGTTAGAGAGTTATGGCCATGTGAAGTTGGAGAACCCAAGTTTGGGTAATGGACCCAAGTTTGTTTGATGGAAAACGATATGAGTTTTGATATATTTGAAGGTAATACTATATAATATGGATAGTACATGTCAATCCATTTCTGGTGGCATGTGGAACGTCACATAACTCCTCACGGTCTGAGAGTTATGGCCTTACGAAGTTGGAGGACCCTCACATGTCATCTAGAAGCCCCAAAAGGTCAAAGTAGTCAAAGTGGTTTAAGATATTTTAGAAGGTAAATAATAAAGTGAAGTGAAGAGTGTACTATAATTCAAAGTGAATACAAAAAAAATTATTTAAATAATAAATTTAATGAAGAAATTAGAAGTGGGTTAACCCTAAAATAAGGAAAGTGAACAAAGTGGAAGATGTTTTTAAGGAAACTACTTGGAGAGTATAAAAAAGAGGCAAGGCTCTCTCATTTTAATCACACTTGAGCATATTGAATATATATAGGTGTCTTAGATAATCAAAGTAGCTTATTATCAGGCTAGAATTCAAGGAAGGATAAATTCTTTTGATGATTCTTTCTAAGGTACGTTATTTACAGGTCATCTCACCATTTTCGCAATAACTTTTTTTCTAGAATGATTCAGACCGTGAAATTTATTTTCCAGTGAGGAAACATATCCAAGTATATTTGGTAAAAAATTTAGCTTGTGGTTCATTGTATTTTTGGAGTTACACTCTATGGAAAATAGGGTTTGTGGCTAGTCCTGAAACTAGTCTAAACCATGTGTTTCGGGTAAAAACGTCATAACTTCTTCATAATAGATCCAAATTCAGTAAGACCAAATGTGTTGGTTAGCGTAAAGTCTATAGTATTTTTTGTAATAGTTTCATATCGATTCAACAAACATTTCGTGCGGGGTATGCTCTATAAGGTCGCTCTCTAGAATAAGCTAGAATTCAGCAAGGTATGCCATTCTTTCTATAACTCATTTTATGAGAGGTTCCAAGTAGTGACACCTGAATAAATTGCATAAAACACACTGAATAACATTGTGTATCAGTTTCAGATATTTATTCATTACAGGTACAAATTTATGATTATTTCAAGTTAGGGTTGTTGACTAATCCAAAACTAGTCATGCGAGACAAAATAAAGGTTTGATAAAAATACTAGTCTCTTGTTGTTAAATTTAATGAAGGGTTGCAGGTATGTGATCATATACACCAAGTCTATTATAGAGTTACAAATCATATTTGGATGATGATATTGATGAGGGATTTTGGTTGAGGTACATGTTGGGTACATGGTTGAGACAAGTAGTTGATGAGTTAGCACATACATTATGTGTATAGTTGATGATATTGGTACATATTGATGAGTAGTTGACACATGATTGGTACATACTTGGTACATGGTTGGATGCACTTGTTTATGGTACATGTTGATTACAGGTTGTTTGGTACAGGTTGGTGCATGGTTGATGCACTTGTTTATGGTACAGGTTGATAATAGGTTGAGGTATAGGTTGATGCATGGTTCAGATTTATCGGTACATGTTTATATCGGTATATTTCACAGTGATAGTGTGACAGTGGTTCCATCATTCTACTTTTACTTCAGGGCGGTTGGATGGGGCAATGACAGGTGGTTGTAGCCACCTTCCGGTTGTAGCCAGAGAACCTAGGGGGTTGTAGCCTCCTTCTGGTAGTAGCCAGAGAATTGGGGAGTTGGAGATTCCCTCAAGTTGTAGCCTGAGAATCTAGGGGTTTGGAGCCTCCTTCTAGTTGCAGCTGGAAAACAGAGGAAGTTGGTGCTTCCAATGGATGTAATTCTTCAAGACACATAAGAAAAAACATTCTGTGGTTTTCTCCTGCCTTGGGTTTTCACGTAAAACACTGGTGTACTGTGTATGTGTGCGATTTTTCATTTCTTATTTCTCATTATTGGATAATAATTCTACATTGATATAACACTTGGATTATTTGGTTAAAAAAGATTATAATTGTGCTATTACTAATTCACCCCCCCTCTTAGTAATCCAACAGGTCTTGTAATCCTTAACTACAAGTCCCATTTCTTTCTTAATTCCATAAGCCATTTCTACTTGGCTGAAATCTTCTTGATCAATTGCCATCATATTTTATCTTACCAATGTATTATAAGAAATGAAGGAGCACATAGACACTCCCTTTGCAAATGTGGTCCTTCACATGTCCAACACCCCCTCTAAAGTGTTTGATTCTAACTCCCAGACTGAGAAAAACTAGTTCTACTACTCTACGA
The DNA here is from genome assembly GCA_009831015.1 of Picea engelmannii. Lineage (NCBI taxonomy): Eukaryota > Viridiplantae > Streptophyta > Pinopsida > Pinales > Pinaceae > Picea > Picea engelmannii. The sequence goes on from ML777127.1 coordinate 759,108, forward strand.
TGTTTGTCTAGTTTCTACATTAGTGGCCTATATGGTGTCCTTTGGTTCCCTGTCGGTCATCTTTGAGTATTCATCACCTGTACCCTTGGAACATCTCTATGTTACACTACATGTCTTGATGTACTAGATTATTGTGATACCTATCTCTATACACATGATCCTGCATGTATCAATGGTCTAAACTATCCACCACCTACAAGTTACTCCTCAACTATTATGGCCCTCTAAATTTCCTCATGCAAAGTACAAGTGTAAGGTAACTAGAGAGATAGTGGGGGGGCACAGAGGGCCCATAATAAGAATAATGGAGGCCATTCAATGTAAGGTGGACTAGGTCCACTATATTATTAAATAAGGTCCACTATGGTAGTTAGATATAGTAAATAGGTAGTTATATATAATAAATGTAAGATGACTTATTAGAAGGTTCTAATTCCATAAGATTCCTCCTCTAGAATGTTCGTAGATGATGGTAGCGCTATATAAAGGGGTTCAAACAATGTAATGGGACATGAAGAGAAGTGTTGTATTTGGAGCGGTAGCTCAATACGAGGATGCCCCCTCGAAGAGGCAAGTGAATAGGAGAGGATACCTTCCATAATATGATCCATTGTATGGTGTTACCCTACCTCAAGGATTTTCTTATAATAAAGTGTGGTTTCTTCTATCTTTCTTTGTGGATCTATTGTGTATTCAATATTTGTGGTGGTTATATTTGTAGATCTATTCAGGTTCTTTGATATAATAAAGTGATGGTTTTCTATATTGTTCTTTGGATATATTGTGATATTTTGTATTCATTTCTTAGGTCCTTAACAAGTGGTATCAGAGAACTTTCCTTGGCAGACACTGTGGGCAAATATTTTTTTTATTTTTGCAGATTTTTTTTTTGGAGAAGAAAAAAAAAAGGTCGCGACCTTCCAGATATTTTTGGTATATTTCTGTGAAAAATTTGTAGAAACATGTTGTAAATATGAGTTCCTCTCAGAAAAATATCCAAGTTTAAAAAAAAAAATCGTCCGAAACGGAGTTCGGGAAGTCAAGATATTGAAGTTTTAAAATCTGCAATGTTCAGGGTTTTTTTCCATGGATGACGACGCAATTGTTTTTTTATTTCTGTAGCAGCTGGAGGTCAAATTTGTCCAAACAAATTACATATCTAAGTTCATATCACAATTTCACCCAATTTCAAAAAACAAATCAGTCGAAACAGAGTCTGGGCAGAGAATTTATGAGCATTTAAAATTTAGCAGTTTTTCAAGGTTTTTCTGGAAAACACCGCGATTTTCTATAGTGATTTATTGTTCTATTTTTTGGGTTGTTTTGTGACGGCTGTGGAACCGAAGAGTTAATAGGGTTATCAGATGGCTATTTCCTCTCAAACCCTCAAAGAAATTCTTGAAGCATTCAAATCCCAATTGTATGACACATTGAATGACAATTTGGATGCCTTTGTAGATGGTCTCAATGATAGTTTTTGTAGTATTCAAGATTCATTGGATAACATGTAGGAGATATTTCTTATGGTGGACATCGATGATGAATATAATCAAGAAATATATGCTTGGTATGATTTTGAGGCTGATTGCGATGATTGGTATATGGATAGTTTTCGTTTCTGGGATGACAACCACTTCCATATTTTATTTGGTGACTCTACTCCACCTTCTGTAGAGAACATCAATGTCCCACATCAGGAGCTAGTTACCGGTATCCAGCCTGCATATTCTACAATGGTATTGTTCCTTCTAGATTCATCTTTGATCATCTCCCACTATCTGGATGGATATTCTTATTCAGATCCACATGATAGGTGTCAGTATTGGGAGCATCATTTTCAGTTGGTTATTGGGTGCTGATATCTTCCATGTGGGGTTCACATGAACAATTGGACATGGGACCCTGGTTTACAATGGTGGTTGGACTAGTTCAGCATGGTGGCTACCATTTCTTAATGGGACCATGGTTCTCTAGTCTACTTCAACACTATGGTCCACACTTATCCATGGGACGCTGTTATATGGTTGTACATCAAGCATTGAGAACAATGCTTTCATAAGGGGGATGAAATGTAAGGTAGCTAGAGAGGTAGTGGGGGGGAACAGAGGGCCCATAATGAGAATAGTGAAGGCCATTCAATTTAAGGTGGACTAGGTCCACTATATTATTAAATAAGGCCCACTATGGTAGTTAGATATAATAAATGGGTAGTTAGATATAATAAATGTAAGAGGACTTCTTAGAAGGTTCTACTTCTAGAAGATTCCTCCTCTAGAATGTTCTTAGGTGATCGTAGCACTATATAAAGGGGTTCAAGCAATGTAATGGGACATGAAGATAATTATTGTATTGTGAGTTGAAGCTCAATAGGAGGAATCCCCCTCGAAGAGGCAAGTGAACATGAGAGGATCCCTTCCATAATAGGATCCATTGTATGGTGTTGCCCTACCTCAAGGGTTTGATAGTAATAAAGGAGATTTTGCATATTGTTCTTATATATCTATTGTGGTTATTTTGTATTCCGTCTTTGGTTCTTAACAATTGGTATCAGAGCACTTTCCTTGGCAGACATTGTGGAAAATATTTTTTATCTTTACAGATTTTTTTTTGTGAAGAGGAAAAAAGAGGGCCGCGACATTCCAAAAACTATTTGGTATATTTATGTACAAAATTTGTAGAAACAGATTGTAGATCTGATTTCCTCTAAGAAAAACACCCAATTTGAAAAAATAAAATCGTCTGAAACAAAGTCCGGGAAGTCAAGATATTGAATTTTTAAAGTCCTCAATTTTTGAGGGTTTTTTCTACGGACGACGACACAATTTTTTTTATTTTTATTTTTGTAGTGGCTGGAGGTCGAATTTGCCCAAACAAATTATAGATCTGAGTTCCTCTCACAATTTCACCCAATTAAAAAAAAAAAATCAGTGGAAATAGAGTCCAGGAAGAGAAATATTGTGTTTGGAGCTGAAGCTCATTAGGAGGAGGCCCCCTCGAAGAGGCAAGTGAACATGAGATGATTTCTTCCATAATATGATCCATTGTATGGTGTTTCCATACCCTAAGGGTTTGATAGTAATAAAGGAGTTTTTTCATATTGTTCTTCTATATTTGTTGTGGTGCTTTTGTATTCAGTCTTTGGTTCTTAACAACAAGGCATCAATATTTTGACCTTAGATATGATGTTATAGTTCAATCCATATACAAATTTTATAGCTCACAACTTCTTTGTGTTCAAATGTAGCACATGCCTCAACAATTCATAAACCCAACCTCGTATTCTGGTACTAATCTATCATTCTATCTTAATGAGTTGAACACATTTAACTGTCTTTTAATAAGTTTCTTTGAGATATAACATTCTTTAAAACACTCTTCAAATAAATCCTAGTATATTTTCAACACTTCCATCCCTAACTATGGCAATAAGGTCTTCCACCAAATTAAGACACTTCCCTTGATATGGAAAATACCCATACACACTTGATATTATAGGTGTAATCCCTCAGTGCAAAGTACATTATCATTTTTTCCAACTAGGATTTTGCTACTTCCCCATGAGTAGAGCCCTATAATTATGGAAATTTGGCTTTCTCCAACTCTCTATGGGCATGGTTACTTGTAGGGTTTTGTGATCCTTTTGCATGCACCATAATACCTCCCTCTTCCCTTTCTAGTATGTTCATCAATGAATCCGACATCCTTTGGAATGAACACATCATGGATATCACTTCTCCAGAAAGCACATGTCCTTGTTCTTGTATATAATCCTCTTTTTTGGGTGGAGAATACATAGGTGTAAGTTGTAATGGAGGATGTGTACCTTGAACTCTAGCCCTAATTCTTCTTACTGTTCTATTCTTGTCTACCTTACACGAGGAAACGATTCAAGTTTAAATAATTTTAATTTTAAATATTTAAAACAATTAATAATCTTTAATTTGCATAATAGCTAAATGGGTTTAAGGCCCTAGAGTATTGATCTTATCTTTGACACCACATATAGCACCCCTCTTATCTTAGTGATAACATTTCAAATCTGACACTTGTGTATGATTCACAATTAAATCTAAGTTTTGATTTAAGCTATTAAAAAAAAAAAAAAAAAAAACACATTTAGTCAACATTCACAACACACGTAAGGTTGCACAATTGCATCAAGTTGTAAATTAGGTTGTTACACACACAAAATTATGAATTCTTAGTTATAGTAAATGACTAAATGTAAATATTCCATTCATTGAAAGTAAGAAATTGAGATTAGTAACTAAAGATAAATAGTTGCAATTTATAGTTAAAGTAAGAAATAGAGATTAGTAACTAAAGATAAATAGTTGCAATTTATAGTTTGTGGTGCACCCCCACACACTATAAATTACAACTATTTATCTTACTAAACTCGATTTGTTATTTTCAATAATTACAATCTTTATACTTAGTCCTTATAACTAAGAATTCATTGAATAATTAAAACTTAAAAGTATGCAAGGATAAAGTTTTTTTTTTAAAGATATATGTAAATGATGTACTTGAAATTTATGTTATTTTACTCCAGAGTATATTGCAATGAGTTAGCATTGACTTTCATATTAGTTGTGTGTTGACTTCAAAAATTTGTATTAATTTCAATGTTGAACATAACAAGTAAAAAGATTTATTTTTTAATATAATTAAAATCATATTTTTTTAACTTCTCATTGATCAATAAATTCATAGTGTTATTGAATTGACTCCATAGTCATTTCTTGTCATGGTTTTCATTAATGGTTTATTTAAATAAATAAAAATATCATAATATTTTTTTAATATTTAAAATTTTCTTTCAACCCGTGATTGGTTAGATAAGTAGGCAATTGGAACAACGATAAGAACATGTGGCTTGAGCGTGGCCATTGGTATCTTCCCTATCTGCTTTTTCTGATATTACTAATTTATGTATAATGTTTTTAATCACAGGAGCTAGCTTCTCGAATTACTCATTATATATAGATTTTTCATTATTGAGGATAGATAAATACATCAATTAAATAAATTATTAGTTTCGGAAGCAATATATCGGAGCATACTGCACTTGTTCTATATACCATTCACATGTATATAACACGATTCACAAAATATAAAATGACATATAATATCCATAAATAATGCATAACAAAAGCATTGGACGAGTATGAATTAAAGATTGGTTTTCACTGCATGATATTTAAAAATTAACTAAATGACACCGAGTATACAAGTGATATTTAAGAATTAACTAAATGATGCCAACTATACAAGTGATTTGAAATGTATGTTATTCTATATACCATTCACATCTATATAACACGATTCACAAAGTATAGTATGACATATAATATCCATAAATAATGCATAACAAAAGCATTGGATGAGTATGAGTCAAAGATTGGTTTTAACTCCATGATATTTAAGAATTAAATAAACGATGCCAACTATACAAGTGATTTGAAATTTATGTTATTCTATATACCATTCACATCTATATCACACGATTCACAAAGTATATTATGACATAAATAACGGATAACAAAATCATTCGACAAGTACGAGTAAAAGATTGGTTTTCACTGCATGATATTTAAGAATTAACTAAACGATGACAACTATACAAGTGATTGTGTTAATATCACTATGTAATATTTATAATTAAATTAACCCCACACTTATTCACTCTGCACACAATTTCAAGCATGATATCGCAATTTCAAGAATCAGATAGATACCGGGTATCGATTTATGGATCTTAAATGATTGATAGAAAATAACTCTTAACTGCAAGTAGTAATTTTAATATCAATAGACAGATATTACCGATTCTAAAAATCATTTAAGCTAATTAATGTAAATATTGATTTATAAAGAATTTACCATATAATATCAAAATTTTAATATCGACAGATATTACCGATTCTAAGAATCATTTAAGCTAATTAATGTAAATATTGATTTATAAAGAATTTACCATATAATACCAATTTTTCATTGTAGTTGATTATTTATATATATATAATCGAACCATTCATTTAACGATTTAAATATAGATGGAATGTATTTTTTAGAATTCAATATTCCAACTGAAACGCCGACATAATGTGTTGTGGGTTTGTGATGACCATGGATCATATGGCGAATTAAATCAATCTCTCTCAATTCTAGAAGTAAGAGTTGATATTGATGGTACCAATACAACCCACAATATACTCATTTAAGAGCTCAAACATGTCACTTATGGGATTCAAACCTAGGTGGGGGGGTTAACAACCATTTCTCCCAACCACCCTAATAGACCCAATTGACAAGTTAATGTCTACACTTTACACACCATAGAATGGAAATTAAAAATGATTTGAAAAGAGTTCATATCCTATAAAACTTCAAAGTGATTCCCAAACAAAGATCACACCATTCACAAATTTGATAGGGTAAATCGATTAACAATAATAATAGTTAAAACAATTGTTAAATGCTATAGCTCTCATGTGCTCAAAATGAGTAGACTGTAGGTTTACTATTTTAGAAATTGAGTTTGTTGGCTCTCTCTATTCCACATAGGTTTTTGACTTAGAATCTATGCCAAGTACCAAGAGCTTATGGTCTTGGGTGACAAATTTGTCTGACTCGCTTATGGTCCGACTAACAAATATGTTGATGAATGACTTTTATTTCTATATTTCTATATATATATATATATATATATATATAGAGAGAGAGAGAGAGAGAGAGAGAGAGAGAGAGAGAGAGAGAGAGAGAAATAAAAGTCATTCATCAACATATTTGTTTCAATATTTCTTCATATAACTTTCACAAGGAAGTATAAATAATTTAACCACACACACACACACACACACATATTTGTGTGTGTGAATAATTGGCTATGAAATACAACAATTATTTTATACAAGCATGAATGCTATGTGGATTATCGTAGAATGTTTTTTGGCCTCCCTATCAACTCCAATGGGTACTCTCCTTCCCCAAGGACCCCTGAGTTGCAATGCAGTTGTATGAAAGGTACCAATCTAAAAAAATGATTGAAGAGTAAAGGTTCAAATTTGAGAGGAAAACCCCATCTCTTGAACAATATTCAATAGACCAAACTCTTCAACAATCACCACTGGAAAGTTAAGTATTACAATAAGAACCGAACATTAAGGGGAAAAAGTATATGAGCCCTCTAGCTCAAGCCTCCATTTTATAGGAATTGTATCGCAAGCCACTTGTCAATTTAATTCATAATTATAATTTTATAATTTACTAATTAACTATTATTCACCCACCCACATGTCACATGCACAAGTAATTCCTTATTTAAAAATGTAAAATAATGATTTATCCTCACCCAACTACCACATTTCCTATTTTATTCCTAGATGTTCCCTTGATCTCCCTCTAATTTCCTATTTGAGTGGGTGCACATGTAGTCACTACTTTAGTTATTTATTAACTATTTTTAATATCTCCCAACCCACTTTTTCTTTTCCCACACTTCTATTTGAATTTGAATTCCTTGTTCTTATTTCTTCTCTTGATTCATAGGTGCACTAGTAATTAAAAATTACTTATTTTTTTTATTTCATGCACATTTATAATGCATTTATCTTCAAATGATTTTAAATGAAATATTTCATTTCTCTTAGTTATGAATGTACTAATCTATATGCTCAATAAATTAATCAACCATGCATTTTAACTTTTCACATAAATTAATTAAAATGCACATGCTAAGTCAAACATAATTTATTTTCTTAACCAACCATATTTCAATATATATTCAACACTGATAACCAATACCAAAGGTTCCATGTTCCTCCATTCCTTTCAAGAGTTACTTTTCAGTAAGTACCAAGGGTGCCATGTTCATGCATACCCTTCAAGTATCCAACTTTCTTGGTGGGAGAATTTGTGCAACTATTGAGACCCTTTTAAGTCAAAATTTGTCGCCCTTGTTGAGAGAATGATGGTCATTGAGGAATAAGGATGCCTCCTTATTGCACACCCCTTAAATACACCTCACTATTGACCAAATCTACTACTTACCCTCATGACAACATGCGACCTCAAAATATAAGTGTCACAAGCTTTTCAACTCAGGCCACAAAAAAGGAGTTCTAGTAAGAAAAAAATAATGTTGTTCCTCGTCTTTTGATGATACCCTATACACTTCCACACAACCCCATTTATCTATTTTTGAATTTATTGGAACACATATTCCCTGTTCCTATACACACTTAATTCAACACATCAAATTGTTCCATATTCTCAAATTAAATCATATAATAAATGGCATAACATATCTTGACTCAATCCAATGTCCATACAATGTTGATGTAATCCCACGTCAATGTACACATGTGACTTCCTTGTCACACTAGGCAAGCCATTTATAACATCTAAAAACAATTGCACCACAAATATATCCATTTCAATGTATTATAATTGTATGAGATGATAACTCCAATTACATCATATCAATGTACATTTTATCCATCCATATTTCACATAAACATTTAAATAAAATTCAATCATAATTATCATTGCATCAATTGAAACCAATCAAATTAATTAAAGAGTGCGGGTTTATCATCATAACACAAGTGAATAAACTAGGCCATTTTGTAAACAAAATACCATCAAATAATACAATTTGATTTATCAAATAAGATAAAACAAATGGGGCACTACAATGAAGGCCAATTGTGGTAAACAAATGGGGAACTACAATGAAGGCAAATTGAGGTAAAAAAATGGGTGATATTGGCTAATTAAACCACTCCAGACACATCTATATGGTCAGATCAACCAAAAAATACATAGATTTTAACAGATCTAGCCTTAATGGAGACAAAATTTAGCAGCATGAACATTGATATTAACTAATTAATATGCTATGGATGTAATGGTAATGCCAAATCTGGAAAAAAAACAACTTAGAAATTTAAAACATAAAACATGTGATCTAGATCTAGATTTGCATATCTATGAAATAATTGGGCAAAAAAAATCAAATCTGAAAATTTAGACTAATAGATCTAAAACATAAACTATATCTACTTGTAAGTTGATTCCAAAAAAACTTCAATCATTATTGTTAGATTCTCATAGAAGGAAATCATATATCACTTTTCCAATATTTCAACAAATAAAGAAATTCATCCAAGGAGTTATATGTATGAATTTGATACCATGAAAGACCAAGAACATATGTATAAACATATAAGAAATATATATCCTATCTAAATTTATATGGAAAACATCAAACAAATAAAAGTGTATCTATCAAATAAGAGAGAGGAGACAATAAATTTGTGTGCTAAAACCCTAAGGTGGGGAAACATCCACGGAAACAAAGCCTTCTATTATTCATAAACATCTCTCCCAGTTACATCAGTTAGAGAACAATATGTATGTAATTCAAACGAGATCCATGCAATTCTCAAGCATATGGATGATATAGCTTAAGGACCCATAGGGTCCATGATAATCATCAATATTATAATCCACCTTCCACCCTCCTTGATTCAAGACCATTTGCTTCAATTTTTAGTAACCAAGAGAAACTTGGACCATCTATCATAAGGCATAATCAAGAGTGGAGATCAACCAATACATAAAGGTTGTTGATAATATCATCAAGAGATAAGGGGGAAGTAGTGGATAAGAATGACTTATGAGTGTAGGCCATCATTACTTGAGAGATAGGCCACCACCAAATAACTCCTAAAACTATCTCCATGTGCACATGTGCAATATTACAAAAGTCTAGTGAAGCCATGTTACATGTAAAAGTGCCCCATAAATGATGTTAAAATTATCATCATTACGACACTAAGTACAATATTATATCAAGCCACTAGACAAGATTAAAACACATTCTAACTTATGGATAAGAGTTCTATCAAATTTCCCCTTCAAATTTACTTCACCATTTAACAAAAATGTTAAATAACCACTAGAGTATATCACACCGAATAATTTCATTGGATAGAATTCGCCATGAGTAATATTAATTATGAAAAGTTTGTGATTGAATGTGAAATAAATGGAAAGTAAAATTATTGATGGAAGGCAATGTAAGCCTTGTGTCTGGTAAAACTATTGATGACATGTGATGTCATCTTTATGCCCATAAAATATAAAATCAATTATGCTAATCACCTCCAAAAACAACCGGTAGGTAACATAAGCATTGTGTTATGAAAATCTAAAACTAATTATGATAATTGCCTCCAAAAATAAATCTTCATGCACCATCATGATCATTAAATTAGAAAAAAAAAGAAAATAAAACAATGCTTGTAACGTTCCCCAACTTAACCAAGTAACATTACTATGAAGAATACACATAAAAATTGAAAATTTTCTGCTAATTCATTTTGTGTAGCTTACCAACCACAATTTATACACATAACTAACCAGAATATGATACCCATAATTAAATGCATCTACATCATTATGAATGCACACGAATGTAGCTAATAAAATATCTATAATAGCAAATAAAACCATTCTCATTCACAAAGTAAATGCACAACCATGAAACTCATAAAAAAACTCAACAAAATAGATAAACAATTATATTTAAAGGAAAGTTTGTGCAAATAGCTGCTTGGGAAGGACGTTCCACCCAACCATAGACTTTCTATTCTGGATCTCAACATCAAGTCACCCTCAAACCAGGGCGAGGAATCCACAAAAGAAGGCTGCTTCTCACAGTCCCCTCACAACTTAATATCAGACAACCCACTGGTATTCTCCTACATTTATCTCGAATTTGCTCCAAATCTCTTCCTCTTGACCTACCCAACCCAAGGAATGTATCCCTTCACTACTCTCATTCCATCAGGCGTTCCATTCATTTATCAGGGTATGCCTGGTACAAGAAACTGAGAATCTCTTTGCTAGGAACTCAAGGGAACTCACTGCTAGGAAAAACTACCAGTAAAATAAACAATAATCACTTACTATTACAATGCAACTCGCTCAAGATTTTAATCTTCAGGATTGACAATCTGGATCTCCAATATTCATCTCAAAAAACACTCCAACATGCTCTAGAATTCATCCATGCACCATAATAAATCTTCATGCACCATCATGATCATTAAATTAGAAAAAAAAAGAAAATAAAACAATGCTTGTAACATCCCCCAACTTAACCAAGTAACATTACTATGAAGAATACACATAAAAATTGAAAATTTTCTACTAATTCATTTTGTGTAGCTTACCAACCACAATTTATACACATAACTAACTAGATTATGACACCCATAATTAAATGCATCTAAATCATTCTGAATGCACATGAATGTAGCTAATAAAATATCTATAATAGCAAATAAAACCATTCTCATTCACAAAGTAAATGCACAACCATGAAACTCATAAAAAAACTCAACAAAATAGATAAACACTTATATTTAAAGGAAAGTTTGTGCAAATAGATGTTTGGGAAGGACGTTCCACCCAACCATATAATTTCTGTTCCAGATCTCAACATCAAGTCACCCTCGAACCGGGGCGAGGAATCCACAAAAGAAGGTTGCCTCTCACAACCCCCTCACAACTCAATATCAAACAACCCACTGGTATTCTCCTACATTTGTCTCGAATTTGCTCCAAATATCTTCCTCTTGACCTACCCAACCCAAGGAATGTATCCCTTCACTGCTCTCATTCCATCGGGCATTCCATTCGTTTATCAGGGTATGTCTGGCACAAGAAACCGATAATCTCTTTGCTGGGAACTCAAGGGAACTCACTGCTAGGAAAAACTACCAGTAAAATAAGCAATAATCACTTGCTATTACAATGCAACTCACTCAAGATTTTACTCTTCAAGATTGACAACCTGGATCTCCAATATTCATCTCAGAAAACACTCCAACATGCTCCGGAATTCATCCATCCTTCTTGCCCCATCTCCCAAGCTCTTCTCCCCTATTCTCTGCTCGATGTTCATGTAAACCGAATGTGCAAAACTACCTATTACTACCCATACAAATTTCCTCTATTTTCCGAAGATAGTTGACTACTCACTCTGCCCAATGTTGATTGTACTTCAACCCCATGCTCCCTAATAACTATGGGATGTGACTCTCACACCCACCCTCTTACACAAGTTTAATGATAGCACTCTCATACACTCAAACATAAAATATAAGTTTTCTCCAAATCATAATAAAATTTAGAAATATGGGTTTGAATTAATACCCATAAACCATTTCCCCCCTCAGCCCCTATTCGACACTCCCTATGCATTCCCCTCTCTTGTATATTAATCAACCCCAATCTCTGTCCATATTCCCAACAACTGACATCACATTATTTTTATTAAAATCAGAAAATACATTTCATATACATTTTTTGGCCATAGCCACATTCATTTCTACATTATGTATTAATTAAACATGGGATTATAGTGGGGATGCTACATTCCTCCTCCCCTAAAATTTTGTGCCATCTTCAGTGTACACTATGCTGAAAGACACATACAAATTTACATCATAATAATTAGAAAACAAATTTCTGCAATCTCTTTACTTCCCAACAACAGTTCCAACCATAATCTCTTGTTCTTCTCAACCTGCTGACCCAAGGAATGCACCCCATTCATTTCTTTCAGTCCATCGGGCTGCACCATTCTTTTATCAGGGCTATCAATGTAGGTGGCCAAGAATTTTGAGATGTGGTTCCAAAATCTAGCTTCCCAAAATGGAGTCTGGCATTTTCAGCTTCTATTTTCTTCAAATTGGCAATTTTTTTTGGGTATTTATCCCACATAGTTTCTTCATGCTCCCATGTTGCATATTCAGGTCCATAGAATGTCCATTGAACCTTTACAATCCCTATGGATTTGTTTCCGAGCACTTTGACTTTCTAGTTCATGATGTGTACTAGTTCCACCTAGAAATCCCCTTCGTGCTCCACCTGGATCACAGTCCAATCAATTATGTGGTTAGGGTTAGGAACATATTTCTTTAATAATGATACATGAAATACACTATGCACTCTCATGGATGCAAAAAATGCTAACATGTATGCAAGTGGCTCCATCTTCTCTAATATTTCAAAAGGCCCACGATATCTTGCTTCCAACTTTCGGCAACAACCCAATCTTATCGAACTTCTTTTCTCTTTCACTTTAAGAAATACATGTTCCCCCACTTTAAATATCTAAAAACTCTATTCTTGTTTTCATAACTCATTTTCCTGTCTTGGGCACCCTTTAAATTCTATTTGATCCTTGTCATCCGCTCTTCCACTTCCTTTAACAAATCTATCCCAATGATGGCTTTGTCTGCTGGGTTATCCCAACTCATTGGTTTGTTACATTTCCTGCCATAAAAATCTTCAAATGGACTCATTTTTTATGAGGATTTATACCCATTATTATAAGAAAACTCGACTAAGTGGATATAGTCTTCCCATTTACATGGTTGGTCAATCACATACATCCTGAGCATGTCTTCAATTATCCTACTGGGCCTCTCTGTTTTCCCATCTGACTCTGGGTGATATGTTGTACTAAGATTCATATATGTCTTAAAGCCTTTAAACAAACCTTACTAGAATTTGGATGTAAACTTGGAATCTTTGTCTGAAACTATTTCCTTAGGCACTCCATGTAGCCTAGAATCTTCCTTCATGTAAATCTCCGCAATGTTTGCTACCTTGTGTGTTGTATTCACATGATTAAAATGCGCTTCCTTAGTCAATTTGTCCACCACCACCATGATGGAATCATGCTATTTCACTATTCTGGGTATTTTTGTAATCAAATATACTGTGACCACTTCCCACTTCCATTCTGGAATGGGCAATGGCTATAGCAGCCCTGCTAGATTTCTGGGCTTTGTCTTTACCTTCTAGCACTCTAGACACTAGACTATGTAGTTAGCCACTTGTTTCTTCATTCCTGACCAAAAGTATTGCCTTACAACTGTAATGGTTTTTTGATATCTTGAGTGTCCAACCTATGGCACATTGTGCATTTATCTCAGCACTATATTTTTCAACTCCATGGAATTTGACACATACACCTTGCCTATGTACAAGAGGATTTCATCCCCCTTCAATTCATAATTTTTAAATTTTTGTTGTAAATTGCCTTGTTGTAAGTTTTCCTTTATTTGTAAATACTGCTGATTTGAATTTGCTTCTTCAAGAATTTGATTTTTTAAATCTTCCCTGCACATGCCGATGGTTGAAATATACATTTCATGAGATCTTCTGCTGAGTGCATCAACCACCTTATTTTCTTTTCCTTTGATATGTTTAATTGCAAATTCATACTCACTAAGAAATTCCAACCACCTAGTTTTCTTGGCATTTAATGTTTTCTGTCGAAATAAATGTTTCAGACCACAATGATATGTCCTTAGCTCAAATATCCTCCCCATGAGGTAATGTATCCACATTTTTAATGCATGTACAATGACTGCTAACTCTAGATCATGCGTAGCATAATTTCTCTCATGCTATTTTAATTTTCGAGACTCATAGCATACCACATGATCTTTTTGAATGAGAACTCCAACGATCCCTTCCTTGCACACATCTGTGCACACTACAAAGTATTCATCTGGATTTTCAATCTTCAATATGGGTGCACTTGTCAAAATATATTTTAATTGATGAAAACTTTCTTCACACTTGGAAGTCCATTAAAATTTCACTCCCTTCTTTTGTAAAGAAGTGTTTGGGCTTGCAATATTTGAAAATCCCTTTATGAATATTCGGTAATAATCCACAAGAACCATAAATGATATGAACTCTATCAAATTTCTTGGCACCAACCATACTCTAATGGCCTCTATCTTCATGGGATCAACTGCTATCTGATCTGCTAAAATAATATGCCCCAAGTAGTGAATCGTCTTTTGATAAAATATGCACTTAATTAACTTGGCATACAATTTATGCTCCGTTAAAACCTTTAGCACCATTCTTAAATGATTTTCATGCTCCTCCTCAGACTCAGAGTATATGAGAATATCATCTAAGAAAATAATCACAAACATGTCCAGGTACTCCCTGAACACTCCATTCATCAAACACATAAAAACAATTGGGGAATTTTATAGTCCAAATGGCACTACCATGAATTCATGATGCCCATACCTTGTTATGAATTCTATCTTGATGATATATTCTTCCCTTATCCTCACTTGATGATAGCCTGATCTCAAGTCAATCTTGGAAAATATTCTTGCACCTTTCAGCTAATCAAATATATCATCAATCCTTAGCAAATAATAATTTTTCTTTATAGTGACCTTATTCAGTTGTCTGAAATCAATACAAAACCTTAAGGTCCCATCCTTTTTCTTCACAAAGGGAACTAGGGCTCCCCAAGGTGACACACTTGGGTGTATATACCCTTTATTCAAAAGTTCCTCTAGTTGCATATGCGTCTCTCTCAATTCAACGATGGCCATTATGTATGGTGTCTTGGATACTGGGGCAGCTCTCGACACCAAATCGATAGAGAAATCAATGTCCCTCTTTGGTGGAAATCCTGGAATTTCCTCAAAAACATATTCAAAATATATCAAGACTGTATGGTCTTCAATACTTTCCACTTTATCTCTAGCTGCCTATCCAATATGGGTTGCAAAAATTTGACATCCCTTCCTAAAACACTTTTTCAACTTCATGGTTGGAATTTCTCTAACAACTACAACTCTCAGAGCACCTTAAATCTTAACTTGTTGTCCTTTCTCATCAAGATAAGTTATTGGTCTTGTTGTAACAATCTAGGACAACATGGTGTTTTTCCAACCAATCCATACCAATTATATATTCATATGAACCCAAAGGTATAATGTTCACATCTACCTTTGTGTTGAGTCCATTCATGTCTATTGGACAATCCTTAACCAACTCATTGATATTTCTCTTAGCCCCTGTGGCTAACTGAACTAACCAAGATTTATTATGCTTACTCCTTTGCAAGTGAAATCTCTCAACAATGTTATAGTTTATGTAACTATGACTAGCTCTAGAATCAATTAAAATTGTTATGGTTTGTTTATCAATATTAACTTCCACTTCAATCATGGGGGATTGATACTCTTCTTGCTTGTTGTCCAAGGATGAATAAATTCTTGGCATGATTCCTCCCATATCTTCAACTATTTCATCCTCCTGAATATTGTGAAAAATCCTCATTCTTTCTCCTTTGTGAGGGTAGTCTCTATACAAGTGATTTCCCTCACATCCCCAACATTGTACATGACGCTGCCTTGAACGTTTCCCCAAAAATATATACTGTCTTATGCTCATTTTGGGTTGAATTTCCTTGCTGATTTGATTGGAATTTGTTCTTGAAAAAGTTTTCCTTAAAATATTTCTACCTTTTCTCTTTCTTACCCTTCATCTTTTCATTCCAAGTCTTTTGGAAGAATGGCCTCCTTTTACTCTGCTCATAAATATGATTTTCTCTCCTTATGGTCTTCTCCAAAGTTTTATGGTTATCATATTGTATCTTGTCACTATAGAAAGAGGGTAACCCACTTAGAAACCTTTGGATTTTGACCTTCTCATCCTTTATGAAGTCCACATACTTCAACAATTCCAATAACCTATTCACATCAAGATTCTTGTCTTGCTTAAGCTGATCCCACCACATGGATGCTTTTCCTTGCAAGTGGTAGGTTGCAATTATTGTTTCTACCCTTGAGGGGTAATCATGCAACTAGAAATATTTATTCATTTCAAACAGCTAGGCCTTGACCGCTTCTCCCTTCCTATGCTCACCATTGAAAGTTGGTGGATTGATATTCCTGAGTTCACCTTGCAATATGTCTCCCTCATGCTTTCTCCTTTGTCTCCTAATAGGGGACACACTTGGGATTCTCCCTGGCCCTGAACTGACATGAGATCTCCTAGTGTTTTTCTCTAGGGAATGATGGTTCCTTCTCCTACTCCTTGAATTTCTTTCATTCCCATGTTCATCCCTTCTGTTATGGGATTTGGATGCTGTCATTTGTCTAGCACTGGATTCTTGCTTTGTGACAGAGTCCTTGGTGGCTTACTTCTGTAGTATGTTCAAGATCTATATTATCTCTACCTGAAATTTCATAATATTTTCATTATCATCCCTATAACTCTGCACTTCTCTCTGTAGGATCCTCATAGTTATAGGTTCCTTCCCATCTCTTCGTCCATTAGACTCAGTCTCAACATTTCCCATGTTAACATGAAGACCTATGAACTCCTCCTCATGGTTGTAGGATCCCTGGGAATATTTTGTAACTCCATTCCTCATATAAGAACCAAAATGATTTTCCTATACCTCTAATTCTGCAAGAAATGTGCATGCAAATAAATTTTTGTTAGAACACACACACACACACACACACACACACACACACACACACACACAGAACTATAGAAAAGCATGCATACATTTTCTTGCTCTTTAATTCCACCAGTCATCTTCTCTTTAGTTGACTACAAAATTTTCCACTCAAATTAATTTTCAGGGTTAACAGATGGATTCTCCTCCTTAAGACTTTTTTGTTGACTATTCATTTCCCAACTTATGATCTCTGAGCATTAAGTTATGGTCTTCAAAAGTTTGAACTATTTTCCCATTTTATCCATATATGCTACAAGTTTCTTCTTTCTCTCCCAACACATTTTTAGGTACCCATAACCTAAAACTAGATCCATGGCTGACTTCTATGGTTCATAAGCTTTCCATAGACTGCTCCTGTGCACTAAACGAACTTCAAAGAAGGGAGTTATTCCTCCTGGAAGAGATTTGGTGCCAAAATATGCCTTTTACTGTTTAGGCTATAACTTCTTCATATGAGCTCCCTTTTGTGTTCAAAATAGATTGTCAGAAAGATCTCCTCATGCTCTTCCATTTTAGAAGCAAAAAAAAATAGGTATTGGAAGTACACTCAGTTATGTAAAATTTGATTTTCTAAAAATGTTGTTTAGGCCCTAAAAAATGGCCTGCAAGATGAAGACCTTGAAAACTAAAATTTTCATGGAAAATTCACTAATTTGTTGTTGTAACAGTCTTTAGATCCAAACCATTGATCTAAGGTTCGAGAAAAATCCCAGTCGTTGATCTTTTTAGCCTTTCCAATCCGTGACTAGATCTCCACAAGCCCATCATAAACTCTTTCTTGAACCCTTCCAATTGGAAAGTCCAAGTTGTTGGGTACATAAATTCCCCTGAAATCCTTGGTTTGAAACACTATTGAAATCTTGTCATCGGAAAACCCCCATCGGAAACAAGGATTTCCATGCTTATTGACCCTTCTGAACTCTGAACTCTGATAGTCTATGATGATTTCTCTATTGGATTCACTCATCAGAAACATTCTCCCCGAATGAACCTTCCGACAATCTTCTTTTGAAGACTATCGAGAACCATCCTTTTTGAACCATCGAAAACTCTCCCTTCCAAGCGATGAAAACTCTCCCTTCTGATCCATCAAAAATCTACTTTCCGAAAACTTGTACCCATCTACTATGTGGAATTCTCCTGATTATTTCTCCCTTGCTGACATGTCCCTTGACATGGCACACTTACGTGGAAACTTACGTGGCATTCTCCTCCGCCCTCGACCCTTCCAAGAGAACATGCTCATCTGATAGATCAGACGGTCAATAATTGTGCCGATCAATGACCATGATCATATCAGATTCCAAAACTGTGCACTGGTTACCTTTGTCAGACTGACTTCATCAAAAAGTGAATTTACCCTTGAGATTCCCAAACAGACCTTTCCGAAGCCATCTTTCTAGGAAATATAACAATTAAGAGAAATGATGATCAACGACCATGGTCATCTAAGGCTTATGCCATCAGGCTCCTCCCTTCGGAATCGAACTCATGCCCAACTCCAAGTTTTTTTCAAAACCTTCTTTTCAAAGGCCTATTAGGAACACCTTGTTTGGACCTCATGCGATTGAATCTTTTCTGTGGATCCACATGGTTGAATTAATTTGTGCTGTTGATTAAAAAGCTTCGTGACCTCCATGAAACACATAGGAATTCGACACTCAAGGTCAAAATAGACTCTGCAACTTGCAAATAGATGCCATAATTTTTCTTCTTTGCCTTCTCTAAAGCATTTAAACTCGAAATCTGTTCATAGTTTGGGAATTTCAATTTGGTTCACCATTTGCCCCCAAATTCGTCACAATACGAAATATACAACCATGAATTTTCTCAATTCGCACTGTCTCCTAACCCATACAAGCTCAATGTTAAACCTTGAGATATGATACTGATTTGTAATGTCCCCCAACTCAACTAAGAACCATTACTACGCGGAATACACATAAAAATTGAAAATTTTCTGCTAATTCATTTCATGTAGCTTAACAACCACAATTTATATACATAACTAACTAGGTTCTGATACCCATAATTAAATGCATATACATAATTCTAAATGCACATGACTGTACCTAATAAAATTTCTAGAACAACACATATAACCATTCTCATTCATAAAGTAAATTCACAACGACGAAACTCATAAAATAACTCAACAAAATAGATAAACACTTATTTTTAAAGAAAAGTTTGTACAACCAACTGCTTAGGACGGACGTTCCACCCAACCATAGACTTGCTGTTCAAAATTTCAACAACAAGTCACCCTGATATGGGGCTAGGAATCCAAAAAATAAGGGTGCCTCTCATAATCCCCTCACAATTCAATATCACACAACCCAATGGTATTCTCCTACAATTGTCTCGAATTTTCTTTAGCTCTCTTCCTTTTGACCTACCCAACCCAAGGAATGTACCCCTTCACTGCTCTCAATCCATCAGACGCCCCATTAATTTATCAGGGTCTCTTTGGCATAGGAAACCATGAATCTCTTTGTTGGGAGCTCAAGGGAACTCACCATTAGGAAAAAATACTAGTGAAATCAACAACAATCACTTGCTGTTATAGTTCATCTCAGTCAAGAGTTCACTCTTCAGGCCTGAAAACCTAGCTCCTTTTTATTTAGCTCCAAAATGATCTACAAATGCTCCAACATGATCCATAATTCACCCAACCTTCTTTCTCTAGATCCCAAACTCTTCTCCCATGTTCTCTACTTGTTGTTCATGTATAACTGAATGTGTACAACTACCTATTACTACCCATACAAATTTCCTCTATTTTCCAAAGAAAATTGATTGCTCACTCTGCCTAATTTTGATTTTACTTCAGCTCCATGCTCCTGAATAACTATGGGATGTGACCCTCACACCCACCATCTTACATGAGTTTAATGATTGGGCTCTCATACACTCAAACATAAAATATATTTTTTCTCCAAATGATAATAAAATTCAGAAATATGGGTTTGAATTAATACACATAAACCATTCCCCCTTTGGGGGCCCTCTTAGAAACTCCTTAGGAATTCCCCTCTCTTGTCGATTAATCATCCCCCATCTCTGTCCATATTACCAACAACTATCATCGCATTATTTTTGTTAAAATCAGAAAATATATTTCACATATTACATCACTTGGCTGAAGGCGAACCAATGGAGCTTTGATTTCTAGTATCAGGTTGGTGGCTAGCCTTTTAGAGGCCTTGGGTAATTTGGATAAGTTTTGGAGGTTTATCTCTATACACAAACCTTGAATTTATGGTTTGGATTAATTTCAAGTGTCGATTAGTGGTGGCAGTTTATGGCCCTAAAGTGACAGAGTGTTGTTAGGTCCTAAATCCTTGGTTTATTGTTGTCGTATCGTTGCCTTTAATGGAAGATGAGTGTATGAATTATGAGGAGGATCAAATCGGGGGTGATTCCATTTTTGTTAGTGATGAAGAGTTCATCGAATCACATATTCACCGTTGAAACACCTCCAAAGTGGTCTTGGGATCATCCAACATACGATATGAGATGTAGGGGTCACATCTCACCTTTTTCGGGGATCTCTGTAACAATTTTATTTGTTTGCCTACTTGGTGTGAGGCTCCATGAAAGGACAAATATAATGGGGCACCTGGCAAGGTAAGAAAAATGAATATCTCGACTCTGTCTCCCTCAATCGACACCTCTATGCAAGAAAACCTCCCCCCATCTTGTAATTCCTTGATCCCGTAGGTGGAAAACACAGTTAGCTC
This sequence comes from Picea engelmannii, assembly GCA_009831015.1. NCBI lineage: Eukaryota > Viridiplantae > Streptophyta > Pinopsida > Pinales > Pinaceae > Picea > Picea engelmannii. Next base: position 780,234 of record ML777127.1, read on the forward strand.
ATCTGAACGTGGTGGTGAGAATTGATTGACACCCAAATGAAAACCTAGACATTGAAAGGTTAAGAGATAAAAAAGGCATATGGTAGTTGGAAAAGACGTGTTGATGGGTGAAATCCCATCTCTTTTGGGTCACACAACGGTTGGAAGATTTGCAGGTAAGATGGTTCGGGCCACTTATTTGGAAAATTGGATGAACATGTATTGGGTAGGGATGCTTGGGTATCAACCCATTTTTCACACTTTTACTAGGGGTTGGATAGTCTTCAAATTTAATTCAAAGGAATACCTAGAGAAATTTTTATCTAGCGTTTGGAACTGGGGTCCTTTTGGTATAATATTGAAGGAGTAGGCTGTTAATTTTGACCTATATTGGGATGCTCTCTCTCCTTCCATTTTTTTGGCTATCCTTCCAAATTTTCTTATAGTTTTTTGGCATGGTGATTAGGAATTTTGTTGGGCTTGAACCAAATGGGAATTGAAGCCAGATAAGACCTGGGATTGGATTCAAATTGAAGAAGACCTTTGCGCAGGGCTTCTGGATGAGATTGAGATTTTGGTTGTTGGATTTTCATAGTTGTAACACATAGACTATTAGAATGTGCCATTTAGATGATTTAGCTACCATGAGGTGGGGAATCTAATGGCCCACTTTTGACATCCCTCGTCGCTCTTCCCTCCATTCAAAAAATCATGGAAGAGGAAAGATGAGATGGACTCATAAGGTTTTGATAAGGTGGAGGAAAATGATTCTATGATGTGCACAAGATATTGAGACCACTCCAGAAAAGTAAAAGAATCCAATTAAGGGGGTATTCCCGAAGTTCCTTTTCCTGGTAAGTCCTATGTTTATGAATAAAATAGCTTAGATTCTATTTTTTCCAAAAAGGATGCATCTTTGAATGTCAATGTTTATCATATGGTATTAGCTTCTAGTGATGGTTTGACATATCTCACCCCATGATCTACCGAAAAAACTTGTTCCAATTTATGTTTTAGTACTACCATTCCTTGCTATCCTTAGCCCTTCCCATCCACATAGTTCGCCCCCCCTTTCCCTGCTGACTCCCTCTGTGGATTTGGCGAACTGATCATCGTCCTCTCACTCAAAATCCTGGTCTTCTAAGACCATGATTACATATAACTATATACTTCAATCCCATGTTAATAAAGTAGAGGATCCCCCTTATTTTGGTGGTCTATACTTCATAAAATGTTTGGATTCTCACATGGGACGTTAATCCCATTTGTCCATAGCACAACATAAACTATGAAGGAAATAAAATATAGTAAACAATTGACCATTCTAATGGCCCTTAGAGAGGGGAAAGCCCTTCCTAGAAGTTGTAAATGATTATTGTATCCTTAAATTCTAGAGGGGTCAGGGTTTCCCCTAAAACACAATCCCTAAAAAGGTTGGTGGATGAGTGCATACCATATATTATTCTTATTCAAGAAACAATGTTCTTGACTGAGAGGGCTATTGATTCTTTCAGTCCTTGGATTAAGAATTGTTTTTTTGTGCCAAGGATGTAGTGGGTTTTCCAGTGATCCAAGTGGATATTAGTTGCCACCCATCTATTCCCACCGACTCGAACCAGTCTTATGGTAATTTACTATTTTTAGAAGGTTTTCAGTTCCTAAACTTTCGGGGCCATTTTGAAGGCCTAAATGATTTTTTTTTGGGATCGAACACCTCAAGAGTAGCCAAAGGCTCTTATTGAGCCCCCAAAATGAATCTCCTCGATGATAAATTTCCAATGAGATATCGTGCGCCCCAAGCAAAGATTGTATGCCAAAGTTACTACCTCGAGAAGTTGATACACCAAACTACCCAAAACGGGGTCCACAAAACTGTTGGCTTTTCATCTTTCGGGGTTAGGGTTTTGGATTTTTATTTATGTTAAAAAATCATTTAGAGCCTCATTGTAATTATATTCTTGCAAATGTGAGTATCTTTCACATCTCTTCTCAGAGATAAGGTTCCACCATTCTAGCGAGTCTTTCACTCTGTGTTTCTACAATTTTGTACATTTCACTCATTAATAAAAATTATGTATTACTGTATCTCTGTGTTTATGGTTGCATCTTTGATATATTTCTGTTATATTATTAGACATATGAGATATATTTGTGAATTCATTTATTATATATCCGCTCTCATTTCGTGCCAAAAATAATCCGGATCAGTGGTGTAAGAGTAGTTTTCTCTTGATCATTTTTTCATAGCATGTCCCCGATGATCCAGATTATTTTCGGCACGATATGAGAGAGGAGGTATAATAAATCAATGTACAAATATACCTCGGATATCCAATAATATAAAATAAATGTATCAGAGATGCAACCATAAACACAAAGATACAGTAATACACAATTTTCTATTAATGAGCGAAAATGTACAAAAACTGTAAAAATACAGAGTGAAAGACTCGCTAGAATGGTGACAGCTTATTTATGAGAAGAGATGTGTCTGCTACTTGCATTTGCAAGAAGATGATTTTACAATGAGGCTCCAAAGGCCTTTTTATCATAAATAAAATTCAAAACCCTAACCTTGGAAGATGAAAAGACAACAATTTTTTGGACCCCGTTTAGGGTAGCTTGGTGTATCAACTTCTCGAGGGCGTAACTTTGGCATACAATCTCCGTTTGGGGCGCATGATAGCTCGTTGGAAAGTTATCACCGAGGAGATTTATTTAGGGGGATCAATTAGAGCCTTTGGGTATAATTAAGAATCTCTATCCCAAAAAACCTTCATTTAGGCCCTCAAAATGGCCCCAAAAGTTAAACACTGCTAAAAATAGTAAATTACTAAAATTGCCAGAAAACTGTTTTGAGCCAGTTGGAAAAGGTGGGTGGCCACCGATATACACCTAGATCAATCCTCCCTCCTTAGGAATAAATGGTCTCCATTGCATTGAGTGCCCGGGGGAGAGGGAAAAGCATTTGTTGAATCTGCATCTTGATGAGCTACTTGCCTTGTTGGAGAAGTTGCGCTGCTTAACTTGTTGAAGGTTGTCATGAACATGTGGATGGAAGGGTTGGAAATTGTTAAACAATATGTCTACATGAGATGCCTATGTGCAAAATGAATCTTTACACTTTTCTGCAATCTTGTGAAGAAGATGAATTTTATAGTATGAGATACTACCTTGCGACACTGTTTAGGTGGAACAATAGTCGGAACTACCTCTGGTATTCTATAGAGATGAATCCCAAGAGAAACAATGACACTATGTGTTGGTTGTGGAGCCTGATTATCTTCCTGATTTAGAGGTCTTTTACTTTCAGCCGTGTTTATACCCCATGAAGTATTTACACCCCAGAAGTATGTACACTCTTCCACGCGGGGGAGTGCAGAGGGGGGGTACCCCCTCTATGGGGTTCAAAGGGGCTATCCCCCCAGCTGGGGGGTCTGGGGGAAAGAGGGCCCCTGAAGCAAAAATTTCCTTGTAAAAGTATATTGTAATTTCATTGTAAATCTGGACCATTCATTATAAGGTCGTAGATCTAACGATAGAGATTATGTTAGGGTTTTTTTCCCTAGAAGGAAACCCTCTTTTATGAGGGAAATGTATTGCGGCTATGTAGGTTGGTGAGTATTGTATTTTGAGAGAGGAGATTGTGAGAGAAAGAAGAGGAATTTACAACGGGTTTTTCTGTAGGTTGTATCCCTTCATTTTGCTGGATAATAATAAAGAAAGGACCTGGAAATTTCTCTAGTGGATGTAGCCCACACTGGGTGAACCACGTAAATCTGTGTCTCTCTTGTATTGTGTATCTTCTGTGTTTTGTTTCCACATTTGTTTTATTTTATTGCTCCGTGGTCCTGTTTTTCTAACAACTGGTATCAGAGCGTAAGGTAACTCGCAAGAAAAGAGGGTTCCTGGTTCGAGTGGGAGCAATGTCGGAAGATAGAAAGTTTAGGGTCGAGAAATTTAACGGCCAAAACTATCAGTTATGGAAGATGCAGATGGAAGATTATTTATATCAGAAGGATCTATTCCTACCATTGAGCGGAGTAGCAAAGAAGCCGATGGCCATGAAGGACGAAGAATGGGAGATTCTTGACATAAAGGCTCTAGGAATGATACGACTGAGCCTGGCAGCGTTGGTTGCTTTCAATATCTCGAAAGAAAAGACAACGAAGGGTTTGATGGACGCATTGGCCAAATTGTATGAAAAACCCTCAGCGTCCAATAAGTTATTTCTAATGAAGAAATTATTTAATATGAAGATGTCAGAAGGTGGGTCTGTTACAGATCATTTAAATGAATTTAATACGGTTACTAATAAACTAAGTTCTGTAAAAGTGGACTTTGATGATGAGGTTAGGGCTCTTCTAATCTTGTGCTCATTGCCAGAAAGCTGGAATGGCTTGGTCATGGCTGTAAGTAACTCT
>ML777127.1:786898-801407 GCA_009831015.1 Picea engelmannii
GTAGAAGATTTGCATCTTGAACAGTTAGATGTAAAAACAACTTTTCTCCATGGGGATTTGGAGGAAGAGATTTATATGCAGCAGCCATAGGGGTATGAGGTCAAAGGGAAGGAGAATTTGGTATGAAGGTTGAAGAAGAGCTTATATGGCCTAAAGAAAGCTCCAAGGCAGTGGTATCTGAAGTTTGACAGGTTTATGACAGAACATGGTTATAATGGATGTCATTCTGATCACTGTGTTTATTTTAAAAGGCTAGAAAATGGAAGCTATATTATCTTGCTATTGTATGTAGATGACATGCTTGTTGCAGGGTATAATATGTAGGATATAAATGTGCTCAAGAATAAATTAGCCAATTCATTTGCGATGAAGGATTTGGGTGTTGCAAAGAAAATCCTTGGTATGAGAATAACAAGAGACAGGAAAAATTGCAAACTGACATTGTCTCAGGGTGAGTATATAGAGAAGGTGTTGGAGAGGTTTAGAATGCAGAATGAAAAACCAGTTAGTACACCTTTGGCCAACCATTTCAAATTAACTAAGGAAATGTGTCCCAAGACATAGGAGGAGATAGAATACATGTCCATGGTCCCATATTCATCAGCAGTTGGCAACTTGATGTATGCAATGGTTTGCACAAGACCAGATATTGCACATGTAATGGGAGTTGTGAGCAGGTATATGAACAATCCAGGTAAAGAAAATTGGGAGGCAGTAAAGTGGATTCTCAGGTATTTGAGAGGTACTACTACACATGCATTGTGTTTTGGAGGTTTAGACACTTTTCTACAGGGATATGTTGATTCAAATATGGAAGGTGATAAAGACAACAGGAGGAGCACCACAGGGCATGTTTTTACTATAGGTGTAACAACAGTAAGTTGGATTTCGAAACTGCAAAAGGCTGTTGCACTTTCAACAACAGAGGTAGAGTATGTTTCTTCTACAAAGGCTAGTAAAGAGATGATTTGGTTACAAAGGTTTATGGAGGAATTGGGAAAGAAGTAGGAGAACAACAGGTTGTACTGTGACAATCAGAGTGCCATTCACCTTGCAAAGAACTCAACCTTCCATTCGAAGAGTAAGCATATACAATTGAGGTACCACTTCATACGATCCGCCTTGGAAGATGGACAATTGAAGTTGGAAAAGATACACACTAGCCAGAATCCTGCAGACATGTTAACAAAGGGAGTAACCAGGGAGAAACTGAGTTCTTGCTCAGTTTCAATTGGTCTTCAAGAATGAAGATGAAGATGAGAAATTCGCCAGGTCCAAGAAGGTTCAGAGTCCACCATATACAACAACGACGGAGTTGTTGAGATCAGTCTCCAAGTGGGAGATTGTTGGTTGTGGAGCCTGATTATCTTCCTGATTTAGAGGTCTTTTACTTTCAGCCGTGTTTATACCCCATGAAGTATTTACACCGCAGAAGTATGTACACTCTTCCACACGGGGGAGTGCAGAGGGGGGGGTACCCCCTATGCGGGGTCTGGGGGGGCTATCCCCTTGGCTGGGGGAAAGCGGCCCCCCAGCGGGGGTTCGAGGGCGAAGCCCCCGAAGCAAAAATTGCCTTGTAAAATTGCCTTGTAATTTCAATTTAAATCTGGACCGTTCATTATAAGGCCACATATCTAACGATAGAGATTATGTTAGGGTTTTTTTCCCTAGAAGGCAACCCTCTTTTATGAGGGAAATGTATTGCGGCTATGTAGGTTGGTGAGTATTGTATTCTGAGAGAGGAGACTATGAGAGAAAGAAGAGGAAGTTATAGCGGGTTTTGCTGTAGGTTGTATCCCTTCATTTTGTTGGATAATAATAAAGAAAGGACCTGGAAATTTCTCTAGTGGACGTATCCCACACTGGGTGAACCACGTAAATATGTGTCTCTCTTGTATTGTGTATCTTCTGTGTTTTGTTTCCACATTTATTTTATTTTATTGCTCTGCGGTCTTGTTTTTCTAACACTGCAGGGTCGAGACTCATAAACATCATGGTGCTTCCACATATATGGTTGGACTAAGAGAACATCACAAACATCCAGTGGGAAAAAATCACATAATACTTCATCCTTGAAGGGTTGGATGTCGTATGAAAATCAACACTGTTGGTTGACACAACGATCTCGTCCCTAGTAAAGCCACCCAATGTTGTATGGCTGCGGGTGTGGTGTTGTCGACAATCCCAACTGTTTGAGGACCTATGATGAGATGAGGTTTTTCTGGCTTCCACTATCAACAATAAAATGCAGTGGGGTCCCCTTCACCCACATGTGTGAATGAAAAAGGCGCTCCCCCTCTTCAAGATTTGTTGGTTCTTCTGGTTGAATTGCTGCAGTCGCGACAATAATAGTGGGGTCTGCGTCGATGATCTGTCTTTTACCAGTATTTTCAGAATCATATTCTGAATCATGGTTCATCTCCTTGTCTTTGATATTGACCACCAATGACTATTTTGAGAGACATTCCTCGGTGTTGTGCCAGGGGATTTTGTGGAAATCACACCATTTTCGGTGTCCTTCTTTGTCTTCTCATGACCCTTCTTTTTCTGTGGCTTGGACTGGTTTTCGGGAGATTGTTTGTTAGGGCCGTCTTTATCATACTTTGGTTGTTTCATATTTGTATACCCAAACTCCCGTTTGTTTTGGTGCTTAAATTTCTGCTCGATTTTAACAACATATCGATAAGTAGCACCGAGTGATGAGATGTCCAAAAAATCCATTTCAGTTTGGATGTATCTATGTAGAGCCAGACGATATTTCAGAACCAAATGTCGTTTGGAGTCTTTGATACCCAACTTGGTGCGCAAGGTATGGAAGGTATTGGTGAACTTCAGAACTGCTTGGCCCCTCTCTTGCCGCAGTGTGGTCCATCTCATGTACTGGTCCTCATAGTTTCCAATAGGGTAATACTGTTCCTTTACTGTATCCACAAAAAAATCCCAAGTGGGCTCGACCGCATATATTCCAGACTCCTATGTGGAACTTTTCTCCCAATGAGCTTCCCACCAATGTTTGACATGAGGGAGAGTTTTAAGGAGTGCGAAGGTGATCTTTTCCCCGTCGAAAAAATTATAAACATAGAAATGAACTTCTAATAAATTTAGCAATTTGCCTAGGGCATCCACATCTATCTGACCTTCAAATACGAGAATATCAAAATTAACCTATACCTTGAAAGGAGAGGTGCTTCCAAAGTGGATTTTTGATGAAGATGCACCTGTTGCTATTGGTAGGCGTTGAAGGATGTGGGAAAAATTCTCCATCTTTTTTTTCCCTCTATCGCGTGAGAGCTTGCTCAAGCAACAAATTGATAGAATCGTCTGCTCCGTTGTTTTTCTTTTCCTCTGCCATGGAGGGTTTCTTGGGCATGCGAGAGCGATTGTCTTCAAGAGAGAAAAGCTCGAGAACCAACTTGCTATACTCATACCTCGTCGGGGATATACACTGAAAAAAAATGATCAAGAGAAGCCTGCTCTGATACCAATGATCCGGATTATTTTTGGCATGAAATGAGAGCGAAGATATAATAAAGCAATGTACAGAGATATCTCGGATATCCAATAATATAACATAAATGTATCAGAGATGCAACCAGAAACACAGAGATACAATAATACACAATTTTCTATTAATGAGTGAAAATGTACAAAGACTGTAAAAATACAGAGTGAAAGACTTGCTAGAATGGTGGCAACTTATCTCTGAGAGGAGATGTGTCCACTACTCGCATTCACAAGAAGATGATTTTACAATGAGGCTCCAAAGACCTTTTTGTCATAAATAAAATCCAAAACCCTAACCCCGAAAGATGAAAAGCCAATAGTTTTGTGGACCCCATTTTGGGTAGTTTGGTGTATCAACTTCCCGGGGGCGTAACTTTGGCATACGATTTCCTCAATATGCTAGAGTTGAGGAAATTACAGGTTTTTGGAGACTCCAAAGTCGCTATTGATTGGTAAAACAAGAAATAACAAATTCATGTGGCCAAGCTTCCATCCCTCCTAAATCACATACACAACACAATATATGAATTTGAATGGGCATATTTGATTCATATATATATAGAGAGAGGAAAATGACATAATAGACAATCTTTCCAAAGGAACATTGAAGCTGGAGCCTGGTTGTTTTATTGTTCAATAATTCTATGAAGGAAAAATCTGTGATGACAAATGTTTTCACTTCTAAATCAGATAAAGGTCAATGGACATGAAGAAAAGATTAATCTCTTTTTGATCCAAGATTGTAAAATGATGGAATGTATATGTTTTTTTTTTGGCAAGAATAGGTATGATAGAAAAGGTAGGTAGACAATGACTTTTCGGTCACTAGTTTGGTTTTTTGTCAATCCCTTTGCAGACTGAAACATGTATAGTCATTTTATACGAATATACGTTTTTTTTCTTCTTGAAAAAATATTACATTGCTTTGCCATAACCACATTCATTTCTACATTATGCATTAATTAAACTGGGGATTATAGTGGAGATGTTACACTTATTCACAATATATTTATTGTTAGACATTAAACTAATAAACTGATTTTTATGTGTACAAACACCTTTATTTTTCTGCAATAACACCTAGTAATCAATGCACTAAGTACAATAATATTTTATGTGTACAAGCATATAAAATAATCAAGATGTGTTTGATACATACTTAACAAGATACACTAAAGACATTTTCTGTAAAAACTTTTGTTTGCTAAATGTTTTATTGCAATGAGAGAAGTTAGGTTAAAGTGGACCTTATCATCATTCCCATGGCTAATGTTAATGTTTTATCTGAGAAATTAGATGACTTGTTGGTTATAGTGGACCTTATCATTCTGCCACCCCAAAAAATTATTATATACCTAACTTAATGAAAATGAAGTGCATGGAATCTTATACAACACCCTAATCACATCAATGAATGCATAATTAATACCATCAATGAATTATAATCCATGTTATAATCATGGTTGTAAAATTGTCGTTTCTATGGATAATTAGATGAAACACATTAAAATAATTATTTTTTAATTGATTGTGTTGATAAATGTAGGTCTATTTTTTTTTAAATGAGATATTTTTAATTTCAAGAAAGAGATTAATGAAGAACATTTTTTTTCTATCATTGTCTCCCTTAAATGGGTTTAATATTTTTTCTTCTTTTAAAAAATATTATTAATAGTCAATGTTCATAACCTTCTTAGGATGGGTTTCCTTAACTTTCTTAGTTGTTATTCAAATGAGTTTCATTTAATATTCTAATTTTTGTAATTATATGTGTTGAATATTTTTGAGAACTTAGAAAAATCAATTATAAAATATCAAACACATTTCTTCATACATAAATATCTACATCTTACCAAACTTGGAGTGCGTATATCACTGATAAGAACCAAACAATCAACACCCTTCAGAAACTCTTTAACAAAAAAATCAACATATTTATCAAATATAACCGACACACTTAGAACAAAAAATATTTAACACAAAGAAAATATTCATCAAATATAACAGATGAATTTACAACACTCGCATAGTTGTGAAGTATGACCAAAATCACAAGATAGTGAACTTTTAAATTAATGAAAATGTCCATCACAACCTTAATCTAGATAGTCCACACACAATGCCATGTGTATTTTCAAGGCTTGATTCAATTCATGAGTTTAACGCCAACATCACCTTGGTACTTGTTCCAATAAGAAACATAATATTCCATTGCTCGTCATCTATCTAAGAACTATATCCCAACACAATGATAAATTTGCTAATTTTTCATTTGCAATTTTCAAGACTAAGGTTCCACCACCATATGTAAGGGTGGATTTTTAATTTACATATACCTAACATGAACTATCATTTTTAGATTCAATTCCAAAGCATATAATCAACCTTACAAATATTACTCTATGGTAAATTGAATGGTAGTTCAGATTCAAGGTTAAAGAATGAAATTAAACAATTTTAAAAGCATTAATCTATGATAAATTGGTAAATTTATTTTTATTACTTGTAATAATTTTAAAGTTCAAATATTTTTTCCTATGTTTAAATGTAGACGTGAAATTCATACCCACAAAAGTAACTTTATAAAAAAACTTCTTGACAAAAATAATAGTTTTCACGAGCTAATATGCATAATATGAAATGTGAGGAATTATTATTTTGTTCTATTTAACTATAATAATTTTATTTTTATAAAAATCAATGAAAACTTTAGTAAAACTATTTCAAAATACAATTTAATTCAGAAATAAATTTAAAATATTAATTAAATTGGGCAATCATTAATTAATTCATTTAGTTTAGTTTATAAACATGTTTAATCAACACATTGTATCTTATTGCATAACAAATAATGCACTTTGAAAATTGGTTAAACATTATATAATAACAATAAATTAAATTATTACTATAAAAAATGACACTAAATGATTATAAATACAATTCAACATTATATGGAATCTCAAATTTAAATGAGTGATACAAATAAAATTTGATGTAAAAACAAAGAAATCATTAATGACATTAATTATTAACATACACAATACATTTTATAAATCAAAGAATATTAACATCAACAAAATATCCCTCGATTTAGGTGCCAGTTGGAAGCCCTTCCTGAATCTTAGGCCTTATGAATACCATGGGGATCCTCGCTATGGATATCCATATGCGATGAGGCATCCTCCTGCCTCCTTCTAATGCTCAAGATTAACTCAAAGTTAAATCCAACCAATGGGTTTGTGTTGGCGAACATGCTTATGCCCTCCATCAATTATTGCATGTCGCTGCATAGTACCTTGACCATGAGGCCCTGATATCAAATTTGGCTTGATGAATCGGTTAGTACCTTCAACATTCAGTCAGAGCTCCAAACGACGACACTCAACCTCAAAAACAACTTATTCACCAAGTATGCCTCTGATTTGCATTCAAAGTGGTGTGTTGGATATGGTACGAGGGGAATAACAACTAACATAATGGGGAATTACAAACTCTATCGTTGGCTCTGGAACTCCAATTTGATTTGGAAAGCACACAAGGTATGGAAATTTTTCATTCTTGTCACTCCTCACTGCTCCCTTTGTCTGCCAAGCACCCAATTTTGTGGGAACTCAATGGATAGGTCTGGGCCCAGGGGAAGAGGTAGAATCCACTGTTTTCAACCGCGGTCGAGAATCCACCAGGAAGCAAATGACGCTATGGAAGAATACTACAAAAACACCATTCCTAATTAAGCAAACATTGAGAGTCTTGAAAACGAGGCCAACCATGGGAGGACAAAAACCACAAATGCTGTAGTGGACACATAATTCATGCCTCTTCTTCCCGACATTGGATCAATCCATGCAAGAGATACCAAATATATCCACACTATCGACCTATATTGGCACATGAAGACCATCTTAGCTAAATCCATCATTACTAGGGATGCTACTCAAATGGAGATATCTAGAAAAATTGAATACATTAAGCTTTAGAACCAACCACTGGACAAGAAACTCAACATTATGGCTACTAAACAAGGCATCATCTTCAGTGCTGATGGAGAGGAAACCACCCATGTTCCTTGGGAATCTCCTTCCTCTTCTATTTAATTTTCTATCTGTAACGACCCCTTCATTATGACTACAAGCGAAGAAGAAGATGCAATTTTTTCTTTTTCTTTTGAACAAGATGACAACGACAATTACAACTAGACAACACACCTAACGATGAACACCACGCCCACCGAAAAGGAAACAAACATCTATGACTCCACGTACTGGCACAAGAGCAGCTGGACGAAACATGCATAATCAACAAGGAGAAAAGACTACCCTCCCAACACAAACATGACCATGCCTACAAGCTAAGGGACAACATCCCCATCTCGACACAATGGCCCCGATGACCATTTGACTAGAACCTCGATATCGCACAACCAACACATGATGGAATTCAACCCAAGCGTCAATAACAAACTTACAACAAACAACAATACTCACACTGAAAGAATAGACTTTGGCCAAGTTATCATTCGCCTCTATCCAATGGGGCATGCCATGATCCCCTCATTAGGAATGATGCCGTCCCCAGGTGATAGGTGTGGCGCTAACCCTGGCGCTACCTAACCTATCTGGACCAAGGAATCAAGATAAATCCGAGACGCCAAGGGCTGAAATAACTGACATGAAGACTACGCCTATGCCCCTAAGCAATGGGTAGACAAGAAGCAAGAAGACATCACTCAACAAGCGCAATCCAATAAATGATTCATCGACGACCAAGAAGCCCCAAGGTTAAGCAAGAAGTCTAGGCGCGAAGGGTAAACTATTATAACCAACCATCCTATAACTCAACATTATCACTTGTCTAACAAAGAAATCCTATTATTTGATAAAAGTCCGCAACAACTGGTATGGATTTATTAGTAAAAAAAAATGTTAATATTTCCCTTGAACAACAAACAACCTTTATTTTCCTCAAGCTCTAATCACTCCAAGAATAAGTTAGTTGAGGTAATTATTTATTACGTCTCGCCCATTACACACTAATTCTTTGCCACCTAAAGATATTATATATCCCGATCACATACTAGCCTTAATATCTCATATATATGCTATGATGCCAAATAAAATAAGTGTTGCAATAAAATAGTTGTGCCTGATCAATGTATCCGTTAAACCATCAATGTAGTGCTTTCTATTTTCCATGGTTAACATTTATATAACAAAACGAAATTAGAAAGAGTTTAACTATAAATCCCAGACATGAAGGTTAATGTATCAATCACTGTCGATTGAATAAATGTTGTAATTACTAAGGAATTGACCGGTGAATTGCCGTTCCATTATAAAATTGCTATCATAAATTGGCTATGTGGATTCGCTGTCAACCTAGTAAATAGATGTCTAAATAAGGCAAACTCACAATCATCTTAAAGGAAAAATCACAGTCTTTATAAAGGAAACTCAGAGTCATCTTAAAGGAGAAATCACAGTCTTTATAAAGGCAAACTCGTAGTCATCTTGAAGGAAAAATCATAGTCTTTATAAAGGCAAAGTCACAATCATCTTAAAGGAAAAATCACAGTCCTTATAAAGGTAAACTCGCAGTCATATTGAAGGAAAAATCACAGTCTTTATAAAGGAAAACTCACAATCACCTTAAAGGAAAAATAAAAGTCTTTATAAAGGCAAACTCACAGTCATATTGAAGGCAAAATCATAGTCTTTATAAAGGCAAACTCACTGTCATATTGAAGGAAAAATCGCAGTCTTTAAAACGACAAACTCCCAGTCATCTTGAAGGCAAAATCACAGTCTTTAAAATGAAAAACTCGTAGTCATCTTAAAGGAAAAATCACACTCCTTATAAAGGCAAACTCACAGTCATCTTGAAGGCAAAATCGTAGGCAAACATGGGTAACGAATTGCAATTTTTAAGGTGGAATCGTTGTGTATAACAAGTAACCTTGTACAGTCTATAAAGAGGTAAAATCGTGATGCAAACAAGGGGAATGGTTGCAGTCTTAAACCAACTGCAGACACACTAGGACATCGCAAAGGTTAATCCATCACAAACCCAGGAAACGACTGGGTAATGATTGAAGTGGCTGGGTAAAAGTTAAAAGTAAAAATTCCAATGTTGAATCACCAAGGAAATCGAATTGCAGGCTGAGTAAACGCCCAGAAAAATGAATAAGCTGGCTGAGTTTTATCAAAATCACTGAGTTGATATCTAGTTTGTTGGGTTCATCAATAAAAAAAATGCTGAGTTTTGCATTCAAAATCGCAGTAAAAAATGAATTACTTCGTGGCTTAACCAAATGCTGGAGACACAGACCCAAAATGAAAATGCAGCCCATGCTAATTTCCATTTCCATGGGTCCTATCATTAAAAAATCCATAGGTACAATAATAATGGTTTAAGTGTTGCTGGTAACGCTATCAATGGAAAATTGATAACACTACCATAAAATAAACTGCATATATACTCAATTGTTATGCAGAAAAATAAAAACTGATAACGCTATCATAAATTAAAATGTAGATAAAATCAATAGATATCGTAGAAAAATAAAAACTGATAACACTTCCATATTGAAATATATATGCCATCTAGAGTGGTAAGTTCACAGTCTAAGGCAAGGCGAAGACATAGTCCAATAAGAGGGTAAATCGCTGACTGAAAAAGGGTAAATCATGGTCAAGTCGAAGGTAAGTTGTTGTCGGTAAGATGGTAAAACACAGAGTTAAAGAAGAACTCAGATGGTATTACGCAGTTTGTGGAAGGAAAGGATTAACAATCACATGAGTACTCATTTGCAAAGGCGCAAGGCACACCATCAATCAACCAAGAACAATCAACATGGGTAGATGGCTGGGAAGAAGCATCCTTTGCTCATCATCCATGCAAAAAAAAGTAGGGTGTTAGGATCTATAGGTCTATTAACACCGAAGTGAAAACCATTGATCCATCTCCTAATCGACTGCTCAGGTGAGGACTGATGAGCTAAGGACGAGGGTGAAGTAAGAAGCACAAAGTCATCACAAAATCAATAAAACCATAGGGCAATCACAACATGTAGGGATTGAAAGCTAAGGGAATCAATCAACAACGATCTTAAGGCTATGGGAATTAAATTATCAATTAAAATGCTAACTCAACACTTTATTTACCCAATTACAATAGAGAATTGAAAGCGTGAGGTATAATAAGAATCTACCATGTAGAATCAAGTAAGTGTACCGTAGCTCAAGTTGTCCACTCTGAGTCGTTGTCCCGCACGCTCCATGAAACTCCTGCTTGTCGACTGATGAGACTTCACTTGTACATCCCAACCAACGCTAGGGGTACTCTTCTTCCCCCTTAGCCCCCCGATCTGCAAAGGGACCATGCATACTGAACCAAATATTAGCTATCTCCCATCTCGCCTCGCAAGGCTAAGCTACCAGTCCTCACCGAGCTGGGTATCCCAACTCCCACAAGCTAAATTAGTCAAGTCTAAAATTCTTCAGCGTAACGTTACACATTAGAGAAAAGATGCATCCTCCTCCTCCTCCCTCCTTTATATAGAGTTTCTAAGTCCTTTACTTTCCCAATTTCCCATTTAATTTATTGTTCAACAATTTAATTCATAAAAATCCTCCCTGTACATGTGTCACCCATCCCCTTCATTGCACCATAATTTAATTTCATTAATTAATTAATTACTCCTATTTCCCTCACCCTCCTAAAAGAATTCCTAGAATCACTCCTAGATGTCCCCATATTCCCTTACACATTTTAATGACTTACCCCCTTACTAATTTACCAGTTGAGTTCGATTTAGAAAGTTCTTAAATGATAGATACCTTACTAAGTTAGTCTTTCTACCTTTTTCTTGTGTTTCCCCTTTCTTTTTATGTTTCCTTCTTTTTCCTAGTTTCCTAAATATTTTAATTTTCCCTCTTTCCCTTTTCATTTAAAACTCAAATTGGCATGTGCAGAAAATCACCTTTTCCCCTTTTTTCTTTTTAATTAATAAATTTTAATTAGCATATGTAACAAGACAATTATTTCCCCTTTTCCCCCCTTTTTAAATTTTATCCCCAAAAAGATTTTTATAAATTAATTGAATTGCTTACCCCCTTATCGTCACATGATTAATGATGATTATTATATTGTTTATTTATTTTTATTTTTATTTTTATATAAATATATATTTTTATCACAAGTATCACTTAGACCTAGATTTTAATTTTCGAGGCTGGGTGACATTTTATTAGGGAAATTGTTTTTAAATCTTTCTTATCGCATTATTCGTTCTAAGTCCATCTAAGTTTATTCATTTATTATTTAACAACGCGACGTTCCCTTTAGGATGCACTAGGTTCTCCAAGGGTTCCATTCGCCTCATTCAGTTTCCCTTGCGCGACGTGCCCTTCAGGACACACTATGTGCTACAAGGGTGCCACTCGCCTCTTTTCATTTTTCTTGCGCGACGTGCCCTTTAGGATGCACTACGTGCTCCAAGGGTGCCACTTGCCTCTTGACTGACTTGGTAGACATAAAAAAACCCTGGAGTCAATACTCCGCCAGGTGATCTCGTGGGAGAATAAGGGCCTCTAAGGAATAAGGCCCCTTCCTTATTGCATGCTCCTTAGAATCATTGTGAGTGACTGTCACAATATTCCCTCACAACATCATGGGTATTCTCAAAATATGTAGTCATTAACCTATAGTTCGAGCCATAGTGGGAGTGCTAGTAGGCTGTAGCAGGGCTGCTGTCCACACCTCTCCCTCAACATCTCTGGTAATTGTGCGTGACCCCTCTACTCCACATGTGAGTCAGGTCGAAAAGCTATCGTCAACTTGCATCATCAAGGAATCATGTCATAAATAATATCCATAATCATATCATCTAATTAGATGCAAAAATTTCATATATACAACAATCAAACCCCCAATAGTCCACTCCATGAATCGATTCGGAGTCCAAGGGGTTTCATCGATGCCTCTACATTCTCGAGGTCCAAAATCCTGCACAATTAGGAAAACCGAGTCAATAACACCTGTCTATGTCAATACAACAAAATAACATGTAAGCAATCCATAACACCTCATAATCATAATCAAATGCCCAGTAGTATAGTACTCCAGATCACTTGCAATCAAGTGTCCTCAAAGAATAAGTTTTCTCAGTGCGCACAAGAGAGAGATGTTACACTATCATGCTATCTCCCTTCTTTAGTATATATGGATATATATTTAAGAGCACTAATCCTCATACTTTTGAAAATTTTTCGGACAACTCTTGTAATAAGTTTTGGGACAATTTTTGTAAAAACTTTGTGGACAATATTTGTTTTGATATATCCTAGGAAGCAAGCCCGAGGAAGCATCTATTGTACCGCTAGACTGGTTTCCCTCATGGTATCCTAACAATAGAACATCTATAATTTTATTTTTTCCTTCTTATTTTTTTTTTTGTAAGTAAGATTATATAAAAATCCTTCCAAAATAAAAAAATTACAACATCAACAGTTTAACCCAGACTGTAATAATTGAATTTCCTTGAGGGGAAACCAATTCAGCTAGCCTAATAGGTTGAGAACCAAAGTCTTAAGCTACTAGTCATAGTACAATGTCTAACCACAAAAATTACATCGCCCCATGGGGAAAACCGATTTAACATTTTGGCTAAGATTGACATAAGTTAAAGTAGACAAAAGGGTATCCAGAGCAAGGTGCACTAGGAGTAATGGAACCCTGGTTATAGCGGAGCCATGTTAAATGCATGGCAGTGGAGAGAGGGGAGGGAATGCACCTGTCACATGGCTGGAGCCATGTTGGCCATCGCCTGTCCGTTCCGTTTAACACCTAGTCAACAATAACACCCCATCCGGGGAGCTGTCGATGGATAGAGCCCTTTCCTTGCATCTCTAAAGGATGGGACACATCTGGTGGATGGAGGCTTGGCAGAGAAGGTTCGATCCCTCCAAGTCTATTCCAATATTAGCAAGATCGTTAGCAATTTGATTAGCCTTCCATCTCACATGTGAGGGGATATGGGCTTGATTGTGTCGGATAAACATTGCAATTGTTCTGAGTCCATGAGATAGTCACCAGTAGGGTGAGATTTTCTTTGGATCAACACCGTTCAGGATTTTCTGAAAGAGATTGAGTATTACTTGCGAATCACCTTCCACTATTAGTTTATGGAAGTTATGTTCTACAGACAATTGCAAACCTCTTGTGAGGCCCAAATTTCTGCAACATTTTTTGTGGTATGGCCTAAGATTCCTGCAGTGATGAGTAAAATGTTCCCCTGGTGGTTTTGAAAGACCGATCTGAAGCCTGCTGCACCCAGGTTCCCTTTGGAGGATCCATCAAAATTCAATTTGATAAAATCATCAGAAGGAGAGGACCAATGAGAGGGGATGTCCCCGAAGGAGTGATTATGAGGAGTGGAGGGAAAACTCTATTTTGTAGTAAGTTTCTAGTTTTTCAAGATGCTTTGTTCTTGAATTGGATAGGTTAGGTCCATTTCAGTCCAATGCTGCAAGATGATTGTTTCCCTTATGTTGGCGTAGATTCGGGTCCAACAATGTTGCTAGTTGTGCTGAATGTTGTTGAAGACCCTTCAATTACTTTCCTTCTAGAGTTTCTAGAGGATGAAGTCGGGGAGTAAATTCCATATGCAGTTTACTATGGGTGATTGGAAAGCCACGTCTCTCCACTATTCGATGGTTGTGCTTATGATGTCCTGCTTACGATCTAAAATGCGCATGATAGACGCGCATTGGTCCCAAACTTGGGTGCTGAAGGGGAATATGTTTAGGAGATGATTCATCATTTCTGCCTCTTCCATGCATAGTAGGCATATGGAAGGCCCTGTAAACCCCCTTTTTGTGAGATTGTCCCAAGTGAGAATGCTGCCATGTGCCACCAACCAAAGGAAGATAGTGAATTTTGGCTAGTGCTTTAGTGACCAGATTTTGTTCCAAACTTTCCCAAGGGGGGGGGGGGGGGGGGGGGGGGG
>ML777127.1:801471-827895 GCA_009831015.1 Picea engelmannii
TGTGTGTGTGTGTGTGTGTGTGTGTGTGTGTGTTAAATATTGCATTTCAAATTTAATTAAAAATAAAGAAATCATTAACATACCCACAATACATTTTATAAATAAAAAAACATCAACATCAACATTATATGAAAATGAATAATATACATGAACAATAATACCAAAATCAATATATATGTCAAATATACATCTCAAGACAAATATAAATGTGAAATATACATGTAAAATATACATCGCAACAATCAAATATATACATGTCAACAAGTGCCATAAGCTAGGTCTACCACCAGAGCTAGAGGCATTGGTACCCTGATTACCAAAGCCACAGGCTTCAATACCTCTGTCACCAGAACTAGAGGGATAAATATCTCTGCCACTAGAGCTAGAGGAATTAGTACCTCAAACAATAGAGCTAGAGGCATCAATGCCTCTGCCACTAGAGCTAGAGGTATTAATACCTTTGTGAGATAATAATGTATAATTTAGCATCCATTATATCTCTCCACCATAAGCTATATCACCATATGCATCGATAACATCTATAACATCAATAGCAAGTGTAGTGGGTGTAGTAGTGGCTTGATCGAATGCTAGAGGAAGGGATGGTGGTCGGTTCGATGTTGGAGTCAGACATAATGGTTGGTCTACTCATGGAGGAGATGGTGGTCGATCTGCGCATGAAGGATATAGTGGTTGATTTTCTCATGAAGGAGATGGTGTTTGGTGTTATAGAATTAATTTCCACTGTATAGGGCCAGAAGGGAATACGACAAAATATCGAATCCAAGACACAACTCTAGCTTAAGATTTAGGTCACTTTTGAAGGGTGTCACTTATCGTACATGGAGAAAAAGCAATGCATCGCTGGTAAGATATAGTGCAACCCATGACACAATCTGTAACCTTCTAGATTCATGAAGTTTCGAAGAGGAAAGTGAGGGGTGAGATAGTTATTCATGAAACAAGCTTTGGAAATCACATAATTTGAGTCTCCATTGGTATGTGGAAGCTCTACCAAGCCTCTTCTAAGGATCTATATAAAGAAGGAAAATATTGAGCAAAAGGGAGGAAGAATAATTTATATATCTATGTTGCCAAAATTCAGTGGTGCTTCTCCATCTACATTAGTTGCAGTTAGGTTTCCTAGAGCTTGGTTGAAGAGCTGGGGAGGAGCAAGGAGAAAGGGGAAAAGAGGAATGCATCTACATCATGAGATAATTGTATTGATGTATTTATGTTATCCAAATTAATAGATCATTGGTTTTCCCCTTATGAATGTTTGTATTTCATACATAAATGTTTAGATTTGATTTTTTTATTATTATAGATAAGGTTATATCCAAGCTAGATATAGTATTTTAACACTAGGAAGACAAGCAAAATATTATTGTTTTGTCTCTTGTGTGCAGAAAGAAATTTGTAGAAGTTGTAGTTGTAACTTTAGGACTGTAGTAGCCAGGACATATGAAGGAAAACCTTCAGAACAATGTATTCCATTCTTCCATTTCCTTGTGCAATAATGAATCTTGTTGATTGTTTCTAGGAAAACCATAGAATTATAGCCCTCTGTCTATCTAGGATAAGTAGGTATATCCTAGGGAGATATTAGCATCCACCTATGATATTTTCTCCATTATAGAACTGGTGAATCCACCGGGGAAGGATATTTGATTCTTCTCTAGTTCAAAATCCCTTGCCTTTCATCTTTTATTTTGATTTGATTGTTTTCTTCCATGATGCTCCCTCAGAGGTTGGATCCCTAATATATGATTGGATCTGATTCAGATCTCTCTTTTTGAAAACTTTTTTAGGGTATCGCTTGGTTCACTACTGCTGACAAGCGACACGTCGTATGTTTCAAGTATTTTTACCCCTGACATCCCTTGTAAATTAGGAAAATTGCAGAATTCCTATATTCTCATGATCATATTTGATTTTATTGGTCCTAAGGATCTATGATTGGTCTTTATTTCTAGATTTAGTTTCTGATTGAGTCCTTTTGTCACACCTTTTTTCTTCAATTTTGGTTTGAAGTGTATTTTTGTAGATTTCTTGGATTGCTTGTTTACACTATTTTGTTGTCTCACAATCCATTGAAGTTGGTAAATGCACCTGACATATATGATCAGATATGGTAGTGTCCTATATTTATTTCATTTGGTTTGTTTGTCCTCTTATTATTGGTGTTCATTACTAGATCCAATTTCATAAGTAAGTTTTGGGCGAGATTCATGTAGAGAGATTGGAGTGGGATTTTCAACATCACTACCAATTTCCTACATCCCTTGCTTGCTGATTTGTTGGTTTTCCATTTGCAGATTATGTTCTTGTTTAGATTAAGAAAATTTTGCATAATATTTGAAAAAATGAACATAAAACCTTTGCATGCTTACAAGATTTTGAAGCATTAGGGACAAAGTGCATTGGTGAAGTGTTTGGTTTGAGATATTGTCAAAAGTTTGGATCTGATATGTTTGCATGGTGTCTTAATGTTTGAAAGATTGCATTATGAATTTATGAAGAAAAATATCTCTCATCCCTCCCATAATTAAAATTAATAGAATTGAACTATTGCATTAACATTTTTGCATTTCTTTGGTTGGGTCAAGAGTAAACACCATAAAAATTTCATCCATTTTCCATTTGACATAACAACAACCATAAGAAAAGAATTTTTAAATTAAAATCAATTAGACTCTTTTCTTTGCTAGCAAACTAGCATTAGATAAGTTTAGGGCCTTGGAATAGGATTGGAGAGTAAACTCTTCAAGGCCACCGAAACAAAACCTAGAGTCATTAAAGAGTGTAAAACCCATTTTTTCAATTAGTGTCTAGTGAAGATCCTCTAACACAAGAGTCAAACACGAGGTTGCATCGGGGAAAGTAGGGAGATTACCCCTCTCTACTTGTTTTGGTGTTTGTTGTATCATTTCAATTACTATGTATACATGGGTTTCGTTGGTGCCACGCCTCTGTGTGAGGTAAAGCCTTCAAATCTTCAGGCATAATTAACTTTCCCTTATGTGTGGATGGACCTGTGACTGTTCGCCTGATCATTGATTGTGAGGTGGTAGCCTTAGTAACCATTCCTAGGTAGTTGCAGAGGTGAATGCAGGTGGGATGTTCTTATAGTACTTGGGAAAAACATTCATTCATTGTATCAATTTTCCTAGAGGGTGTCCATCTTGATAAAGGGTGCTTGCACCGGTTGGGGATATCTCGCATTGTTCATAATAAATGCTCCTCATACCTTTGCTAGCCAACCTTGTGGGGACTTCATCTCCCCCAGAGGATTGGTTATTGGAAGGATCCTTAAGCCATTGGTTTGTCTGCTGTTGTCCTAGATTTGTTTAGGGGTGTGCTCTTTGGTTCCAAGTCTACATATTCATTAAGTTGAATTGTGTTTTGATTTACACATATTAATTTCACCATGGCTAAATCATCGTGTCAGTCCCGTCGGTTACGAGGAATAGAACTGATAATGAAGGTACAACCACCTCTCAAATGGCGTGATATAGGAGACCACGAATTTGAAGAGTCCCATGTTTGGTTTGAGGAGATTGGTTTGGTTGAAGTAGAAGTGGTTGACGAAATTCCTCCACCAAAATTTAACCCTCCTTTGACAACTCCTGAAGCACCTGTACTTATCTCGATAAGGGATGTTTTTCAGTGAACCTTTTTCTTTATTCAATGATCCTTATATCATGCCAGGCCTAAGTTTTTCATTAAGTTTGGTTGAGACATCAATCCCATTTGCAACTGGGACTGGGGGAATCCATGTGATGTCCATATTACCTTCCCTAAGCACCATTGGAACTACATTGTCTATGCCATTTTGTACGGGTTCCTCGATATGGGGGACACTGGTTGTGTCTTATTTTCCATATGTTAGTCTACCTAGTGTTCCTACACACATCATATCCATTCTGATGCCCACATATGGATCTTCTTCCAGTGGGGGGTTGAGCTTTGGTTTCAACATGTGGGGTGGAGTTCCTTCCACCTCCAAAATTCTAATGAGTGGTCCGACATTGTTAGGTGTTGGTTTACCTTTTGGATGGAACATTCATAGTGGTTTTAGAGCTGTCTCTAGTCAAGTTGGGGGGGTGGGGTAATATGTCAAGAGGGTTTAGTTTCCCATGGTTTAGAACACCTTTCCCCTAGGTCACATCCCTTTGGGGGGAATTTCCACAATGGGGAGGATTTCCCTTTATTCATACCTTCATTCCTAGGGGGTTCTTCCCAGGGACTATTTTTGGGAACACATTTCCTTTAGGGTCTATGCCTACAATTAGAGGTAATCCCCTAGAGGGATGTCTATTATGGGGAGAATCCATGCTCCTGGAGTGCCACCATCCTTTGGGGCATTTTATCTTCTAGAACACCTCAACCCTCTGGTAGAAAAAACATAGGGGGATTGTAAGGTTCATCTGGGACCTCAATAAATTCATTTTCTTATATGTCATCGCCCTTACTTGCAACGCTATACTTGCTTGACTTATCGTGTTTGAAAAATTACCCTATTTCCCACAACCCTTCATGGCCATTCATTCCTGCTAAGATACCACCATACATGCAAAAATTCAATGGAAAGACGGTAAAATACCTCTCCACACACATCATGACATATAATTTGTGGTGCTCATCCAATTATTTGAAGGCTTATAATGTGAGGATGTTTATTTTACAAATATCCATGACCTGAAGTTCCACCAAATGGTATATTGAATTAGAAGGCACTTCCTTCAAAATTTTTAACGACTTGGAAATGGCGTTTCTAACACATTAGAAATTACCCATATGATATGAGATAGGAAAAAATATCTAGATGTCTCTATGGTAGGATACCACCAATCAGATCTCTGATCATATACATGAGTGGAGGCGAAGACATAGGATGATTAAGACCCAGATTCTGGACAAAATCCTAATGGAGTAGTTCACAAAGTCCCTCCTATCACCCATTTCCAACGACGTAGTTATGGATGGGTTGGATACCGAGGATAAAGCCATGATGTGTGCCTAACACTTGGATTTGATTTAATCTCACTCATGAACTCTTAATGATATTATCCCACATGCTCCTAGGACGTCAACAGATCCTAGGAATCCAAACCTCAGACCCCATGCTGACGGTGTGGTGGGTTCTGTTTCCCATGCTTGTGTGGGCCAGTTAGATGACCATATGGATCACATGTATATTTTTTCACACTCATCATCTTCTGGATCTAATGGTCAAACTACAATGATCCCTAATCAAACCTTCAAGGTGAATATGGTGTAATCCATGAAATGAAAGTATCCTCAACAACCTAGAGGAAATAAGAAGAGGAATAAAAATAAAAAATCCAATGCTAAGTCGGGGACGACTGCCACCGAAAAAAAATCAACGGGGCACGATGATCCGGATTATTTTCGGCACAAAATGAGAGCGAAGATATAATAAATAAATGCACAGAGATAGCACAAATATTCAATAATATAACATAAATGTATCAGAGATGCAACCATAAGAACAAATATACAATAATACATAATTTCTATTAAATAAATAAATGTACAGAGACTGTAAAAATACAGAGTGAAAGATTCGCTAGAATGGTGGCAACTTATCTCTGAGAAGAGATGTGACAGCTACTCGCATTCACAAGAAGATGAATACAATGAGTCTCTGAAGGCATTTTTACAATAAGCAGGAATGCCAAAAACCCTAAACATCCAAAAACCTAACCCTAGGAGATAAAGCGCCAAAAGTCATGTGTGCCCTGTTTGGGTAAGCGAGTACATCAAATTCCCGGGGTCGCAACTTTTGCATATGATCTCTGTTTTGGGCGTGTGATAGCTCGTTGGAAAGGTATCATCGAGGAGATTCATTTTGGGGGCTCAATCATGCCTTCAACTATCATTGAGAACCTCTATCTCGAAAAACCTTCATTTAGGCCGTCAAAATGGTCCCGGAAGTTAAAACCTGCTAAAAATAGTAAATTGCCAAAATTGCTAGAAAAATGTTTTGAGACAGTTAGAAAAGGTGGGTGGCCACTGATATCCACATGGAACAATACTACCTCCTTAGGAAGAAATGGTCTCCATTGCATTGATTTCCCGGGGGAGAGGGAAAAACATTTGCTGGATCTACATATTGGTGAGCTCCTTATATCGCTGGAGACGTCGCGCTGCTTAGTTTGTGGAAGTCAGTCATGAAACTATTGAAGCTGAGGATTTTCAAAAAGTCAAGCTACATGAGAGGAAGGTGTGCAAAAGGAATATTTGTGCTTTTCTGCAACCTTTTCAAGCTTCTTCTGTTGGATAGAATGTGTAGGGGGCGAGGCTGCAGTGGTTGTAGTGTCCTTCTATTCCACTTTTGAACAGATTGTGAAGAAGCTGAATTTTGCAGTATGAGATACTACCTTGTGACACTTTTTAGGTGGAACAATAGTTGGAACTACCTCTAGTATTCTGTAGAGATGACCCCCTAAAGTAACAATGACACTATGGGGTTGAGACTCATAAACATCATGGCGTATCCATATATATGGTTGGCCCAAGAGAACATCACAGACATCCAGTGGGGAAACATCATATAATACCTCATCCTTGAAGCGTTGGATGTCGTATGACAATTGACACTATTGGCTAACATGAAGATCTCATCCTTGCTGAAGCCACCCGATGTTGTATGGATATGGGTGTGGTGTTGTCGACAATCCCAATTGTTTGACGACCTCTGCTGAGATGAGGATTTTCTGGTTTCCCCTATCAACAATAAAATGCAGCGGGGTCCCCTTCACCCACATCTATGAATGAAAAAGGTGCGCCCCCCCCTCTTTAGGATTTGTTGGTTCTTCTGGTTGAATTGCTGTAGTCGCGACAATCGCAGTGGGGTCTGCGTTAATGATCTATCCTTTACCAATATTTTCAGAATCAGATTCAGAATCAGGGTTCAGATCCTTGTATTTGATCTTAGCCACCAATGGCTATTTTGAATGACATTCATCGATGTTGTGCCAAGGGATTTTGTGGAAATCACACCATTTTCCAGTGTCCTTCTTTGTCTTCCCGTGACCCTTATTTTCCTGTGTCTTGGATTGGTTTTTGGGAGACTGTTTGTTAGGTCCGTCTTTGTCATACTTTGGTTGTTGTGGATTTGCAGACCCGAATTCCCATTTGTTCTGGTGCTTAAATTTCTGCTCAATTTTAACAACATATCAATAAGAAACACCGAGTGATGAGATGTCCAGAGAATCCATTTCAGTATGGATGTATCTGTGTAGAGCCCCACGGCATTTCAGAACCAAATGTCGCTCGGATTCTTTGATATCCATCTTGGTGCGCAAGGTATGGAAGATATTGGTGAACTCTAGAACTTCTTGGCCCCTCTCTTTCTGCAATATGGTCCATCTCATGTACTGGTCCTCATAGTTGCCAACAGGGTAATATTGTTCCTTTACTGCATCCACAAAAAAATTCCAAGTGGGATCGGCCCCATATATTCCAGACTCCTCTGTGGAACTTTGTTCCCAGTAAGTTTCCCACCAATGTTTGACATGAGGGAAAGCTTTAAGGAGTGCGAAGGTGATCTTTTCTTTGTCGAAAAAATTGTGAACAAAGAAATAACCTTCTAGTAGAGTTAACCATTTTTCTAGGGCTTCTGCATCTATCTGTCTTTCAAATACATGAATAACAAAATTAACTTGTACCTTGAAAGGCGAGGTGCCTCCAAAGTGGCCGCTTGATGAAGATGTGCTTGATGCTATCGGCAGGCGTTTAAGGATGTGGGAAAAATTTTCCATCATTTCGTCCCTCTGTCGCGTGAGAGCTTGCTGAAGCAACAGATTGATAGGATCGTCTCCTCTGTGATTTTTATTTTCTTTCACCATTGAGGGTTTCTTGGGTGTGTGAGAGTGATTGTCTTCAAGAGAGACAAGCTCATGACCCAAATTTATATATTCCGACTTCGTCGGGGACATGCACTAAAAAAATGATCAAGAGCAACCTGCTCTGATACCACTGATCCAGATTATTTTTGGCATGAAATGAGAGCGGAGATATAATAAAGAAATGCACAGAGATATCACAGATATTCAATAATATAATAGAAATGTATCATATATGCAACCATAAGCACAAATATATAGTAATACATGATTTCTATTAATGAAAGAAATGTACAAAGATTGTAAAAATACAGAGTGAAAGATTCGCTAGAATGGTGGCATCTTATCTATGAGAAGAGATGTGACGACTACTCGCATTTGCAAGAAGATGATTACAATGAGGCTCTTAAGGCCTTTTTACAATAAGCAGGAATGCCAAAAACCTTAGACATCCAAAAATATAACCCTAGGAGATGAAGTGCCAAAAGTCATGTGGGCCCCGTTTGGGTAAGTGAGTACATCAACTTCCCGGGGTCGTAACGTTTGCATACGATCTCCGTTTTAGGCATGTGATAGATTGTTGGAAATGTATCATCGAGGATATTCATTTTGGGGGCTCAATAATGCCTTCAGATATCATTAAGAACCTTGATCTTGAAAAACCTTCATTTAGGCCCTCAAAATGGCCCTGGAAGTTAAAACTTGCTAAAAATAATAAATTGCCAAAATTGCCAGAAAACTTTTTTGAGCCAATCGAAAAGGGTGGGTGGCCATCGATATCCACATGGATCAATACTTCCTCCTTAGGAAGCAATGGTATCCATTGCGTTGAGTTATCGGGGGAGAGGGAAAAACATTTGCTGGATCTGCATCTTGGTGAGCTGCTTGTATCGCTGGAGATGTCGTGCTGCTTAGTTTGTGGAAGTCTGTCATGAACCTATTGAAGCTAAGGCTGTTCAACAAATCGAGCTACATGAGAGGAAGGTGTGCATAAGTAATCTTTGTTCTTTGCTGCAACCTTTTTGACCTGCTTCTGTTGGATAGAAGGTGCAGGGGGCGAGGATGTAGTGGTTGCAGTGTCCTTCTGTTCCCCTTTTGAACAGATTGTGAAGAAGCTGAATTTTGCAGTATGAGATACTACCTTGTGACACTTTTTAGGTGGAACAATAGTTGGAACTACCTCTGGTATTCTGTAGGGATGACCCCCCAAAGTAACAATGACACTACGGGGTCGAGTCTCATAAACAACATGGCATGTCCACATATATGGTTGGCCCAAGAGAACATCCCAGACATCCAGTGGGGCAACATAACATAATACCTCATCCTTCAAGGGTTGGATGCCATATGACAATCGACACTATTGGCTGACATGAATATCTCGTCCTTGTCAAAGCCACCCGATGTTGTATGGCTACGGGTGTGGTGTTGTCGACAATCCCAACTGTTTGACGACCTCTGCTGAGATGAGGTTTTTCTGGCTTCGACTATCAACAATAAAATGCAGCGGGGTCCCCTTCACGAAAATCTATGAATGAAAAAGGTGCTCCCCCTCTTCAGGATCTATTGGTTCTTCTGGTAAAATTGCTGCTGTCGTGAAAATAGCAGTGGGGTTTGCGTCAATGATCTGTCCTTTATCAGTATTTTCATAATCAGATTGTGAATCAGGGTTCAGATCCCTGTATTTGATCTTGGCCACCAATGACTGTTTTGAGCGATATTCATCGATGTCCTTCTTTGTCTTCCCGTGACCCTTCTTTTCGTGTGTCTTGGACTGGTGTTCGAGAGACTGTTTTTTAGGGCCGTCTTTGTCATACTTTTGTTGTTGCGGATTTGCAGACCAGAATTCCCATTTGTTCTGGTGATTAAATTTTTGCTCAATTTTAATAGCATATCGATAAGCAACACCGAGTGATGAGATGTCCAAAAAATCCATTTCAATCTGGATGTATCTGTGTAGAGCCCCACGGTATTTTAGAACCAAATATCGCTTGGAGTCTTTGATACCCAGCTTGGTGCGCAAGGTATGGAAGGTATTGGTGAACTATGGAACTACTTTTCCCCTCTCTTGCCGCAGTGTGGTCCATCTCATGTACTGGTCCTCATAGTTGCCAACAGGGTAATACTGTTCCTTTAATACATCCACAAAAAAATCCCAAGTGGGATCGACCCCATATATTCCTGACTCCTCTGTGGAACTTTTCTACCAGTAAGTTTCCCACCAATGTTTGACATGAGGTAGAGATTTAAGGAGTGCAAAGGTGATCTTTTCTTTGTCGGAAAAATTGTGAATAGAGAAATAACCTTCTAGCAGAGTTAACCATTTTTCTAGGGCTTTTGCATTTATCTGTCCTTCAAATACAAGAATATCAAAATTAACTTGTACCTTGAAAGGAGAGGTGCCTCCAAAGTGGTCGCTTGATGAATATGTGCCTGATGCTATCAGGAGGATTTTAAGGATGTGGGACAAATTCTCCATCATTTCGTCCCTTTGTCACGTGAGAGCTTGCTCAAGCAACAGATTGATAGGATTGTCTTCTCCGTCGTTTTTCTTTTGTTCCATCATTAAGGGTTTCTTGGGTGTGGGAGAGAGATTGTCTTCAAGAGAGACAATCTCGAGACCCAACTTGCTATACTCAGACCTCGTTGGGGACATGCACTGAAAAAAATGATCAAGAGTAGCCTACTCTGATATCACTGATCCAGATTATTTTCGGCACGAAATGAGAGTGGAGATATAATAAAGAAATGCACAGAGATATCACAGATATTCAATAATATAACATAAATGTATTAGAGATGCAACCATAAGCATAAATATACAATAATACATGATTTATATTAATGAAAGAAATGTACAAAGACTCTAAAAATACAGAGTGAAAGACTCGCTAGAATGGTGGCAGCTTATCTTTGAGAAGAGATGTGACGGCTACTCGCATTCGCAAGAAGATGATTACAATGAGGCTCTGAAATCCTTTTTACAATAAGCAGGATTGCCAAAAACCCTAGACATTCAAAAACCTAACCCTAGGAGATGAAGCGCCAAAAGTGATGTGGGCCCCATTTGGGTAAGTGAGTACATCAACTTCTTGGGGTCGTAACTTTTGCATACGATCTCCGTTTTAGG
This sequence comes from Picea engelmannii, assembly GCA_009831015.1. Taxonomy (NCBI): domain Eukaryota; kingdom Viridiplantae; phylum Streptophyta; class Pinopsida; order Pinales; family Pinaceae; genus Picea; species Picea engelmannii. The sequence goes on from ML777127.1 coordinate 812,476, forward strand.
CATGTGATAGCTCGTTAGAAAGGTATCCTCAAGGAGATTCATTTTGAGGGATAAACCATGCCTTTGGCTATCATTTAGAACATAAATCTCAAAAAAACTTCATTTAGGCCCTCAAAATGGCCCCAGAAGTTAAAATCCGCTAAAAATAGTAAATTACCAAAATTGCCAGAAAAATGTTTTGAGCCAGTTAGAAAAGGTGGGTGGCCACTGATATCCACATGGATCAATCCTCCCTCCTTAGGAAGCAATGGTATCCATTGCGTTGAGTTCCCGGGGGAGAGGGAAAAACATTTGCTGTATCTGCATCTTTGTGAGCTTCTTGTATCGCTGGAGACTTCGCGCTCCTTAGTTTGTGGAAGTGTGTCATGAACATGTTGAAGATGAGGCTATTCAACAAGTCGAGCTACATGAGAGGAAGGTGTGCAAAAGGAATATTTGTGCTTTTTTGAAACCTTTTCGACTTGCTTCTTTTGGATAGAAGGTGCAGGGGGCAAGGCTGTAGTGGTTGCAGTGTCCTTCTGTTCCCCTTTTGAACAGATTGTGAAGAAGATAAATTTTGCAGTATGAGATACTACCTTGAGACACTTTTTAGGTGGAACAATAGTTGGAACTACCTCTGGTATTCTGTAGAGATGACGCCCCAAAGTAACAATGACACTACGGGGTCGAGACTCATAAACAACATGGCATCTCCACATATATGGTTGGCCGAAGAGAACATCACAAACATCTAGTGGGGAAACATCACATAATACCTCATCCTTGAAGGGTTGGATGCCGTATGACAATCAACACTGTTGGCTGACACGAAGATCTCATCCTTGCCAAAGCCACCCGATGTTATATGGCCGTGGGTGTGGTGTTGTCGATAATCCCAACTGTTTGACGACCTCTGTTGAGATGAGGTTTTTCTGTCTTTCGCTATATACAATAAAATGCAGTGGGGTCCCCTTCACCCACATCTGTGAATGAAAAATGTGCTCCCCCTCTTCAGGATCTGTTGGTTCTTCTGCTTGAATTGCTGTGGTCATGACAATAGCAGTGGGGTCTGCGTCAATGATTTTTCCTTTACCAGTATTTTCAGAATTAGATTTTGAATCAGGGTTCAGATCCTTGTATTTGATCTTGACCACCAATGACTGTTTTGAGCGACATTCATCATTATTGTGCTAGGGGATTTTGTGGAAATCACACCATTTTCCGGTGTCCTTCTTTGTCTTCACGTGACCTTTCTTTTCCTGTGTCTTGGAATGGTTTTCGGGAGACTATTTGTTAGGGTCATCTTTTTCATACTTTGGTTGTTGTAGATTTGCAGACCCGAATTCCCGTTTGTTCTGGTGCTTAAATTTCTGCTCAATTTTAACAACATATCGATAAGAAACACTGAGTGATGAGATGTCCATAAAATCCATTTCAGTTTGGATGTATCTGTGTATAGTCCCACGGTATTTCAGAACAAAATTTCACTCATAGTATTTGATACCCATATTGGTGCGCAAGGTATGGAAGGTATTGGTGAACTCCAGAACTTCTTGGCTCCTCTCTTTCCGCTGTGTGGTCCATCTCATGTACTGGTCCTCATAGTTGCCAACAGGGTAATACTGTTCCTTTACCGCATCCACAAAAAAATCCCAAGTGGGATCGGCCCCATATATTCCAGACTCCTCTGTGGAACTTTGCTCCCAGTAAGTTTCCCACCAATGTTTGACATGAGGGAGAGATTTAAGGAGTGCGAAGGTGATATTTTCTTTGTCGGAAAAATTGTGAATAGAGAAATAACCTTCTAGTAGAGTTAACCATTTTTTTAGGGCTTCTGCATCTATCTGTCCTTCAAATACAAGAATATCAAAATTAACTTGTACCTTGAAAGGTGAGGTGCCTCCAAAGTGGCCGCTTGATGAATATGCACCTGTTACTATCGACAGGCATTTAAGGATGTGGGAAAATTTTTCCATCATTTCATCCCTTTGTCACGTGAGAGCTTGCTTAAGCAACAGATTGATAGGATCATCTGCTCTGTCATTTTTCTTTTCTTCCACCATTGAGGGTTTCTTGGGTGTGCGAGAGCAATTTTTTTCAAGAGAGACAAGCTCGAGACCCAACTTTCTATACTCGAACCTCATCGCGGACATGCACTGAAACAAATGATCAAGAGTAGCGCACTCTGATACCACTGATCCAGATTATTTTCGGCACGAAATGAGAGCAGAGATATAATAAAGAAATGCAAAGAGATATCACATATATTCAATAATATAACAAAAATGTATCTGAGATGAAACCATAAACAAAAATATATAGTAATACACGATTTCTATTAATGAAATAAATGTATAGAGACCGTAAAAATACAGAGTGAAAGACTCGCTAGAATGGTGGCAACTTATCTCTGAGAAGAGATGTGACGGCTACTCACATTCGAAAGAAGATGATTACAATGAGGCTCTGAAGGCCTTTTTACAATAAGAAGGACTTGAAAAAACCCTATACACCCAAAAACCTAACCCTAGGAGATGAAGCGCCAAAAGTCATGTGGGCCCCATTTGGGTAAGTGAGTACATCAACTTCCCAGGGTCGTAACTTTTGCATACGATCTCCGTTTTAGGCATGTGATAGCTCGTTAGAAAGGTATCCTTGAGGAGATTCATTTTGAGGGATAAACAATGCTTTTGGATATCATTGAGAACCTAAATCGCAAAAAAACTTCATTTAGGCCCTCAAAATGGCCCCAAAAGTTAAAGTTCGCTAAAAATAGTAAATTACCAAAATTGCCAAAAAACTGTTTTGAGCCAGTTAGAAAAGGTGGGTGGCCACTGATATCCACATGGATCAATCCTCCATCCTTAGGAAGCAATGGTCTCCATTGCGTTGAGTTCCCAGGGGAGAGGGAAAAACATTTGCTGTATCTGCATCTTTGTGAGCTTCTTGTATCGCTGGAGACGTCGCGCTCCTTAGTTTGTGGAAGTGTGTCATGAACCTATTGAAGCTGAGGCTATTCAACAAGTTGAGATACATGAGAGGAAGGTGTGAAAAAGGAATATTTGTGCTTTTTTACAACCTTTTCGACTTGCTTCTGTTGGATAGAAGGTGCAGGGGGCAAGGCTGTAGTGGTTGCAGTGTCCTTCTGTTCCCCTTTTGAACAGATTGTGAAGAAGCTAAATTTTGCAGTATGAGATACTACCTTACGACACTTTTTAGGTGGAACAATAGTTGGAACTACCTATGGTATTCTGTAGAGATGACGCCCCAAAGTAACAATGACACTACGGGGTCGAGACTCATAAACAACATGGCGTCTCCACATATATGGTTGGCCGAAGAGAACATCACAAACATCTAGTGGGGCAACCTTAGATAATACCTCATCCTTGAAGGGTTGGATGCCGTATGACAATCAACATTGTTGGATGACACAAAGATCTCATCCTTGCCGAAGCCACCTGATGTTATATGGCCATGGGTGTGGTGTTATCGATAATCCCAACTGTTTGACGACCTCTGTTGAGATGAGGTTTTTCTGTCTTCCGCTATCAACAATAAAATGCAGTGGGGTCCCCTTCACCAACATCTGTGAATGAAAAATGTGCTCCCCCTCTTCAGGATTTGTTGGTTCTTCTGTTTGAATTTCTGTGGTCGTGGCAATAACAGTGGGGTCTGTGTCAATGATTTATCCTTTACCAGTATTTTCAGAATTAGATTTTGAATCAGGGTTCAGATCCTTGTATTTGATCTCGACCACCAATGACTGTTTTGAGTGACATTCATCAGTGTTGTGCTAGGGGATTTTATGGAAATCACACCATTTTTCGGTGTCCTTCTTTGTCTTCACGTGACCTTTCTTTTCCTGTGTCTTGGAATGGTTTTTGGGAGACTGTTTGTTAGGGTCCTCTTTGTCATACTTTGGTTGTTGTAGATTTGTAGACCCGAATTCCCATTTTTTCTGGTGCTTAAATTTCTTCTCAATTTTAACAACATATCGATAAGCACCACTGAGTGATGAGATGTCCATAAATTCCATTTCAGTCTGGATGTATCTGTGTATAGTCCCACGGTATTTCAGAACCAAATTTCACTTAGAGTATTTGATACCCATCTTGGTGCACAAGGTATGGAAGGTATTGGTGAACTCTAGAACTTCTTGGCTCCTCTCTTTCCGCTGTGTGGTCCATCTCATGTACTGGTCCTCATAGTTGCCAACATGGTAATATTGTTCCTTTACCACATCCACAAAAAAATCCCAAGTGGGATCGGCCCCATATATTCCAGACTCCTCTGTGGAACTTTTCTCCCAGTAAGTTTCCCACCAATGTTTGGCATGAGGGAGAGATTTAAGGAGTGCGAAGGTGATATTTTCTTTGTCGGAAAAATTGTGAATAGAGAAATAACCTTCTAGTAGAGTTAACCATTTTTTTAGGGCTTCTGCATCTATCTGTCCTTCAAATACAAGAATATCAAAATTAACTTGTACCTTGAAAGGTGAGGTGCCTCCAAAGTGGCCTCTTGATGAATATGCACCTGATACTATCGGCAGGAATTCAAGGATGTGGGAAAATTTTTCCATCATTTCGTCCCTTTGTCATGTGAGAGCTTGCTCAAGCAACAGATTGATAGGATCATCTGCTCTGTCATTTTTCTTTTCTTCCACCATTGAGGGTTTCTTGGGTGTGCGAGAGCGATTTTTTTCAAGAGAGACAAGCTCGAGACCCAACTTTCTATACTCGAACCTCGTCGGGGACATGCACTGAAAAAAATGATCAAGAGTATCCCACTCTGATACCACTGATCCAGATTATTTTCGACACGAAATGAGAGCAGAGATATAATAAAGAAATGCACAGAGATATCACATATATTCGATAATATAACAAAAATGTATCTGAGATGTAACCATAAACACAAATATATAGTAATACACGATTTCTATTAATGAAATAAATGTACAGAGACCGTAAAAATACAGAGTGAAAGACTCGCTAGAATGGTGGCAACTTATCTCTGAGAAGAGATGTGACGACTACTCACATTCGAAAGAAGATGATTACAATGAGGCTCTAAAGGCCTTTTTACAATAAGGACTTGAAAAAACCCTATACATCCAAAAACCTAACCCTAGGAGATGAAGCGCCAAAAGTCATGTGGGCCCCATTTGGGTAAGTGAGTACATCAATTTCCCGGGGTCACAACTTTTGCATACGATCTCCGTTTTAGGCATGTGATAGCTCGTTATAAAGGTATCCTCGAGAAGATTCATTTTGAGGGATAAAAAATGCCTTTGGCTATCATTGAGAACCTAAATCTCAAAAAAACTTCATTTAGGCCCTCAAAATGGCCCCAGAAGTTAAAATCCGCTAAAAATAGTAAATTACCAAAATTGCCAGAAAATTGTTTTGAGCCAGTTAGAAAAGGTGGGTGGCCACTGATATCCAGATGGATCAATCCTTCATCCTTAGGAAGCAATGGTATCCATTGCGTTGAGTTCCCGGGGGAGAGGGAAAAACATTTGCTGTATCTGCATCTTTGTGAGCTTCTTGTATCACTAGAGACGTCGCACTCCTTAGTTTGTGGAAGTGTGTCATGAACCTGTTGAAGCTGAGGATATTAAACAAGTCGAGCTACATGAGAGGAAGGTGTGCAAAAGGAATATTTGTGATTTTTTACAACCTTTTCGACTTGCTTCTGTTGGATAGAAGGTGCAGGGGGCAAGGCTGTAGTGGTTGCAGTGTCCTTCTGTTCCCCTTTTGAACAGATTGTGAAGAAGCTAAATTTTGCAGTATGAGATACTACCTTGCGACACTTTTTAGGTGGAACAATAGTTGGAACTACCTCTGGTATTCTGTAGAGATGACGCCCCAAAGTAACAATGACACTATGGGGTCGAGACTCATAAACAACATGGCGTCTCCACATATATGGTTGGCCGAAGAGAACATCACAGACATCTAGTGGGGAAACATCACATAATACCTCATCCTTGAAGGGTTGGATGCCGTATGACAATCAACACTGTTGGCTGACATGAAGATCTCATCCTTGCCAAAGCCACCCGATGTTATATGGCCGTGGGTGTGGTGTTGTCGATAATCCCAACTGTTTGAGGACCTCTGTTGAGATGAGGTTTTCCTGTCTTCCGCTATCAACAATAAAATGCAGTGGGGTCCCCTTCACCCACATCTGTGAATGAAAAATGTGCTCCCCCTCTTCAGGATCTGTTGGTTCTTCTGGTTGAATTGTTGTGGTCATGACAATAGTAGTGGGGTCTGCGTCAATGATTTTTCCTTTACTAGTATTTTCAGAATTAGATTTTGAATCAGGGTTCAGATCCTTGTATTTGATCTTGACCACCAATGACTGTTTTGTGCGACATTCATCAGTGTTGTGCCAGGGGATTTTGTGGAAATCACACCATTTTCCGATGTCCTTTTTTGTCTTCACATGACCTTTCTTTTCCTGTGTCTTGGAATGGTTTTTGGGAGACTGTTTGTTAGGGTCATCTTTGCCATACTTTGGTTGTTGTAGATTTGCAGACCTGAATTCTCGTTTGTTCTGGTGCTTAAATTTTTTCTCAATTTTAACAACATATAGATAAGAAACACTGAGTGATGAGATGTCCATAAAATCCATTTCAGTCTGGATGTATCTGTGTATAGTCCCACGGTATTTCAGAACCAAATTTCACTCAGAGTATTTGATACCCATATTGGTGCGTAAGGTATGGAAGGTATTGGTGAACTCCAGAACTTCTTGGCTCCTCTCTTTCCACTGTGTGGTCCATCTCATGTACTGGTCCTCATAGTTGCCAACAGGGTAATATTGTTCCTTTACCGCATCCACAAAAAAATCCCAAGTGGGATCGGCCCCATATATTCTAGACTCCTCTGTGGAACTTTGCTCCTAGTAAGTTTCCCACCAATGTTTTACATGAGGGAGAGATTTAAGGAGTGCGAAGGTGATATTTTCTTTGTCGAAAAAATTGTGAATAGAGAAATAACCTTCTAGTAGAGTTAACCATTTTTTTAGGGCTTCTGCATCTATCTGTCCTTCAAATACAAGAATATCAAAATTAACTTGTACCTTGAAAGGTGAGGTGCCTCCAAAGTGGTCGCTTGATGAATATGCACCTGATACTATCGGCAGACATTTAAGGATGTGGGAAATTTTTTCCATCATTTCATCCCTTTGTCATGTGAGAGCTTGCTCAAGCAGCAGATTGATAGGATCATCTGCTCTGTCATTTTTCTTTTCTTCCACCATTGAGGGTTTCTTGGGTGTGCGAGAGCAATTTTTTTCAAGAGAGACAAGCTCGAGACCCAACTTTCTATACTCGAACCTCGTCGCGGACATGCACTGAAAAAAATGATCAAGAGTAGCCCACTTTGATACCACTAATCCAGATTATTTTCGGCACGAAATGAGAGCGGAGATATAATAAAGAAATGCACATAGATATCACATATATTCAATAATATAACAAAAATGTATCTGATATGCAACCATAAACACAGATATACAATAATACATGATTTCTATTAATGAAATAAATGTACAGAGACCGTAAAAATACAGAGTGAAAGACTCGCTAGAATGGTGGCAACTTATCTCTGAGAAGAGATGTGACGGCTACTCACATTGGAAAGAAGATGATTACAATGAGGCTCTGAAGGCCTTTTTACAATAAGAAGGACTTGCAAAAACCCTATACATCCAAAAACCTAACCCTAGGAGATGAAGCGCCAAAAGTCACGTGGGCCCCATTTGGGTAAGTGAGTACATCAACTTTCCGAGGTCGTAACTTTTGCATATGATTTCCATTTTAGGCATGTGATAGCTCATTGGAAAGGTATCATCGAGGATATTTATTTTGGTGGCTCAAGCATGCCTTCGGTTATCATTGAAAACCTCTATCTCGAAAATCCTTCATTTAGGCCCTCAAAATTCCCCCAGAAGTTAAAACCTGCTAAAAATTTTAAATTGCCAAAATTGTGAGAAAACTGCTTTGAGCCAGTCGGAAAAAGTGGGTGGCCACCGATATCCACATGGATCAATCCTCCCTCAGGAAGAAATGGTCTCCATTGCATTGAGTTCCCACGGGAGAGGGAAAAACCTTTGCTAGATCTGCATCTTGGTGAGCTGCTTGTATTGCTGGAGATGTCGCGCTGCTTAGTTTGTGGAAGTCTGTCATGAACCTGTTGAAGCTGAGGCTATTCAACAATTATAGCTACATGAGAGGAAGGTGTGCAGAAGGAATATTTGTTCTTTGTTGCAACCTTTTCGACCTGCTTCTATTGGATAGAAGGTGCAGGGGGCGAGGCTGTAGTGGTTGCAGTGTCCTTCTGTTCCCCTTTTGAAGAGATTGTGAAGAAGCTGAATTTTGCAGTATGAGATACTACCTTGTGACAGTTTTTAGGTGGAACAATAGTTGGAACTACCTCTGGTATTCTATAGAGATGACCCCCCAAAGTAACAATGACACTACGGGGTTGTGGCTCATAAACATCATGGAATATCCACATATATTGGCCCAACAGAACATCGCAGACATCCAGTGGGGCAACATCACATAATACCTCATCCTTGAAGGGTTGGATGCCGTATGACAATTGGCACTGTTGGCTGCCACGAAGATCTCGTCCTTGCCGAAGCCACCCGATGTTGTATGGCTACGGGTGTGGTGTTGTCGACAATCCCAACTGTTTGACGACCTCTACTGAGATGAGGTTTTTTTGGCTTTCGCTATCAAAAATAAAATGTAGCGGGGTCTCCTTCAACCACATTGGTGAATTAAAAATACGCTCCCCCTCTTCAGGATTTGTTGGTTCTTGTGGTTGAATTGCTGCGGTCACGACAATAGCAGTGGGGTCTGCGTCAATGATCTATCCTTTACTAGTATTTTTAGAATCATATTCTGAATCAGGGTTCAGATCCTTGTATTTGATCTCGACCACCAATGACTGTTTTGAGCAACATCCTTCGGTTTTGTGCCAACGGATTTTATGGAAATCAAACCATTTTCCAGTGTCCTTCTTTGTCTTCCCGTGACCCTTCTTTTTCTATGTCTTGGACTAGTTTTCAAGAGACTGTTTGTTAGGGACGTCTTTGTCATACTTTGGTTGTTGCGGATTTGAAGACCTGAATTCCCATTTGTTTTGGTGCTTAAATTTCTGCTGAATTTTAACAACATATCGATAAGCAACACTGAGTGATGAGATGTTCAAAAAATCCATTTTATTCTGGATGTATCTGTGTAGATCCCCATGGTATTTCAGAACCAAATGTCACTTAGAGTCTTTGATACCCAGCTTGGTGCGCAAGGTATGGAAGGTATTGGTGAACTCCGAAACTTCTTGGCCCCTCTCTTGCCACAGTGTGGTCCATCTCATGTACTCGTCACCATAGTTTCCAATAGGGTAATACTGTTCCTTTACCGCACCCACAAAAAGATCCCAAGTGGGATCGACCCCATATATTCCAAACTCCTCTGTGGAACTTTTCTCCCAGTAAGTTTCCCACCAATGTTTGACATGAGGGAGAGATTTAAGGAGTGAAAAGGTGATCTTTTCTTTTTCGTAAAAATTGTGAACAGAGAAATAACCTTCTAGTAGAGTTAACCATTTTTCTAGGGATTCTACATCTATCTGTCCTTCAAATATAGGAATATCAAAATTAACTTGTACCTTGAAAGGCGAGGTGCCTCCAAAGTGGCCTCTTTATGAATATGTGCCTGATGCTATTGGAAGGCGTTTAAGGATGTGGGAAAAATTCTCCATCATTTCGTCCCTCTGTCACGTGAGAGCTTGCTCAAGCAACATATTGATAGGCTCGTCTACTACTTTGTTTTTTTTTCTTCCGCCATTGAGGGTTTCTTGGGTGTGCAAGAGAGATTGTCTTCAAGAGAGACAAGATCAAGACCCAAATTTCTATACTCGGACCTCGTCGGGGAAATGCACTGAAAAAAATGATCAAGAGCAGCCTGCTCTATATCCACTGATCTGGATTATTTTCGGCACAAAATGAGAGAGGAGATATAATAAAGAAATGCACAGAGATATCACATATATTCAATAATATAAAAGGAATGTATTAGAGATGCAACCATAAGAATAGATATACAATAATACACAATTTCTATTAATGAAAGAAATGTACAGAGACTGTAAAAATACAGAGTGAAAGACTCACTAGAATGGTGGTAGCTTATCTCTGAGAAGAGATGTGACAACTACTCGCATTCACAAGAAGATGATTACAATGAGGCTCTGAAGGCCTTTTTACAATAAGCAGGAATGCCAAAATCCCTATACATCCAAAAACCCTAGACATCCAAAAACCTAACCCTAGGAGATGAAGCGCCAAAAGTCATGTGGGCCCCGTTTGGGTAAGTGAGTACATCAACTTCCCGGGGTCGTAACTTTTGCATACGATCTCCGTTTTAGGCGTGTGATAGCTCGTTGGAAAGATATCATCGAGGAGATTCATTTTGGGGTCTCAATCATGCCTAAAACTACCATTGAGAACCTCAATCTTGAAAAACCTTCATTTAGGCCCTCAAAATGGCCCTGAAAGTTAAAACTTGCTAAAAATAGTAAATTGCCAGAATTGCCAGAAAACTGTTTTGAGCCAGTTGAAAAAGTTGGGTGGCCATTGATATCCACATGGATCAATCCTCCCTACTTAGGAAGCAATGGTCTCCATTGCGTTGAGTTCCCGGGGGAGAGGGAAAAACATTTGCTGGATATGCATCTTGGTGAGCTACTTGTATCGCTGGAGACGTCGCGCTACATAGTTTGTGGAAGTCTGTCATGAACCTGTTGAAGCTGAGGCTGTTCAACAAGTTGAGCTACATGAGAGGAAGGTGTGAAAAAGGAATATTTGTGCTTTGCTGTAACCTTTTCGACTTGCTTCTATTGGATAGAAGGTGCAGGGGGTGAGACTGTAGTGGTTGCAGTGTCCTTCTGATCCCCTTTTGAATAGATTGTGAAGAAGTTGAATTTTCAGTATGAGATACTACCTTGTGACACTTTTTAGGTGGAACAATAGTTGGAACTACCTCTATTATTCTGTAGAGATGACCTCCCAAAGTAGCAATAAAACTATGGGGTTGAGATTCATAAACAACATGGCGTGTCCACATATATAGTTGGCCCAACAGAACATCACATACATCCAGTGGGGAAACATCACATAATACCTCATCCTTGAAGGGTTGGATGCCATATGAAAATTGACACTGTTGGCTGACATGGAGATCTCGTCCTTGCCGAAGCCACCCGATGTTGTATGGCTGCGGGTGTGGTGTTTTCGACAATCCTAACTGTTTGACAACCTCTGCTGAGATGAGGTTTTTATAGCTTCTTCCATCAACAATAAAATCCAACAGGGTCCCCTTCAACCACATTTGTGAATGAAAAGGCCTCTCCCCCTCTTCAGGATCTCTTGGTTCTTCTGGTTGAATTTCCGCGGTTGCGACAATAACAGTGGGGTCTGCATCAATGATCTATCCTTTACCAGTATTTTCAGAATCAGATTTTGAATTAGGGTTCAGATCCTTGTATTTTATCTCGACCACCAATGACTATTTTGAGAGACATTCATCGGTGTTGTGCCAGGGGATTTTGTGGAAATCACACCATTTTTTGGTATCCTTCTTTGTCTTCCCGTGACCCTTCTTTTATTGTGTCTTGGACTGGTTTTCAGGAGACTGTTTGTTAGGGCCATCTTTGTCATACTTTTTTTGTTGTGGATTTTCAAACTCGAATTCCTGTTTGTTCTGGTGCTTAAATTTCTGCTCAATTTTAACAACATATCGATAAGCAACACCGAGTGATGAGATGTCTAGAAAATCCATTTAAGTCTGGATGTATTTGTGTAGAGCCCCATGGTATTTTAGAACCAAATGTCGCTCGGAGTCTTTGATACCCAGCTTGGTGCGCAAGGTATGGAAGGTATTGGTGAAATCTGAAACTGCTTGGTCCCTCTCTTGCCTCAGTGTGGTCCATCTAATGTACTAGTCCTCATAGTTGCCAACATGGTAATACTATTCCTTTACCACATCCACAAAAAAATCCCAAGTGGGATCGACCCCATATATTCCAGACTCCTCTGTGGAACTTTTCTCTCAGTAAGTTTCCCACCAATTTTTTACATGAGGGAGAGCTTTAAGGAGTGCGAAGCTGATCTTTTCTTTGTCGAAAAAATTGTGAACAGAGAAATAACCTTCTAGCAGAGTTAACCATTTTTCTAGGGCTTCTGCATCTATCTGTCATTCAAATATAAGAATATCAAAATTAACTTGTACCTTGAAAGGTGATGTGCCTCCAAAGTGGCCGCTTGATGAATATGCACCTGATGCTATTGACAGGCATTTAAGGATGTGGCAAAAATTCTCCATAATTTCATCCCTCTGTCGCGTGAGAGCTTGCTCAAGCAACAGATTGATAGGATCGACTGCTCCATGGTTTTTCTTTTCTTCCGCCATTAAGGGTTTCTTGGGTGTGTGAGAGTGATTGTCTTCAAGAGAGATAAGGTCAAGACCCAACTTGCTATACTCGGACCTCGTCAGAGACATTAACTTAAAAAAATGATCAAGAGCAGCCTGCTCTGATACCATTGATCCAAATTATTTTTGGAACGAAATGAGAGCGGAGATATAATAAATAAATGCACAAAGATATCACATATATTCAATAATATAACATAAATGTATCAAAGATGCAACCATAAGCACAGATAAAAAGTAATACATGATTTCTATTAATGAAAGAACTGTACAGAGATTGTAAAAATACAGAGTGAAAGACTCACTAGAATGGTGGCAACTTATCTTTGAGAAGAGATGTGACAGCTACTCGCATTCGCAAGAAGATGATTACAATGAGGCTCTGAAGGAATTTTTAAAATAAGCAGGAACACCAAAAACCATAGACATCCAAAAACCTAACCCTAGGAGATGAAGCGCCAAAAGTCACGTGGGTTCCGTTTGGGTAAGTGATTACATCAACTTCCCAGGGTCGTAACGTTTGCATACAATCTCCATTTTAGGCCTGTGATAGCTCGTTGGAAATGTATCATCAAGGAGATTCATTTTGGGGGCTCAATCATGCCTTTGGATATCATTGAGAACCTAAATTTCGAAAAACCTTCATTTAGGCCCTCAAAATGGCCCCAAAAGTTAAAACCTGCTAAAAATAGTAAATTGCCAAAATTGCCAGAAAACTATTTTGAGCTAGTTGGAAAAGGTGGGTGGCCACCGATATCCACCTGGATCAATCCTACCTCCTTAGGAATTAATGGTCTCCATTGCGTTGAGTTCCCGGGGGAGAGGGAAAAACATTTGCTGGATCCGCATCTTGGTGAGCTGCTTGTATCGCTGGAGATGTCGCGCTGCTTAGTTTGTTGATGTCTGTCATGAACCTGTTGAAGCTGAGGCTGTTCAACAAGTCGAGCTACATGAGAGGAAGGTGTGCAGAAGGAATCTTATTGCTTTGCTACAACCTTTTTGACCTGCTTCTATTGGATAGAAGGTGTAGGGGGAGAGGCTATAGTGGTTGCAGTGTCCTTTTGTTCCCCTTTTGAACAGATTGTGAAGACGCTGAATTTTGTAGTATGAGATACTACCTTGTGACACTTTTTAGGTGGAACAATAGTTGTAACTACCTCTGGTATTCTGTAGAGATGACACCCCAAAGTAACAATGAAACTACGAGGTTGAGACTCATAAACAACATGGTGTCTCCACATATATGGTTGGACCAAGAGAACATCACAGACATCCAGTTGGGAAACATCACATAATACCTCATCCTTGAAGGGTTGGATGCCATATGACAATCCACACTGTTGGCTGACATGAAGATCTCGTCCTTGCCGAAGCCACTTGATGTTGTATGGTTGCAGGTGTGGTGTTGTCGACAATCCCAACTGTTTGACGACCTTTGCTGAGATGAGGTTTTTCTGGCTTCCGCTATCAACAATAAAATGCAGCGGGGTCCCCTTCACCCACATCTATGAATGAAAAAGACACTCCCCCTCTTCAGGATCTATTGGTTCTTCTGGTTGAATTGTTGCGATCGCGACAATAGTAGTGGGGTCTGCGTCAATGATCTGTCCTTTACCAGTATTTTTTGAATAAGATTCTGAATCAGGGTTCAGATCCTTGTATTTGATCTCGACAACCAATGACTATTTTGGGTGACATTCATCGGTGTTGTTCCAGGGGATTTTGTGGAAATCACACTATTTTCCGGTGTCCTTCTTATTTTGTGGAAATCTACAACTATAGTATTTTGGAATACTTGGCCCAAGCAAAATGTACCATGTCTACACTCAAAGTCCTCCAAAGTTTCCCAACACAACAAAAAGCCTTGTTGTCTACCATAGGTGGGGTTGATCCCCCATAGTATGTTGGGTTTCTATATTCTTTGCAGTGAAATTCTAGTCGAGGTGGATCGACTGATGGTCGAAGTTGAGGTGGATTGACAATAGGTCGAAGTCAAGGTAGATAGACAACAAGTCGAAGGTCGAGGTTAGTCAACTGGGTAAAGTCAAAGTCGAAGGTCAAGGCAGTTCAAAATTGTAAAGGATTCAACATCAAGTCAAAGAGGTCAACTAAAAATAGGTCAATAGGTGGGTGTGTGGCGACTGATTGAATATTGAATGAACGCTGACTAGTAGTTGACTAGTAATCCGACTTGGAGTTGACTGTAACAAAATCTCAAAATTTGTGGTATTTGTAGCCAATGATTTGCATAGATATGTAACCGTTTTTGGGCATCAAGTATTTATGTTTTTTTCTATTGTAAAGCCGATAAATAGGTCTATTGTAAGTCCGTAAAGGCTTTTGAATGAATGATAATCAAGTCCTCAGAGAAATATTTATATGTAGGTTGCTAGTCATGTAGATGTAAGCCAGATTGACTACATAGCTGTTCTTGCACACAAAGAGGGTATTATATTGATTGTGCCTTAGGTGTGGAACAAGGTTAGACATGTAACCTTTTAATCATATTGAATAAGACAACAAGAGAGAAGAACACTCAAGGAATGCTGTTTTTCTTAGTTTGGGTTTCCAAGGTAAAATCTATGTGCACTGTGTTATTGCTTTGTCATTTACGTTCTTGATTAAATTATTATTCTCTTTTGCTAGGTTTAGTGTGGAAGTGTATCTCATTTCGTGACAAGTGGTATCAAAGAGAATTTCATCTCTGACAAGTGGTATCGGAGAAAAGTTCATCTCTAACAAGTGGTATCCGAGTTATGTTAAGCCTTGATGTGTGTATTAGATCTTGATTTTGTTCGACAACACAGGTATTCCAACAGAGGACGAACACCTTCAGTAACCACTCACATAACCAGATCAAAGATCAACACACCGATGTTTTCACGTGGTAAAACCCCTACGGGGAAACATCCACGGCCCCAGCCAAC